>OZ038503.1:1479444-1544444 GCA_964036315.1 Acanthosepion esculentum
ACACACACACACACACACACACATATATATATATATATATATATATATATATATATATATATATATAATGGCATTTACGGTTTATCTCTTAATTACCATGACTTGTTTGGAAATATAAAGGAATCTTGCTTCTATTTAAGGTCAGAAAGCCCTGAATCCTCATATTCAATCCATAGCTGAATTGAGAAAATCATTTTCATTTGATGATTATGCAACCACCAATAAATAAAAATGGTGTATGAGAAAAAGTTTTCCTGTTACCAAGGGCAATAGTGTAAAATTGAATAGATCCAAATTTTCAATCAACACCCTGATGCTTCTTTTCATGTGGGCTACCATTTCACGCAAAGCTGGATTTCCTGAAATTCATTGTCGAGCTATATTTTCTACCCGACCTCTACCTGAAGTAAAAACACATTTACACCCGCCTTTTATATGAAGTAAAATAATTTCCATCCAACATCTCCCTAAAAGTAAAATCATTTCCTCCCAACTTATCCCTGAAAACTATTTCCACCCTACCTATCGCTGAACTAAATCCATTTCCACCCAACCCCTACCGTAAGTAAAACAATTTCCACCCGAACTCTCCCTGAAGTAAAACCATTTTCCAAGCTTCTCGGTGTATTTGTTATCGGCAATAACTTCTCAAAAAAACACCGAATGAAAGAAATTACAGTTCATTTATCATTTTTTAAATGTTTTCTAAAGGAGGGAATTGATGAATTGGCCAACTAAACATACAGAGAGACAGAACAGGGAATATTATCATTGAATAAGTCGTATTGCGTTATTCCTAGCAGGTTCTTTCGCTTCTCATCGCAACATTTTGGTTGCTGTGCTGTCCAGCATCTTTCAACTTTCCTTTTCCTAAAAAAAAAAAACTTCCAGCAAATATCTAACAGAACATTGTATTTGAATTTATAGTTTTCATTTTTATACTTTTGACGTCTGCAGGAAAATGTTCACTTCATACGACAGCGAGAGACTCATCCGAAGAATGAGACAGCCATCGAATCTTCACGATGAACGAAGATAAAGGTCCATATCAAATGAATCAATGTATAATAGTAACAACACCTCACCACAGAACTACACAAGTAATTCTAGATTGCTAACCATTACTCCACGGTGAGGTGCCCCCTAGTCTATGTATTAGATATCCTTTTTTTTTTGCTCCTAACTCTAAACTCACGACTTCTGGGTGGTCAAAAAAAAGAAAGATTTCCTTTCGAAATCTCAGGGCTGCTGATTGAAGGTAAATACAGGTGTTTTCTGGGTTTTTCGCTCACTCAAGCAGAGAATACAAGCTGAAAACTAGACGTTCGCCGATATTGGAACGTCAAAGTGCGGGAGTTTGTCTCTTTTTGCGCGCGGAACCGCGTCAGTTGGTGTAAAAGTTAAAGAATATACACGTGTGTGGTTGTTTATATATGTGGCGGGCTGGGGGTAAAAGAGAAAATAGAGAAAGGACATGAGTGTGAAAGAAAGTTTCTGTTTCTGTAAAAGATTTTGTGTGTGATTAAGAGAGACAGAAAAAGACAGCGTGTGAAAAAGTTTGTACGAGAGAAATTGTGTGCGAATGGGTGAGGGAAGAGTGTTTGTGCGTTTCTGAAAGTGTATGTGTGTCTGTATCTGTTTCTGAAAGTGTATGTGTGTGTGTATCTGGTTCTGAAAGCGTGTGTCTGTTTCTGAAAGTGTGTGTTTCTGAAAGTGTTTGTTTCTGAAAATGTGTGTGTGTGTGTATAGGAAATCGTATGTCTGCGTGTGAGAAAGAGATTTACTGTGTGCAAAAGATTGCGTGTTTTAGCATGAGAGATGGTATGTTTGTGCGTGAGGGAGAGAAAGAGAGAGTGTAACGAGTATCTGTGTCAATGAATGTGGGCGTTTGTAAAAGAAATGTGTGCGTCAGTTTGTGTGAGAGAGAGTGGGGAAGGGATACATATGTGATTGAGAGCGAGTGGATGTTTGCGTGAGAGATTGTGTGTGTGTGAGAGTGAGAGAGGGCGAGAGAGAGAGAAAGAAAGTGAGAAGAGCCTGTCTATATTAGAGATTTAGTGTTTGTGGAAAAGAAAGAAAGAATTAAAAAAGAAAGAATTAAAAAAGGAAAGGCTGATGCATGCTAAAAAAAAGAAAGGTTAATCCCTGAAAGAAAGAAAGAAAGAAAGAAAGAGAGAGAGAGAGAAAGAATTTTATAAATGCAGTGAAGGTTACATGCTAAAAAAGAAACGCTATTACCTTAGAGAAAGAAAGAAAAGTAAAAATGGAGGGAAACCTGATACTTGAAAGAAAGAAAGAAACAAGTGTGTTTGAGAACATTGTGTGTGTGAAAGAGTGTATCTATACAAAATATTGTGTTTGTCAAAGTGAGTATGTAGAAAAGTTCGCGTTTAAGCGCGAATGTGTTTGAGAAAGAGTGTGTTTGTATGTGGGTGAGTGTGTCTGTGTGATATTAAGCGACTGAACTCGTCAGAGAAAAAGGGAAACTTGTGTGCATAAAAATACGTGTTTGTGAAAGAAGAGTACATGTGTAAAAGTGTGTGTGTTTGTGTGACAAAGATCGTGTGTGTTTGTTTAGAAACAGAGTAGGATAGTGTGTTTATATTTATGATATTCTTCTTCTATATGCCATGTCATTTAAGGATACTAATGATCACGGCTCTCCACAATTTCCTGTTCTTCGTAGCTTTTAAAAGATTTTGCATATTTGTTACCTCCTAAACTTTGGTGCGTCATTAATTTACACATGCTCGCTTTATAGATATTTAATATCTATATTAGCACACCAGTGTATAAATATTTATTCAATTGACACAATATTGGCTCAAGGCCAGTTTAATTTGGAGTTCACTGATAACCGGGGGCCCCCTCGTTAAAATTATAGTTAATATTTGATGACTTAAACACACGTAGGAAAATACGAAATTAAATGGAAAAAACCACCTTCATAGGTTACACACACACACACACACACACACACACACATATATATATATAAAAACACACACACACACATATATATATGTATATGTATATATATACACGCATACACACACACACACACATATATATATATATGTATATATATATGTATATATATATATATATATATATATATATATATATATATATGTAGCTGAAAATATTGGTGTTTATAATGTTTTAAATAATAAATAGCACTACACTTTCGATTTTTGAACAGTGCATTGAGCACATTTTTTAAGATAACCGTTTCCCAGACAAAATATATCTTGCTTGTTGGTAAAAACTGTTTTATCATATATATATATATATATATATATATATATATATATATATATATATATATATATATATATATATATATACTGCTTTAATGCATCGCTCTTCGAAAGAATTGAGTCCTATGTTGGTCGGTATGGTGTTTATAAAGAACGTATATAATGTGTTAAAACATAAAACTTCTTGACTTTTCGGGTTGAAGCAATGAGATATCTAGTTACACTGATGATACAGCGAAACAGGCTTTCTGTGGATGACTATATATATGTATATTTTAGGAAATGGATTAAATATTAAGTATTTTTATTTATTTGTTTAAACGTTATTTTTAATGTATACTCATATTTGAGTAGATGCGCTGTTTTTATTTATTTATTAAACAGTATATTTATTTATTTACATCTACCGGACTGAATATTTGAGAAAAATCTCCTGTCGGAGATCGCATTTATCTAACAAGATTTTTCGATTATTCAGGCTGGTAGATGGAAATAGATAAATACATTATTTAATAAATAAATAAAAACAGAGCGCATATATATATATATATATAATGAAATGGACAAAGTCCGACAATAATTTAAGACATTTTTTATATTCATACGTTCTATTTATAGATACAAATCTTTAAGTAAATGCTATGTTTATAATAAACAGTATTAACAACATTTACCGGCCTGAATGACGAAGAAATTAGCATAGAAATTATGCGACAGGAATCGAACCTGTAACCTATACGGGACCGTCATATAGCCTGACGTACCTTATCCGATTACGCCACAGAGGAGCTATATATATATTGCATATAGTTCTCCAGTAAAAAAAAAATACACAACATACACACATAATGACCAAATACAGTAGTCGTTTCTGTTATGCTAACATAAAAGATTGCTATGCGACGATAACGGTTGCGAAATATCAGACGCAAATCGTAAATTCATATTGAAGTTCTATCACGTCGCACCACGCGAAAGAACGAAATATTGACAATAGAACTATATGCGATATATATATATATATATATATATATATATATATATAAACATATATAAACGCTTATCACCTGTTCAAGAAAAACAATTGAATCACGACCACGGAACAAATTCATTTTTATAATATGTGGGAATATCTACTCTTTGCTTGAAGAAGGTCGCGAAACCAGAAACACGTATAGCAGAAATATGTACAACAGAGTATAATATATATTTTAAAATAAAACCAAAAACGTTTCCGGTTTATCTTCTTCATATATATATATATATATATATATATACATATATATATATATATATATATATATATATATATATATTTAAGCTTATCACCCCAAGCAAGGCTGGAGGCCACTAGCACGCAAGGGGTTGCAGACGGTTTGGAGGAAGAGCAGATCGGAGTGGTAAAGGAGAGGATGTGGAGAAAGATAGTGGATCGATCAAGGCAAGGGGGTTACAGAAGATTTGGAGCGAGAGCAGATAGGAATGAAAGGGGAAAGGATGTGGAAAAGGGAAGTGGATAGATCAAGGCAACTGGAGATGTCGATTGACGTTACACTTAAATAGTAGGAGGTTGTATTTGTCAAGGAAACGGGAATAAGGAAGGGAGTTCCACAGACGAGATGTGCGAGACATGAAGCTATTGGAGTAGAAGAGACGTCTACATCTAACAGTTTCAACGGTGAAAGGGTGGGAACGGGATGCCAGCCTCGTAGGACGTTTAAATTCATGAGGCCTAGGAACCAGCGAAAGCAATTACCGTGAAAGTATTTGTAAAAAAGACAGAGCGAGGCAACGTCGCGTCTGTGAGAGAGCGACTGCAGACGAGATGACAGATCAGGGCCAATTACATTGCATATGCGTCTCCTTATCAAGAACCCTGAGGCAAACATCAGGGGCTCCAGACCATATATGGCAGCAATACTCCATGCAAGGGCGAATGGTCGATTTGGAGGATCGATTACGGGGAGAAAAATTTCCTGGCTCGGCACAGGGAGCCAACTTTCCTTGCGTTGGATGATGCAACTGACTCGATGTATTTGTTCCATCTCAGATCAGCCGCCAGCGTGAGACCGAGCAGCCGCAAAGAGGAGCTCTCGAGAAGTTGGTCTTCAGAAATTCTAATGGGATGCAGGGATGGGTCCTTGTGGTGGTTAATAGAGAGCAGTTTTATTTTAGAGGCGTTAAAGTTAACCATCCATTTCTTGCCCCAGTACACAACCGATTGGAGGTCCTTTTCTATTTCAACTGCCAGGTTAACTTTGTCAGCATCATTAGATTTGTGTTTGAGGCAGGAGTAAATTGTGGTGTCGTCCGCATAGATGCCGACTTGGGAGTCTATGGCGTCAGGAAGGTCGTTTATGAATATATATATCTATGTATGTATGTATATATATATATATATATATATATATATATATATATATATATATATATATGTATATATATACATACATATATATATATGTATGTGTATATATATATATATATATATATATATATATACATATATAATATATACATATATATATATACACACACACACACACATACACACACACACATACACACACACACACACACATATATATATATATATATATATATATATATATATATATATATATATATATATATATATATCTTCCATGTGCTTTCCGGAATAAGAATTTGTCTATCCGCAGCTCCCTCTTTGTTGTTATTTTAACCCTAGACTTTCCCTTTTGACTTTGTCTTTTCATTCATTTCCACTGGCTTACTAAGTAGGCTACTGAATGTTTCCCAGGCTTCCTTTGAAATTCTTTTAACTTACAATAATCTAAATGATTTTTTTAATAATTCGCCTTAATTTTTGACATTTTTTGCGGGAAATGATTTGGGGTACAAATGAGACACTTCCGAAATTTATCCACGAATTTAATCTATAAATTCACCTAAATATTTCTATGTTTCTGTGTCCATAAGAACAATGATGGTCATGGATCTCCAGAACTTTTTCCCGTGAGGCATTTAACTGTTTTTCTTTCTTTGTTCCATCATCCAATCAAATAGTCTAGTTTTGTTGTAAACATTTGTCTTTTTACCAAAATATTCCACCAGCCGCGCCTTCATCCTTCCATGAAGCTCATTAGTTAGATGGCTCGTTGAATCACACACTGTCTATTTTGCCTACTAGACGTTCTGTATATCCTGTGAGCTTTCAGTTTTCCCAAGGCCCTCATTCCAAGCAATGTCAACTGTCTCTTCCTCATTCTGTGCATAAAAGCTTTTTTTGACATTTTCCTTAAGACTGTCTCGTTGCTTACCCGCTCCATCCATGGATTTCTATGTAGCCTTCTGAAGAAACCCATTTCCGTTACCTCCAGTTTTCTCCTCATTCCTGAGGAGATTGACCAGCATTCAATGCCATATAAGAAGATGGATATTAGATACAAATCCAGCACTGTTTTCTAATCCCTCGACTGATAAGCTTTCTTAAATTTATTTACATTTTGTAGTTAAGAAAAATGTTATCGAAATTATCATTATTAAAAATTTACACAGGTCTTAAAACACTGCTACACAGTGATGGGCTGAATTCATGTTAGTGCTGTAAAATCTTGCATGCCTTAATTTCTAATTTAAACTCATATTTTTAATAACTGCATCGTTTCTTTCCAGGTAAGCAACGAACCAGAAAATGGCGACAAAATACATTTATACACAGAATCAGGAAAAGACAGTTGACATTGCTTTCAAGGAGGGTTTAGAAAACTGAAAACAACAGGATATACAGACATCTGACTGTTCAAAACTTCAAATGTAACTTGTTGCGACTTCTCTTGAAAATCGACAAAATTACGAATCTTGGTGTTATCAAGTAGCTGCAGAAAAAATGGTTTAGCCCCCAAGTACATTAATGCTGACATGGTTGCTACTTTAGGGAAAGGCGTTCTATATTTATCAACAGTGCAAAGTAGACCCGCTGAATTCGCGAGAGGAAAGGAACGTTCAGAAGCTGCCATCCCCGAGAAAAACATTTATCTTGTTCATCACAGCGTGATGGATGACAGAAAAGTGACTATAAATTCTATCAATGTTAGTAGCATGCCCCGTAAGAGAGTTCAGATTAGTCTGCATAATGAACTTGGTATGACGATGGTTTCTGCACGTTGGATGTCACATCTTCTGACACCTGATCAACAATGCTGTGGGATGACAGGCGATTGAATATAAATCAAATAGCCAATTTTATTAGCATATTTTGTGAGAGAGTTTAGAATAGTCTGCACAATGAACTTGGCATGACTAAGGTTTCTTCTCGGTGGGTGCCACGTCTTCTGACACCCGATCAAAAGCGCACCAGACTCATCTCATCACGGGAAAAACTGACAGTCATTGAGGCAGATCCATGTGGTTTCATTGAACGTTTCATAACCAAGGATAGATGTAGGGTTCATCATTTTGAACCAGAGACAATTAGACAATTAATACAGCAGAAAATCTCCTCCTCACCTGCTACAAGGTCGTTTCTTCTGAGGAAGTTGATAATGCCATTTTTATACAAAAAGCATTGCAATTATGGACCATCTTCAAAAGAACCACAACGTCAATTCTGGGGTAATGCCAAAATATTATCCAAATCAAATAGTAAAAACAGACCTATGATCCTTGAAGCAATATCTAGAATATAAAATAATAGCAATAAATAAAAGCAATTACGACTTAAGAACTCATATCCTTAAATGTATTTAAAAACAAACACTTATTAGTTCTACGACTTAGATCCAAAAACGCGTTCCACACGCTTTCATCGCATTTATCTAAAAGGTTATTTTTTAAAAATAGCTTTGTTGCACCATTTTCAAATTTTAATAAACTCATCAATTGTCTCTACGTATCCTGTGATAAAATGAAAGTTTGAACCATATTTGCTGTACTTTTCTTCTGAAATGAACTTCTTGGAAATGCTAATCATTAAAATTAATCAATACAAAATGTTTGTCCTTTTTAGTAGTATATTCCTTCAAAATATGTCATATATATATATATATATATATATATATATATATATATATATATATATATATATATTAGTGTTTTATATGTTTATTAGAAGGCATATATATTCTGATAGTTGAGTATGTGTATAAATGACCTACTTAAACTAAAATCTCTATTCCACTTACAAACATCAGAGTATTGATTTTGGGAAGTGGTTCTGAGTAAAAACATTTACGAATCTACTCGGACTTTGGCTGTGTCCTTACGCATTAATTTTGATATAAACCATTCTAGTGTAGCATTGATTGTATGTTTAGTGTCGTTGTCCTGCTTGAATATGAACCTCGAGCCATTTCTTAAAACATTTGCAAATTGCAACAGGTTTTCTTCGAGGATTGCCATGTATTTGTTCTATCCATCTTCCCATCAACTCTGATCAGCTCCCTTGCGCTACTGAAGAAAAGCATCCCTATAACATGATGCTGTCGCCGTCATGTTTCATAGTAGGAATTGTGTGATCAGGGTGATGTGTTTTTAGGTTTCCGCCAAACGTAGAGTTTTGAACTAAGACCCAAAATTTAAATTTTGCCTTCTTCTTGCACATGTTTGCTGCGTTTCACATATGGCTTTTGGCAAACTGCAAATGGGGCTTCTTATGTCTCTCATTCAACGATGGCTTTCTTCTTGCCACTCATACATAAACGCCAGATTGGTGGAGTGCAAGACTTAATGTTGTCATGTAGACAGATTCCCAAACGTGAGTTGCGGGTCCTTGGCATTTCCTTCAGAGTTACCAAAGTCTTCTTGTTTTCTTCTCTCACTAATGCTCTCCTTCCTTGGCCTGTCACTTTAGGTGGATAACTTTGTCTTGGCAGTTTTGCGGTTTTGCTATATTCTTTCCATTTCGGATAACGAATTTAATAGTGCTCCTTGAAATTTTCAAGGCATTGGATATTATTTTATAACCTAACCTTACTTTATACTTGACAACTTTATCTTTGAACTGTCTGGCGACTAATCTGGTCTCCCAGTTGTTGTTAGTTCGTTATTTTTCTAACAGACATCCGGGGTCTTCAGAGAGCAGACGTATTTAACTGGTGAAGGCGGAATCAAAACTCGTAACTATATTTTTAATTCTTTCATTAACTCATTACTAATTATGTGAATTCTGAAGGAAGTTGATTGCACTGCATTCTAGTTAGGGGTTTTACATTAAATATGGAGGAATACATATGCTTCAGCATTTCTCAGATTTATATTTGTAAAATAATGATGCACTATTTTGTGTTTATCCCTTCCATAAAATACAAACACAATTCATTTAAATTTGTGGTTGGAATGTGACAAAATCTGGAAAAGCTCAAAGCCACTGTATCGATTTAAAAGTTTTTTACGACTTATCAATCTTTTGAAGTTCTGTCTATATCTCTTAGATGAGGTATTATGATTGTTTACATTATTTACATTATTCAGGTTGTTATCCTCATCTACATTGCCATATTCACAACGTTTTGGCAGTTGTACGCTCCAGTCTTCTTCAGGTGAATGGAATTTCGAACCGAACCTTTTACTTCATCTACCGGGTTACATTGTTCTAGTTCCCCATGGGCCAGTGGATAAAGGCGTTGGTTAGATCCAGTGACTAGACGCAAAGTTTTGTGAGTTCAATAACAGGCTACAGCATTGGTGAATAAAAAATTTGGAGAGTGGAATTAAAGGGGAATAACTGAGATATCCGTAAGAGGCATGACACGTGGAACTAGAACAATATACCCTCCGAAATTCCTTTTACAGGTTATTTAAAGCCAGCAAATAGTTTACGGTTGTAATAATATTTAGGCGATAATAATGATTAACTGGTGCAAGTTCAACTAATTAACCCATAGCTGGTGGGAGAGAATGTGGATGCATACTTTTCCAAGGGTGTTTGCGTGTAAGTGAATATAACGGACCCGACTGGAATTGGAACACGGCTCTCAAATTTCCAGTTCTGAGAAGTTGTCCGTTACTCCCCCTCCGCACAATTACAATATCAAATATTCCCAAGCAGTCACTCATCTAGATACTGACCAAGAAGATGGATACTACTGACCAGGCTCTAGGTTTCTTAATTCCGGTGATCTCACGAGAACCGGTGTTTCAACATGATATGGCCGTAAGCCTCCATTTATAGAGGTGTATTTTTGGCTACGTGTAAGTATATTATTGTCTGTATATATATGTGTGTGTGTGTGTGTGTGTGTGTGTGTGTGTGTGTGTGTGTGTGTATGTGTGTTTGCGTAATTTCTAAGGAAATAAGAAATTTAATTTTTAATCCTATTTTAATTCTAAAATTATTTTATAATTTTGGAACATTCCAAAATTATTAACTCGCAATAAATAAAAATATATATATTTCGGTTTACATATACAATGTACGTATATCTATATATATATACAAAATATTAACTTAGTCCACCATGATACAATCCTAGTAACGATGGATGTTTCGTCCCTTTACACGAACATCCCACATGCTGAAGGAGTATCAGTTTGCTATGAGTTCCTTAGTAAAAAATTACCTAACAACCAAATTACAGATATATGCCAATTAATAAATTTCATTTTAACACATAATAATTTTAAATTCAACAACAAACACTATTTACAGATTAGTGGCACAGCAATGGACACGAAAATGGCACCTAGCTATGTTAATATCTTTATTCACATTCTAGAAAGGAAGATACTAGACAATTCAGAATTTAAACCATTACATTATTTTAGATATATTGATGACATTTTCTTATGGACTCTTGGATCAGAAAAATTAAAAAACTTTTTTACTTTCTGCAACACCTTCCACGATACAATTAAATTTACTATGGAGCACACATACACATCCGTCCCTTTCTTAGACGTTACGATAAAATTGAACAAACACACACTTTATACCAGTCTATACAAAAACCCCACAAACCAGCATAAATTCCTACACTTTAACAGCTGCCATCCCCTTAAATTAAAAAAATCTATCGTATACAGCTCATTTCTAAGAATCAAACGCATATGCTCAGACCATCTAGATTTTCTATACAACATTAACAACTTAACAAAACAATTCCTAAAATGTAAATACCCAATAAATATAATAAAAGAAGCACTAAATAAAACTATCCACATAAATCGTAACACGCTTCTCACATACAAGAAAAGTAAAAACAACAATCGGATTCCCATGGTTTTTAACCACAATCAATATTCCCACACACTTATTCACAATTTAAAAAAAGGATTACAAGAACCTCCAGTTAAACAAAAAGATCAAAAACATTTTCGCTAAACCACCCATTAATGCAAAGAAACAATCACCTAACCTATCAGCTATCCTCACCTCTACCAAATATCTAAACAATACAAACCAATCAGGAAATTACAAATGCAACAAACCTCGTTGTTTAGTTTGCAAACACTTAACAATCGATAGTGTATTTTCTGTACCCAACACCAATATCAAGATACACCCACCTCGCCTCACCTGTGATTGCCATAACATAATCTACTATTTATTCTGCACAATATGTCCCAATAGTGGATATAGTGGTGAATCTGGGAATAATTTTAGATTTCGCTTCAACAACCATAAACTAACCATACGTCAAAACAATCATTATTCCCCCATAGCTGAACATTTTAATCAACCAGGACACTCATTAGAAAACTGTAAATGTGTATTGATAGATTCTGATTTCAGTTCCACATACACACGCAAAAAAAAGAAAAATACTGGATTTTAAAATTAAATAATATATAAACTAGGGTTAAATAAAGACTTGGGTATTTTAAATCTTTATAAATAGTTCAATAGTTAAACAAAAAAATTTTGTTAGATATAGTTAAAAAATTTTTTAAACAGCATCTAAAATATTACTACAGTTAGATTTACGTTAGAAATATTCAAACACAGTTGCATTCCATATCACGTGATGTCCGCGTCTCGCGACGGACGCTACTTAATGTAAACAAACTTCTGAAAACAGGCATTTCTGATGAAAGATCGGGGCCGATCTGAAATATCAAATGTATGTATATATAAAAATATAAATAAATACTTTCACAAAAAAAAACATTCATTTTTAAAAAAATTTACAACTTTTCAGTTGTTTTTTTCTATATTATATACATATTAAGAAAGTATACGTGGCTTCTCATTATGCTATATATATATATATATATATATATATATAAATGAATATATAATATAGCACTTTAAATGCTGGTGTTAATAAAATAGTGATGGATGCAAGATGTTATATTTCAATATAAATATCCATATTTATCGCCACCGTTAGCAAAACTCGAAGTTTCATGAACAACGCAATCTTACCGGTTTTTCGTTAAGACTGACAGTCAGATAATTTTCAATTTTGTTAAATATATCTGGCTATCACAATGATGAGACAGTCCATGTTTTATATGTGGATTGTTTTTTGTTTTTTAAATTTTGCATTTAAAATAAATCTGTGTGTGCGTATATGTTTGTATGTGTTGTGTGTTATACGTCGGTACATGTGACAACGTTTGTATTTGTGTGCGCGTGCTTGACTGATTTTTTTCCAAACCGTGTATTTACCCAGTTTCGCACCCGCCTGTTTACACACACGATAAGAAGGTAGAGAAGAGAAAACAAAAAGGTGATATAGACAAATGTAGGTATTAAATAGACACAAGAAAAGACATTGGAGGATAAGTGGTTGCCAAAACAAAACAGGGAAAGAGAGGGAGAGAGATAAAAAAAAAGTAACGTAATAAAATGGTGGGTGTTGAGGGTGGGTGAAAGGTCATTGAACAAAGATTGTAGAAGAAGAAAAAAAACTGACGAAATCCAGAGAAAGCCAGAATATATATATATATATATATATATATATATATATATATATATATATTAATTACACTATTTACAGGTGGGCTGTTGTCCTCATCTTTGTTGGTGTTATCACAACGTTTCAGCCATTGTGTGCTGTGGCCTTCATCAAACGGGTGTATGTCGATCCGACTAACCTACAGAGAATTCCACTAATTCCAAGTACACATTACCCGGAAATTGAACTCATAGTTACTATGTCATCAAACCCACGAAACAACGCTTTAATTCACTACACTAATGTCCACACCAAGCCTACTGGGCCGATCAGTGCGTACAAGAGCTGAGTAGTTCTCACAATAAGAACTAAAAGAGAGATCCATAGATATGTACAGTAGAAAGAAAATAGTTTACTCTTGTAGATTAATGAAATAGTTCAGTTCTGAATTCATTGTAGGTTACCCGGGCCGAAATATATTTCTAGACCCTTGATGTTGGGATGTCTTTGGCGACGGCGTCAATTCGATAATAAAGTTGCATCTTCTCTCGTAGCCAATAAAAATCGACTTCCCATATTATGGCTTGTATCCGGAAGTCGCAGCCGAGATATCTTCCCCCTAAAATAATGTTAAACTATTTTTAACACATACACCTGATGAAGGCCGGTGAGCCCAACGGTTGAAACGTTGTTATAACAAAAAGAAAGACGAAGACAACAGTTCGCTTTTAAATAGTATAAATAATGCTTATTTGATGTTATTAAGTTCTTTGTAGAATAATATATGCGAAGAGAAAAGGCATTTTGCCCTCTTGATCAGACTATGTTATACCACTCTCCGCTATTTTAATTAAGTTGGCAGGAGTTAGTTATTGCTTGTAATTTTCTTTATATATATATATATATATATATATATATATATATATATATACGGGGGTTTTGAAGGTGTGGCCATTGGAGGCAACTAAGATATCTAAGAAAAGGATTCTATTTTGCAGATTAAGTTCATAGGTTAATGGAGAACGGAATTATTTTCAACTGCAAATTTGAGAATTTAAAAAAAAATCGGCGAGGTTATTAGCGAGAATAAAAATATAGTTGACGTATCTGTTATAGATTTTAAGTTTAGAGCCTTTACCAATATTTTATTTTGACTTACGGCCATATCACGTCGACACACCGGTTCTTGGGCGATCACGGAAATTAAGCAATATTGAGCCTACTCAGTACCTAGATGGGTAACTGCTTGGTTCTTCCAGCTTGGATGTGTCGGTAGTGTAATGGACAACGGCATGGAGAGCCAAGTTATAATTATCCAGTCGGGTCCGTTATATTCCCTTACGGTTAGAGTATGACTCTACCTCAGATATGGGTTAATTTGTAGGACTTGTATCAATAAATCATTATTATCTCGTACAATCTAAAACTATTTTCTGGCTTTAAATATAATGCAAGAGGTTTGGATTTCGTAAATAAAGAAATAATTCAATCACTATTGTATTTTCTTGGTGGAGTATATGGTAACTGTCTCATCTCCCGGAGTCGACATCATAAAATTCTTGTGAACTCTATAATCATTTCAATGAATGTGCTTCTTCAAGATTGCATGCGGTCCCTGAGATTTCATTCCAACCATGCTTATAAAACCCAGCCTGTGAATATAATAAACCCGACCTGAATTCAAATTAGTACATTTTAAATACGTGAAGTAATGAATAGCGGCTCGAATTGAGGAATCGGAGAGCCGAGTTCGAATTCCACTCGAATCCACTACATTCACTTACGTGCTAATACCCTTGGGAAAAGTACGAATCAGCTATGAGTAAGTAGCAGTATAGACCGGGACTATAGTCTTAGATGACAACTGGTCTACCTTAGAAAGAAATGGCAACCTACTGTGAGAAAAAAATTGCCTCGTCAGTCATGTATCGAAAGATACATGATCGGCTAAACGTGTATCATGTATGGCACACATCAATATTTAAACTATACAACAGCTAGTTTTCTATTAATACACGACGAGTGCGTTGAGCATGGAATTCTACAGGTGAGTTAAAAAATGTATATTTATTATTCATATATATATATATATATATATATATATATATATATATATATATATATATATATATATATGAGAAATCATACATAGTACTAATTAAATACTCCTGTAATTAAACGCGAAAATAATTGCTTATGACTGTGCTTCTTCAGTATAGCACGCGGTTCCCGAGATTACTTTCCAACCATGCTTATAAGGCCCACCCTATGAATAGAAAGCCCTCTCTATGAATGGAAAGACCACGGTCTGAATTCGAATACAGCTTGCGGATTTCTCATTCATATTCTTTGACCATTGCATAACCTGCACATATCATATTTGTAGGTTTTGTATAGCTTAGCGCAAAGTCACAAGTGAGACACGATCTCCCCATTCGGGAATGGTAATATCAGAGGTTTCCTTATAAGAAATCATACGGCCTTCATTGACCGAGCAACCAGTGTTATTTTCATTTGGCATATATACAGTAGTAATGTTTAATCAGATTAACCACATGTCGAATCGTTATCGTTGGAGAATATGATTTCTGGGTGTATCCCAACGAGACATACTTCCGTGGCTCATGTCGTGGCGGAATATCATCCCTCAATTGCGTCTCTGTCTTGGGGCAGAGTGCGACTCAGTTGTGTTAGCGTAGAGAGGGAAAACGCGCTGCGTGAGCAACTGTCGATCTCTCTTAAAACCTCCCAAAGCCTGTGGTCTGGAAAGGGCAAACTCGTCGGCTGCAGATCCACGGTCTCGCGTGACTATACATAAATAAATATAAATTATCGAAAGCTTCTCGTAATAAAGTTAGTGCTCGATTTATAAGAACAAAGATATAATTTAAAAATTGGCTCTATTGGAAGTAGTATATTCACATATAAACACACAAACACACACACACATTAATATGAATTAATATATATATATATATATATATATATATATATATATATATATATATATATATATATATATGAAATCATACACAAAAATAATTAAATGCTCCGGTAAAGGAGGAAATAACTTATTTAGACGAAAGGTTCTTGAGTTTGCAATTATCGATTCTTGTCTAAATGTTAAGTGAGTCTCGGGATATTTTTCTAATATCTTATTTCTTAAAGCAAATAAACTTTTCCTAAGCCAACAGACGTGACCATAAAATGTATTTTAAATTAAAAGAAGTTAAAATTAAAAGAAATTACATGTAACGGCAAACATTTAAATATTAAAAATAATTTATCAAAGCAAAATAAAATATTACGTAATAATTGCATAATATATATATATATATATATATATATATATATATATATATATATATATATATATATATATTCTGCAATTTATTATTATATAACACTTTAACAACATTTACTCAAATTTCTTTCATTAGGCAATATAATACATCACTTAGTGCCCTTCATCGTTTACCTTTCCTTACACAGTTGTTTTGAAGAATAATTCTAACCGTTCTTGAATTGAAAATTTTCAGATCTAACGATATTATTTGTCGGTCATTAGGTATTTAATTTTTCCAATTTATATTTCTTCATAGATACCCGAAGCTCGAGGGTATTTTTTCTGACTAAATAAATTGTGCTTAACAGTTGTAAAATTATGACCAAAGCTAGTCAAAGTCTAACATAAGTTTTTAAAATACTTTAAATTAATGGTATGGGTAATATCAAACGTTTCCTTATAAGGAAACATTCAGCATCCATGTAGTTTCTGTTATTTGGTAGTGCTCTTTATTTCAGGTTCTGTAGATATCAAGTTGCCAGCTAATCTTCATTCGCTCATAGACATTTTTACTCAATTCCCTGAGAATGTTATTGTATACAGCTGACATATTCATCAATGAATTTTGGTATCATGTATGTCATCCACAGGAATGTCACAATGACATCAATTATTAGGTTAAATGTTTGGATTTGCGGTGCTCTGCAAAATGATTACTAGCGGAGGCCATTATATGTTCAATTTCCTTATGTCACTTTTATTGAAGAATTTCACCCCAAGCAAGGTAATAAAACCATTCAGAAGTAAGGGGTTACTGATTGTGTCAGAATTAAAAGAAAACTTATTAGGGAGAGAGCACAAGAAAAGTACAACAAAGACAGAAGATAAAGATTGGCATTGCATTTAATTTTTGACAATCAAAGCAAGAATCCCGAAGAGAGTTCCTCAAGCGAGCAGTACGAGAGCTGAAACTGTAAGCAGCGAACATCATGTTACATATAGTCATTTGAACTGTAAAATGATGCCACCTAGCTGCCAATCTCTTACTGCGCTTAAATCCATAAAGGGTATACCAAAGAAAGCTCATCAGAACAATTATTATGAAAATATTTATCGAAAAGATAAAGGGAAGCAACATTACGGCAGTGGGAAAATGGCTGAAACCGAGATGCCAGGTCAGGACAAATAATATTGCAGAATCTTATTTGGATTTCATCAAGAATCTCTAAATACATATCAAAATCATAAAACCAGATGTAATATTATATTCAATTCATGGACGAATGGTCGACTTATAAATTGTTAGATAGATTCTGGCGGGGAAAATTGTCTAGCACGACTTACTGAACCAACTTTGCTAGCAGCAGACCCAGAAATTGATTCAAAATAATCTTCCCACTTAATGTCAGAGGAAAACGTTAACTCGAAAAGGGGAAATGGGTCAGTCTTGTGGAAGTTAGTATCAGTCATACAGATGGAAACACAACGATGCTCCTATAAGAAAAGAAAGCAATGTTTCTTTGGAGCCATGAATTTTAACTGGACATTTCTTGCTCCAGTTAACAACAGATTGGATGTAATTTTTAACATCATCTGTCAATCTGACATTTTTTAAGCGATCAGTCTTAATTTTTCGTCAGGTGTAAATGGTGCTTTAATGTGCAAAATACATCAGTGCTTCAGATTGCAATATTCCTTCAATGAAACCGAGACATTTTTTTTTTAAGTTTAATTTTATAACCATCAACCTTTGGTCCCTTAAGGATTTTTGCAAGTCACTCTTTCACAGAAATATTTTAGAATCTTTTTTGGAATTACTCAAGGTAGAGAGTTACTGTTGAACTGGTTAGGATGAATGATTTGTGTGATATGAATGAAAAAGGAAATGAAGGAAAAGATGATAGAAATTATTGACTCTTGACTTGAAGAGGCTAAGGTTGTAGTATTCCGGGAGTCGGTTCCATAATGTGGCAGCATTTATGAAAAAGATGCTGAATGAAACATTGTACTTATATTTGGAATACGGAAGTAAACGATTCGGTAAGTAATCAAGTCTGGAAAGTAGAGGATTTAGCAGTTCCTGCCCAGGTAGAGCAGCAATACGCTGGCTTTGTACAATCCCTATCCGGAGAAACTTTTCGAGTCGCTACGAAACTTTTGATTACCAGAGTCATATTCTTAAGATAAAACAGACTAAAATGCAACAGCAAGCTACCTCAAAAAACAGACATTTGGCTTAGATGCGCATTTGGCCAGGTAAATTTGGGATTGTAATGATCCCGTGTCCAGTGTTGTTCTTCCTAGTTCAATGATGTTGTTGGTATGGATTTTAACTTTGAGCGATGAAGAATTTACGCTAGAGTGAAATACATCGTATAAAATTGATACAATATATTTTCGAGTTGAATATATCTAATAATTTATTAAATGTATCTCATATTATCTGTTTCCGCTGAAGAAAATCCAGTTCAGCTCGACTTTTCAAGAAATATTGTAATCAAGAGAACTTCAAGGCCGAAGAGCATTTCGGTGTAGCAAGCATCTGATGGAGCAAGTGTTTGTAGCAAGGATTTGATAAATAGTTCAAGAACATCGATCCAGTGCAGAAACTCCTCCTCAATATTGATGCTGATGAATTATTTATTATTCTTTTGAAGAATCCTTCTGTTTTGTCAAAAAAAAGTTACCAATTTAATTGGCTTTAAGAGGAATCATCTGTTTGAAAGAGAAATAAAAATGCTTGTTACATATTTTAAGTTTTCAAGACTCGCAATATATGTTTATTTTAGATTATGTCCACTTGTTAATATCATATTTATTATTATTATTATTATTATTATTATTATTATTATTATTATTATTATTATTATTATTTCCTTTGGTTTCTGGTGTATACTTATTTCTTTTCGGGTCCCGAATAAAGACCTAAGGTCAAAAATGGCATCATGACATTTTCACTGAGCAGTTTTGAAAAAAAAAAGAAAACTAATTACAGATATTTTCCATAGATAAAGCCCTTCGTAAGGTGTGGTCTGTAATTGTAAGTACAATTTTTTAAGGCATGGGCTACCAGGAATTCTTTCAATGAATCTGCTGGAATTTTTTCAAATCAATCCGAGTGCTCCAACTATCACTGGAATTGTTGATGTTTTAATGTGCTACATTTTGAGATTTCGATTTCAAGGTCTATGTATTTTGATATTGTTTAAAAAGGTCTTCAAAGATACATTGCAGTCTGCAGGGACTGACATATCAATAAGGAGGCACATTTTGTCTTTGCGGTGTCTAATCACGATGTCCGGGGGATCGCTTCGATTGTTCTCTCCGTGTGTATTGTAAAGTCCCATAAAATTGTTACAGTTCCTATCTCAGTAACCGGGTTTGGGTGGTGTTCATACCAGTTTCTTGCAGTTTCCTTTCCGTAAGTGTTGCAGATTTTCCAGTGCAGATATTTTCCCACTTTGTCTTGCCGTTTTTTATATTTAGTGGGTGCCAATACTGCGCAACCTGATACAAGATGGTCAAGTGTTTCTAGATATTTAGTACAGAATCTGCATTTTGGACTAACGCAATTCTTCAGTATATGTTCTCTGTAATTTCTAGTTAACAAGCATTGGTCCTGTGCAGCAAGAATAAAACCTTCGGTTTCTACTTTTAATCCTGCATTAGGTAGCCACTGATAGGTACAGGTGTTATCTACATCAACTTGTTTGGTACGGGCAGAGTATTAGGCGTGAAGCGGTTCATCTTACCATCGTTTCTGTATCTGGTCAGTTACATTTGCTTTTACTTTCATTTTTAAGTATTTTGCGACTTCAGTCGGTATATTGTGATTTACCTATATTTCTTCACCAATGTGAACTTGTTGGCTTTCTTTATTACTGAATAAAATCGCTTACCACTTTCATGTTCTTTGAAACAGATCATCATCCAATATTCTGTAGTGTCTAGATATCTTCGAAGGCCAATTCATATAGTTTTGTAAGACAATTCTAGTTGGAATAATCATCTGCCTCCTTCGAATCTGGTTATAATAATAATAATAACAATTATTATTATTATTATTATTATTATTATTATTATTTCCTTGAATTTCTGTTGTATACACATTAATTTCCGGGTCCCAAACAGAGACCTAAGGTCAGAAATGACTAATTGGCATCTTCCACTGAAACACACATAGATAAAGATCTTAGTAATGTGTCAGCTGTTCTTGTGAGTACATATTTTTGTATTTTTTCAAGGTATAGACTACCATTAATCCCTTCAATGAGTCACTCAGAACCTTTTCCAATCGATTCGAGGGCTTCAACTACAACGGGAATTATTGATTTCTTTATGTGCCAGACTTTTTAAATTTCCACTTCAATCCTTGTATTTTCTTAGTTTTTTTTTAAGATGATTATTATTGTTTGAATTAAGATCCCCTCAGAAACTTATTTACGGCCATATCAAGTTGAATCACCGGTTCTCATACGATCGCTGAAGTTAAGCAACGTCGAACCTGGTCAGCTCCCAGATGTCTAACTGCTTGGAAATACAAGGTGTTGCAATCTTGGATATGGTGTGGTTTAATGGATATCCACTCGGAATTAGAAATCGAAGAACTGAGTTCGAATTCCAGTTGGGTTTTTATATTCACCAACACGCAAATACAGTTGTGAAAGGTATTAATCCACCTTTTCTCCCTTAGCTATTAGTTGGACTTGTAATCAATATGGAATTCAATAATATCTAAAGACATTCTTAAATCTAAAATACATTCTGGCATTAAATAACCTGAAAAGGGTTGATAAGCCGTAAAAATTAAATCAATCAATCTCAGATTAGTAGAAGATTCAGCCGAGGGATGACGATCATATCTCAGCTCCTGCCGGCAGATTTGAGACACAGCACTTTCATGAGTACATGAGCTGTTCAAAGGAGCACTAGTACCTGTGAACTCCCAGTGATGTCAGAAAAATAGCTGGAAATCGTCCCGAGATCGCAAACCAAAAAAAAGGGAAAACTAGTACTTGCTATATTTATCTGATTTGTCCTACAATGTCTTGGTATCAGTGTAGTTAACCATTATTTTCCTTCGCAATTTTCTAATCTCAATGTAACGCAACGCCTATCAGGATCA
The DNA here is from genome assembly GCA_964036315.1 of Acanthosepion esculentum. Classification (NCBI taxonomy): domain Eukaryota; kingdom Metazoa; phylum Mollusca; class Cephalopoda; order Sepiida; family Sepiidae; genus Acanthosepion; species Acanthosepion esculentum. The sequence goes on from OZ038503.1 coordinate 1,500,937, forward strand.
ATTCAAGACGACTTTTCCGCATAAGTGTGATATCTGGGCGATTGATCTCCAAGCGCCTGTCAGTCAAGATAGCCGTATCCCACATGAGCTTCACTTGCTCATTCTCGACTACTGACTGATGCTGGCTAATGTTCGTACGATTTTTTGCACTCTCAATGCCATAATTATGAAAGCATTCTGAGGGTCACTTTAACATGGTGTTGTCTATATTCTTTTTCTGCCACCTTTTTAGACACTCAACATTTTCCTCAGAACATGAGCTATTTTAAGCTGTGTCTCCACCTGCGCACTCACAATGATTCGAAGTATCGCCAATGTGTCCTGCGAGGAAGAAATATTTCTGGACATATTCTCACGAACGTCTTCAAGAAAGGGAGGTAGCTTCAGCTGCTTCTTGATATATTTTGTGCCACCTGGTTAGAAACTGAACATTTACATGAGTTATTCCAATCAGTGATTCCACGTGCGCAATGACAGTGATGCCAGGTATCGCCAGCTGTCCTGCCAGGAAGAAATATTTCTGGACATAGTCCCCAGAACGTCAACCAGATAAGGAGATAGCTTCAGCTGCTGCGTGTTATATTTTGTGCTTCCTGCTTAGACACTCAACATTTACGTCAGAAGATGAGCTATTTCAACCAGTGCTTCTACCTGCGAAATCACAATGATGCCAGGTATCGCCATGTCCTGCAAGGAAAAAATATTACTAGACATAATCTCGAGATAGATTCAGCTGCTGCTTGATATATTTCTCTAATTTGTCGGTTCTTGTGCATAAATGTGATATCTGGGCATTTGCTCTCTAAGCTACTAATGTTTATTACTATTAGTATTATTATGTTTGGTATCATCTGGCCAGATATTAATTTTAAATGCCGATTTACCAAGTCAACTCCGCAGTGTATGAGTAAAAGGAACGCTGTAAGAAATTTAGCTATGAATATTTGGGACGTTTCGATTCAATGGAGAGGGGTTGTAAATGTTATGTGCAGTTCCGTATAAAGTAATCTTTAATCGTTCTGAGATGCTGATATGTCCAGAAAGTTTACTCATATGATTTTCTGTACCGTTCTTTATCATACCCAACGCCGCTCTCACAAAAGAAATAATCGTAGTTTTAAGTTTCTACACTTTTACGACTTTGCTTTACAAGTCCTTATAATTCAGCAGTTTTTGAAATTCTTTTTTATAAATATTGGAATCCTGTGGGCAAGTCATATCAATCAGTTGGCAAGTTCCTTTTTCAAATCTTTTATGAATATGTGGAGCAACAATTTTCCTGTCTGTGAGGTTTGAGAATTTCCACAGTATAGTCAATGCATCACCATTTGTGACATCATTCAGATGGTGTTTGTACCATGTCTCTAAGACTTCAGTGCCATAATTCCAACAGGCATGTCGATGAATATTCTTCTTCTTCTTCTTCTTATTATTATTATTATTTCGAAAGGTGATATCTTGCAGAGAGTGCAGAGGCCTCAGTGAAATCTATATTTATATTTGGTATCAATATTTATGATCTTTAGCCTATATTCTCATCGTTTTGATTCTTATTCATCTTCATCTTCGTAATCTTAATATTATTTTAGTTGTGTTAAATGGTATGTTTTTTAAAACTGTCACTACAGAATCATTCTTATCGTCTGAATCCTTTTCTTGTTTCCATTTCATTATTTTTTTTTAAATCTTCACTATCTCTTACGTGATAATCATATCCTAACATATCGAGTAATTTTTATCCTAATTTCGGAAAGGAAACTATAAGAAAGCGGGGAAAATGGACTAAATATCAACTGTAAAGAAGACAGGAAATATGGACATCGGCAAGAGAAGAAAGCACGGAATACGAGTTACGAATCGGTACACATCAATCAGTTGCAGAAGTTTAAATATCTGGGAAACATTTTAGGATAGGATGGGAAATGCGACACCGAGATCTGAACACTCATTGGGCTAGCTATTAAGCAAAAAGGAAATCTTAAAGAAAATTGCAACAGAATAAACACTTGAAATCTTGGAGGGCTTGGAAAACTTAATCCTCACGAGGCATATTGAAAGCAAGAGATATAAAGGAAATCAGACAAGTTTGTTTGTATGGATGGCGGAAAGGGATGAGCGAAAGCCTTAGCAAAGTGAGAAATACTGCTAAAACCGACACGATATAGAAAATTGTGGAGAACCATGAACGCCTATACCGTGAAAGGATGCGGCACGTGTGAGAAAATAATTTCGATAATCTAAAAGAGTCACTTCTTTGAAATGTCTTCTAATCTTCTTGACTACATATTTTTCTCCTTCAGTTTCCTTTTCTACCTTTCCCTGGCACTCTACATATGTTTTAAAATGTTCATTGTTTTATTATTATTATTATTATTATTATTATTACAATCATCTGACATGCTCTTCTGTTCTGTCGCCATCCTCCATTGGAGAGATTTTCATGTCCTTTCTCGAACGAGTACGTATGACCTGTTCATTTGGCGCGGGAGGTATTTTGGAAAATTCTTCTTCTTCTTCTTCTTCTTCTTCTTCTTCTTCTTCTTCTTCTTCTTCTTCTTATTATTATTATTATTATTATTATTATTATTATTATTACATAAGGCTACACGTTGCACTAAATTTTTTATTAAATCGACATTTTTCACTCAGAGTCGTTGCATTGGTTTTTGCATGAAAAAAAAAAAGCAATTGAATATAAAAAAGGAAAATTAACCCCCCGACATTAAGTCATTTGCGTAGGCCCTTGTTACCCACTCCCTAGCTCCCCTGTTAAAAGAACCTTTCACCTCTTCACCTCACTGACACCCATCCAGTCAGGCACGTCTTGATGCCCCGTCACCCACTTCTCGTTTGAAACACATATTTTTTCCCCTTCTCCTGCTCTCCACTTATCGACCGCTTCTACTCCAACTTTTCGATTACATTTTTTTTATTACACGCATATTAAATTCGATTCTTTTTTTTTCGTTTCGTCATTATTGTTTTGAATTATTTTCTTTTTTTTTTTGTTTTCGTGACTCTCTCTTTCTTTCTTTCTTTCTTACTTAATTACTTAATTTCTTTCTTGCTTTCTTTCTTTCTTACTTACTTACTTAATTTTTTCTTTCTTTCTTATTTTCTTTCTTTCTTAACTAATTCTTTCTTTCTTTCTTTCTTACCTAATTCTTTCTTTCTTTCTTACCTAATTCTTTCTTTCTTTCTTTCTTTCTTTCTTTCTTACCTAATTCTTTCTTTCTTTCTTTCTTTCCATGATTCTTTTCTTTTGTACATTAAATTTAACTACACACCTTTTCTTTCCTTTCATCTAATCTTTCATTTTTTCATTATTTTCCCTATTTTTGTCATTTTCTTTCTTTCCCCAGTCCATTCATATCATTATTGTTTACCAGGCAAAGTTTAACATAAGTACCGGCAAAAATTGGTGTGTGATAAAGGACTTTTTAAGAATTTATTTTCTCTTAACAGCGGTATTACCGTAAAATCCCTCGATAATTTTTCTTCTTTTAAAAGGATATTTTTAGAATTATAACAAAACCCAAGTATATTTCTTCACTACTCCGCCGCCGCCGCTAATACCTTCTACACTTCATTCTTACTGCCTCTTTCTTTCCTAGACATTTCTTAGACCTCCATTAATTCACAGCTTCTTATTTGTGCCACCCCGAAATCAATGCCTCTTACGGCAACCTACCACTCAATTTCAACAATCAATCAATATGGTTCCCCCCTCTCTCTCTTTATTTTTTTTAGCTTTTATACATTTTAGGGGTGAGCGATTTTTAAGTTGTGTGCTATTCTCTTATCAATTCCACTTCGTTGTCGGTCTTTACGTTCCAAACTTTTCTGACCAGCCCCAGCTACAATAAACTTCTTGTTCAACAATAACCTCTCATAAAATTCGGGATGAAGTTGTTTCAAGTCGGGAAGTCCAATGGGAACGTTACTCTTGCAGTCCTTCCATGGTCCTAATTGTCGAGACTTCGTCGGACGTTACGAATCCCACGAGACACTTGAAGAGCAATAAAGTACACGTAGACCAACCCAGATGAACCTGGCAGAGAACTTGTTTTCTCAAACTGGGTGGGAATGATAAATGGAAACAGGAAAAAATGTCAAAATATTCATGCGATCAATGGATATTTGGACGAGAGCAATTATTACAACCATCAAAGCTACAACTAATGGTAGTATAATTTTGTTGGCAAATCTAAGATAATGGTAGTACCCAGGTTGTCAAGAAACATTATCTCCGAGCAAAATAAACCAGGTCTTGAAATACGATGTCTTTCGCAGATAATTCATGCGAAACCTTCGTGTAGAGTGTGGAGTTAAATTTCATTTAATCATTTCATCCCAAGCAAATAAATGATTCTTTTGGCATTGTGCTTGGCCACCATTAATTATATTTTGGTTTACATCTTTAGATATAGATTTAGTAACCATAGCCATGTCGTGTCATCTGCATTCGCTTCAGCTGAAATTATGGAGAACCAAGACCACTCAGATCCTGAAGAGACATGGCGTAGAGAATAAGATCCTTACAATGGATTTGCATCGATATTTTTGCATTTAATCTAGGAAATTTCTTATTTCTCTCATAATATTTCACTAAGATCACTGTCTGATTATATATAAAACTAATGTAGTTTAACTTAGTTTGGTTAAAATAACAAAGCATAACACGACGTAAGGTTATTTAATATCGATTATGCATATTATAGGAGAACGAACATAATGAATTAACGTTTTTAGTGTCATCACTAAAATGAAATTATATTTCATGTTGCCGGCATGAAAAGGAAATGTAAAAAGAAAATTGGATAAAAAAAGAAAGGAAGAGGGAAAAAATGAAATGAATGAAGAAGAGTGAGGGAGAGAGAAGGTAAATAAAAACAGCGGATGAAAAGAAAATGGACAAACAATATTGGATAAAAAAAGAAAGGAAAAGAAAAAAAATAAATGAAGAAGAGAGATGGAGAGAGAAGGTAAATGAAAACAGCGGATGAAAAGAAAATGGAAAAACAAAATTGGATAAAAAAAGATGAGAAAAGAAAAATGAAGAAGAGAGAGGGAGAGAGAAGGTAAATGGAAACAGCGGATGAAAAGAAAATGGAAAAACATTATTGGATAAAAAAGAAAGGAAAAGGAAAAATGAAATGAATGAATAAGAGAGAGAAGATAAATGAAAACAGCGGATGAAAAGAAAATGGAAAAACATTATTGGATAAAAAAGAAAGGAAAAGGAAAAATGAAATGAATGAATAAGAGAGAGAAGATAAATGAAAACAGCGGATGAAAAGAAAATGGAAAAACATTATTGGATAAAAAAGAAATGAAAAGGAAAAATGAAATGAATGAATAAGAGAGAGGGAGAGAGTAGGTAAATGAAAACAGCGGATGAAAAGAAAATTGAAAAAATATAGGATAAAAAAAGAAAGGAAAAGGAAAAATGAAATGAATGAAGAAGAGAGAGGGAGAGAGTAGGTAAAGGAAAACAGCGGATGAAAAGAAAATGGAAAAACAAAATTGGATAAAAAAAGAAAGGAAAAGGAAAAATGAAATGAATGAAGAAGAGAGAGGGAGAGAGTAGGTAAAGGAAAACAGCGGATGAAAAGAAAATGGAAAAACAAAATTGGATAAAAAAAGAAAGGAAAAATGAAATGAAGGAAGAAGAGAGAGGGAGAGAGTAGGTAAATGAAAACAGCGGATGGAAAGAAAATGGAAAAAAGTATAGGATGAAAAATGAAAGGAAAAGGAAAAAAGGAAATGAATGAGGAAGAGAGAGAAGTTAAATGAAAACAGCGGATGAAAAGAAAATGGAAAAACAAAATTGGATAAAAATGATAAGAAACTTAAAAATGAAATGAATGAAGCAGAGAGAGGAAGAGAGAGGGTAAAAGAAAACAGCGGATGAAAAGAAAATAGAAAAACAAAATTGGATAAAAAAAGAAAGGAATAAGTAAAAATGAAATGAAGGAAGAAGAGAGAGGGAGAGAGAAGTTAAATGAAAACAGCGGATGAAAAGAAAATGGAAAAACAAAAGTGGATAAAAAAAGATAAGAAAATAAAAAATGAAATGAATGAAGCAGGGAGAGGAAGAGAGAGGGTAATAGAAAACAGCGGATAAAAAGAAAATGGAAAAACACAATTGGATAAAAAAGATAAGAAAAGAAAAATTAAAATGAATGACGAAGAGAGAGGGAGAGAGAAGGTAAATGAAAACAGCGGATTAAAAAAATGGAAAAACAAATTTGGATTTAAAAGAAAAGAAAAAATGAAATGAATGAAGAAGAGAGAGGGAGAAAGAAGTTAAATAAAAACAGCAGATGGAAAGAAAATGGAAAAACAAAATTCGATAAAAAAAAGAAAAAGAAAAAATGAAAAGAATGAGGAAGAGAGAGTGAGAGAGAATGTAAAAGAAAACAGCGGATGAAAAGAAAATGGAAAAACAAAATTCGATAAAAAAAGATAAGAATAGGAAAATATGAAATGAATGAAGGAGTGAGAGAGAGAGAGAGAGAGAGAGAGAGAGAGAGAGAGAGAAGGTAAATAAAAACAGCGGATGAAATGAAAAAGGGAAAAACAAAATTAGATGAAAAAAATAGGAAAAGGAAAAAAATGAAATGAATGAAGAAGAGAGATGGAGAGAGATGTTAAATGAAAACTGCGGATGAAATGAAAATGGAAACCCAAATTGGATGAAAAGGGTAAGGAAAAGGGAAAAAATAAATGAATGAAGTAGAGAGAGGGAGAGAGAAGTTAAATGAAAACAGCGGATGAAAAGAAAATGGAAAAACAAAATTGGATAAAAAAGATGGAGGAAGAGGAAAAATTTAAATGAATGACGAAGAGAGAGTGTGAGAGAAGTGAAATGAAAACAGCGGATGAAAAGAAAATAAAAAAACAAAATTGGATAAAAAAGAAAGGAAAAGGAAAAATTTAAATGAATGAAGAAGTGAGAGGGAGAGAGAAGTTAAATAAAAACAGCAGATGAAAAGAAAATGGAAAAACAAAATTCGATAAAAAAAAAGAAAAGAAAAAAATGAAACGAATGAGGAATAGAGAGTGAGAGAGAATGTAAAAGAAAACAGCGGATGAAAAGAAAATGGAAAAACAAAATTGGATAAAAAAAGATAAGAATAGGAAAATATGAAATGAATGAAGAAGAAGAGAGAGAGAGAGAGAGAGAGAGAGAGAGAGAGAGAGAGAGAGAGAGAGAGAAGGTAAATAAAAACAGCGGATGAAATGAAAAAGGGAAAAACAAAATTAGATGAAAAAAATAGGAAATGGAAAAAAATGAAATGAATGAAGAAGAGAGAGGGAGAGAGATATTAAATGAAAACTGCGGATGAAAAGAAAACTGAAAAACAAAATAGGATAGAAAAAGATAAGAAAAGAAAAAAAGAAATGAATGAAGAAGAGAGAGGGTGAGAGACGGTAAATGAAAACAGCGGATGAAATGAAAATGGAAAAACAATATTAGATAAAAAAACAAAAGAAAAGGAAAAATGAAATGATTGAAGAATACAGAGGGAGAGAGGAGGAAAAAGAAAACATCGGATGAAAAGAAAATGGAAAAGCAATATTGGATAAAAACAGAAAGGAAAACGAAAAAAAGAAATGAATGAAGATGGGAGAGGTAGAGATAAGGTAAACTAAAACTGCGGATGAAAAAAATTGGAAAAACAAAATTGGATAAAAAAATATAAGAAAAGGAAAAAATGAAATGAATGAAGAAGAGAGAGGGAGAGAGAAGTTAAAGGAAAACAGCGGATGAAAAGAAAATGGAAGAACAAAATTCGATAAAAAAGAAAGGAAACGTAAAGAAGAAGAAGAAGAAGAAGAAGAAGAAGAAGAAGAAGAAGAAGAAGAAGAAGAAGAAGAAGAAGAAGAAGAAGAAGGAGAAGAAGTAGAAGACGAGTGTGGATATTAATGAATAAGAGGCAGGATCAGAAAATGAAATTAATCCGTTGATGATCATTAATCATTCGGAAATCTTCATCGTTGACCTTAGTTCGAGTCAGGGCAAAAGTGAGCATATATGAAGGTCTGAGAAAAAAAAGAGAACATTTTAAGTGGGTTCGAAATAGTTTCAACACCGGTCGGGGAAGCAGTTACTGTACACTTCATCGAAAATAAGACAAGAGAACGAAAGACAAAAAATAAAATACACATAAATGAAATGACGAAGCTGAAAATTACAAATTGATTGTGTTATGCCAAGCGGAAATGAAAGCCGCGTCCAAATGGGTGACGCGGGATATCAAAAGAAACAAATAATAATAATAATAATAATAATAATAATAATAATAATAACAATTTGTGGATTATTGGAGTGAATTTTAACCCTTTTTTTTCCTCCATTGAAAGCAATAAATGCTGAAGGTTGATGTATAGCGGAAGTAGTTGTCTATTTACTTCCGCTACAAGTAAAATCCTATCTTAAATCTTATTAAGAAATAGGTTTTCATTGCTCATTTTCAATCACATCAATGGCGTAACTGAACTCTATAAGACTGGCGTTGCAAGAGCTTTCAGCCCGGAAAAATTTGTTCAGCTTTACTTTTTTTTTGGAATATTCTGATTGTTTTATATTGCTACTAATCATAATTGAATACTTATTTAAAAAAATAAGAGCCAAAATGTATCTCGCTTTTCACTCAGTGGTTACAATGGCGGAAGAACCAGCTTACAAATATTGGCAGGATCTGCATTTCGAAAGAGCGAGCAAATTTTAAGTTAATGTTTCAGTTGGTTCTTCTGTTTTGACTCCAGTCTCTTGGTGTAAAAATATATAAAGTCAAATTCTTTCTATTTCAAATATTTTTATGGTTTTTGTATTTTTTAAAAATATACCTTGGTTAATACCTACGTCGATTTACATCATTGAGAGTTTGTTAGTCTATCTATCTGTCTGTATGTCTATCTATCTATCTATCTATGATCCTTGTGTCTTTTTTATACGTATTTTCATGATAATTGTCCTTTCCTCTTTGGCACTTCAACACTAGGAATTTAAGCGTAGAACTAAATTGGTAGCTAGGTGTCATCATCTTACAGTCGAAATGTAACCGTAAGTTCTATGCTGACAGTTTTCACTATCGCACTTTACGCATGTGGAAAACTCTTGCAGTTTTTATTTAATATTCTGTGAATTGTCATGACGTTTTGGGAAATACATCGGGGTAGTTTCCGTTTATATTCTCTCTTTTAATCCAAAAAGTCCAGTCTACCCTGCTATTTGACAAATAGCTGCTGAGAAGAAAGATGATTTCATGACTTTCCCAATAACATTAGTGTGAAAGTGAACGCAACAGACTTGTCTGTAATTTGAATTCGGCCCAACGATTACATTTTCCGAAACCATAGCCTCGCATCAACCGTTCATCATCAATAATACGTCATAGAGTAATGTCGAAATAAAAATATAGTGGCGGATTATTGAGCTATGAAGCATTTAGCTTATCATTAGAAAATTTAGAAGACTGTATCATAAGATATAAATAACTTACGAGAAATGGAATGAGAGATTGCGTCTAGTCAGAAGGCACTTCTTTGTTTACAATTGACATTGAAAATAAATAAGTTGGAAAACGATGGAATAGAAAATATCGAAAAAGACAAAAAAACAAGAACGAAAAGAAGTTGGTCAGACAAATTTGATATATTATAATTGGCAAAAAGGTTAGACGCCATTTTGTTTCTTCTCAATGGCGATATTTCCTGGATTGTAATAAATTTTATCGTCTTTTAATTGATAATCCAGGAATCCTCCGTTTCTTTTTAGACGCAGCTAATAATTACAGAGAAGTTTTTGTTTTGTTTTTATTGGTATCTGGATTACCATGTACGAAGACGAACATGTTTTATCGCAACTTTGACCTTTATTGACAGCAACAAAAAAAAAAACCCACAGAGACATCGAGACGCATAATGAAAAAGTCCCATAATCACTCAATGACTATTTACTATTCACAGTCATATACGCAAATCAAGTGCAGATAGAATTTCGACGTATTAGCAGGTGCCGCCTGTAGCAAAGTTACATAGTTTGAATCAGTATTCGCTAGGTTAATAAATCTCCTTACGCAGCTGAAACTGTTGTTTCTTCCTTAGTCGGAGACGCAAGATCGAACCCTAACGGAAGCACTTTTTTTTGGTTAAGATTTCTCGTGCGTGCAGACAGATACATGTAATACACAATGTTTGAAACAAAAACAGTACGTCTATTTCAACGCGGGTATTAACAAAAAAGAACTTGTGCAATAATAAAAATGACATTAAAAATAAATCCATTACTTTTTTCGAAATCACACACATACTTACATATATTACTTTTTTTTTGCTCGCTACTTTAATTAATTTAGATTCTTTTCTTTCTTGTTTACATAATCTTTGTTACGAAATACCCCATATATATATATAATTAATATATATATATATATATATATATATATATATATATATATACACACACAAACACATATATATATATATATATATATATATATATATATATATATATATATATATATATATACATATATATTCAATTTTGACAAATAGAAAGGTTTTATGAAATAGATTTGATGAAAAATAGATGTGATAATGCATTTAGCTATTCAAGGCTTCATTAGATCCGAATACGAAAGAATGAAATGCCTGTATGTGTATTTGTGTGCAAGCTTAAATAATGAATCTTAATAGTTTCCATAAGCTTTCCTCTTTAAAGAAAAAAATGAGTGATTTTTAATAAATTTAAGCATCCACACAACTGCACATACAAATTTCATTCTTTCGTTTTCGGATCTGATGAAGCCTTCAATGGTGAAATGCATTATCAAATCTATTTTCAATCAAATCTATTATCAATCAAATCTATTTTCATGAAACGCTTCCATTTGTCAAAATTTAAAAAATTTATCGAAATTTCTATATCCTAATTTAAAAACAATATATATATTAGGTCATCCCATAAGTTCTGTCCGAATTTTAACTTTTTGTTAAAATGAATGAAATTTAAAGAGTATTTTATAATGTCTAATGGAGCTGAACATTATTTTTACGTTTAGATACATTTAAACTGATCAAATTATATTTCGGAGAACAATAAAATAAAATTTTGTTTGATTAAAACCCTGATAACATGGAAGTACCAAAGAATCATTTGAGGCACATAATGCTTTATGAGTTCAAGAAAGGAAACTCAGCAGCCGAAGCGGCTAGAAACATTCACTCAGTTTATGGAGAGGAATGTGTGAATGAAAGAACTTGCAGAAGATGGTTTGCAAAATTCAGAGGTGGAGATTTCACCCTTGAAGATGAAGATCGAACCGGACGTCCAGTTGTGTTTGGTGAAAAGCTTCTTGAAGAGCCCTTGAAGAAAATCCTTCTTTATCAGTTGAGGAATTGGCAGTGGTTCTCAGTTCAAACCATACAACTGTTCATCGTCATCTTCAACAACTTGGAAAAGTTCCCAAACTTAGAAAATGGGTGCCTCATGAATTGTCTGAAAACAAACTCGAATCCCGAGTTGACATCTGCTCTTCACTCCATTCTCGCCAACGTGTTTCTCCATTTTTGGATAGACTTGTGACTGGCGATGAAAAATGGAACTTTTATCGAAATGTTAAGCGTCGTAGACAGTGGGTTGGTAAAGGGGAAGGACCCCAGCCACAGCCGAGAAGGGAAATTCATAGACAAAAGGTTCTTCTTTCAATCTGGTGGGATTACCAAGGAATAATCCACTTTGAATTCTTACCACCTAATTCAACAATTAATGCTGAAATATACTGTCAGCAATTAGAGCGTTTGAACTAAGCTTTGTGGAAAAAAAGACCTGCTCTAGTGAATCAAAAATGGGTGATGTTTCATCAGGACAATGCGCGATCACACAGCAAGAATCACGTCACAAAAGATCGAAGAACTTGGTTGGGAGTAAATTCCTCATCCACCTTATTCTCCCGATCTTGCTCCTTCAGACTACCATTTGTTTCGTAGCCTACAGAATCATTTGGAAGAAAAAGCTTTTGTAACACAGGAAGAGGTTAAAACTGACATTTGTGAGTTCTTCGAATCAAAGCCAAAAGAAATTTACAGTAATGGAATTAGTAAGCTTATTAATAGATGGAAGGAAGTCATAGATAATCAGGGAAAATACATTGTTGATTGAATCTGTAATTAAATTTAACATTTGGTCAATTGTTTTCTTCAAAATCCGAAGAATGCTTATGAGATGACCTGATATATATATATATATATATATATATATATATATATATATATATATATATATATATATATATATATATATATATATATATCATTTCATTAAAAACGACTGACAAGTTGCTTTTATTTAGTTTTTTTACAATTTCTCAATGAGAAACTGTATAAAAAACTAAATAAAAGCACCTTGTCAGTCGTTTTTAATGAAATGTGCATGAAAGAAGGATTGCTGCCTAAATACACAAATATATATATATATATATATATGTGTGTGTGTGTGTGTGTGTGTGTGTATGTGTAAGATAACGATATATATTTTTACATATCAAGAACAATATTGGGGCAAAATTTATAACAAAGCGAAAAAAGTTATTTTATGGCGCGTTTCGTCATTTAGGACTTAATCGGAATAATTTTATTTTATGTTGATGCAACTACACATGCGTACGAACGAGGGATGCAGAAATTTTTTTTCAATACATTAAATACATTAGTTGTCGCCCACCCATAACGAGACTGACCACAAATTTGACATAAAAAACGCTACTATGATCAAAGGGCAAAACAATTCACTGCGACGAAAAAGTCTAGAAAATGCCTTGATCGCAAGGTCATCTACAGTAAATTTCCACCTTGGCTCTTCCAACATTTCACCCTTCCTGGTAGAACTTCTATTATCACTGTGTGCGATATCTACTTACAAAAATGATGGAAAGAAACAAATAAAGAATCTAAATGATATCGGCTACATAAAAAAAAATAAAAAAATAAACTCCGCATCCTTTGTTGGTGCGCATGTGTAGTCCCACCAACATAACAAATTTAGTCCGATTATGTCCTAAAGAACAAAACTTTATCCACTTTGTCATACATTTTTACAAAATACATACATCATATATATATATATATATATATATATATATATATATATATATATATATATATATATATATGTATATGAAATGGCTAAAATCCCAGCCTACCTCGCCACCCGGTTTCAACCGCAAGATCTCCTCAGGCAAGTGGAAGTTTACACACACACACATATATATATATATATATATATATATATATATATATATAGAGAGAGAGAGAGAGAGAGAGAGAGAGAGAGAGAGTGGGTGGATATCTGTGTCTGTGTGAGGGAGAGAGAGAAAGACAAATTGGGATAGAGTGAGAGAAACTCAGACGGAAACGAGAAATGAAAACGAAAGTGATCAATGTTCTTGTTAAATTCATTTCTTTTCTTTTTAAGTCTTCATACTTTTTTGAAAACTCAGAGATTTTTTCCATTGATATTTTTCCTCTAATCCAAAACATTCTCTAATTTTCAGACGCTTAAAAATAATGTTAATATTTTTTTAAAAGAGTATTTCTCCAATTTTCTTCTATTTTTTTTTGCTTATTTCATAAAGAGAAAAAATATTGTAAAATTGTGAGATAAAGAATTTTCATTATTCACTCATTTTTCAAAGTAATATTTTCTTCTTAAAGGTTAGCGTCTGAGAAACTCTATGTAACATTTTTGAGAAACCAATTTTTCTTTGTCGTTTCTGTCGAGCGTTTGTTACGAGGATTAGATGAGTTCGGCTCATGATTATGAAATAAAATTCATCAAATGAGGAGCGAAATCAATCAATATATTGTAAAATTATTCTACAATAAGGACGTTCTCACAACCAGACTTCCTCTGAGATAATTACCGGTCATTTACATGATTCAGTCTTGGGAATACGATTCGCACTGTGTGGCTATATTTTCGTTTCCTTTTCAGACGAAGATGAGCTTTGAAAAGGCAAGAAAAGTGACAGCAAAATAAAAAAAAGGCTTCGAGTGTTTCAGTTACAAATAAGACGTTAATTTTCTTTTATATATCCAATGATTGGTATTTGTCAAATATTTATCAGAATGAAAACAGACAAAGTGACAAATTCTAAAAACATATCCAGACCAAGAGTTTCCTCTCATGTGGCAGGCGTCCTTAGTATGAAATGAGAGACAAACTCTGTAAGGAATGAAAGTGTTTTAGAACTTTCGAAATTCTTACAAGATGAATGATTTTTTTCATATTGAAGCCATTAATGATGCTGGATTTGAAATTAGTCTATTCCAGGTAGATCACTGCTTGTCCTGGGTATGACGATAAACTACATCCGGCAGTAAGGCCACTGATCGCGAAGTTTCGAGGAGAGTGGAACTATATCTTAATTTCTGTTGTTCCAAGGGCCATCCTGACCCAGGGTGGAAGCATCTTTTAGGGTCCCTGATATTGGCAAATACCAAACAACCATACTGGAAATCTAAAAATACGTTAGAATAAATTACAGGAATATTTTTTCATAAAATAAATTGCAACAATACATTTTTCGAAAAAAAACATTGCCAAAACCAATCAGAAAAGAAAAATTCGGTATTATGACACATAAGAAGATGATATGCGTTAAACCAAAACTACTTTTTTCTCTATTAGTTCGTATGCCGCAAATGTCAACTTAATTAGCTGAGAAAAGAATTCATTAACATAGAAATGCATTGAAAGTGCACTGATCTCGAAAATCACTACGGTCAACCCCATACAATGACACAGATCTTTGCAAAACCAATAGAAACACGATGTGGTATACGATCTAAGAGAGAAAAAAAATCAGTGTTTAAGTAAATGCTCTTTTTATAATAAACAGTATTAAATAACATTTACCGGCCTGAATGTTCGAGAAATTTTAATAGAAAATATTCGTCCTCGACAGTATTCGAAACTGTATCCTATACAGAACCGTCATATAGCCTGACGTGCCTTAACCGTTTCGGCCA
Source organism: Acanthosepion esculentum (assembly GCA_964036315.1). Taxonomy (NCBI): domain Eukaryota; kingdom Metazoa; phylum Mollusca; class Cephalopoda; order Sepiida; family Sepiidae; genus Acanthosepion; species Acanthosepion esculentum. The sequence goes on from OZ038503.1 coordinate 1,515,976, forward strand.
CTAAGGATCGATCGGTTGGCAAGGCCGAATTTACTGCTTATAACCAACTGCTTATAACTGATTATAAACAGAGTATTTACTTAAATATTTGTATCTATAAAAAGAATGTTAAACATAAAAATGTCTTTAAATAATTGTCGGACATGATCCATTTCATATATATATATATATATATATATATATATATATATATATATATATATATATATATATATATATATATATATATATATATATAATTATTTATTTAAACATTATAACATATATATGTTATAAAATCACTACAAAAATAGCCATTTTGTTTCAACACTTCTGGTGTCTTATCAAGTTATGATGTTGAATGTAGAATAAATGTTTTTAAAAGTTTCAAATTAATTATTTTAAAAAAAAGAGGAAAACCTATGCTTAGCCGAGGGAATTTATCAAGGCAAATGTAGGACCTATTTTGTTACATGTGTTTATATAGATGAAAGGATGCCGTTGGGTTAACAATGTTTTAAATTCGAGAACGTTCATGAATATTCAACAGGTGGTTGTAAGGTTAGTCAGAATATGTGGAGGACACAAAGTGTCATAATTTAAAATTTGGTAAAAATGCCAGCAAGTAATATTTAAAAAAATAAAAGTAACATATCAAGCAAACAATTATTCTTACCTAGAAATACAAGAAAAAAATCTTCATAAACGAATTTAAATCAGCTATAATAGATCATAACACCACACACAAAATCACACAACATACACATACATAATGGCCAAATACAGTGGTCGATCCACTCTCATGCATGCGCACACACTCACTCGCGAGTATCTGTGGAACACGAATATATATATATATATATATATATATATGTATCCACATATTGGCAAAAACAAATAGACTAATCAGGCACACACACGAACCCTACACAACATAGGAAATGTGTGTATGTGTATGTATGCATATATGTATATATGTGTATGTATGTATATATGCGTATACTAATTTCTTATAATAAGACAGAAGGAATATACATATACATTGGCACACTAACCAAAACACACAATAAAAAAATGGAAGTAGATCTACGAACACACAGGGGTCATTAAAAGATAAGAATACAGATATCTTTCCTCACCCTTTCTCGGACCAATCTTTTATTACCCTTCAAACGGAAGAACTTTCTCACTTCCAGTTCAAGAAAGGCATTTGTGTCACAAAAGATAGAATGTTTAACATCGAAAAACATGAGGAAAATTAATTCATTTTAATAATATGTGGAAATATCCACTATGCCTGAAGAAGATCGCGGGACCCGATACACATGTTGCAAAATTATGGAAAATAAAGCATAATATATAATTATTTGAAAAAAAAATCCACATTACAACCCCAAATTTTGCGGTTTCTGCCTTTTTTAATACATATATATATATATATATATATATATATATATATATGTGTGTGTGTGTGTGTGTGTGTGTGTGTGTGTGTGTGTGTGTGTGTGTGTGTGTGTGTGTGTGTGTGTGTCAGGTTGAGGAAGTCGTCGTATAACTGTTAAGGTTTTAATTATTTCTTGTCATTTTGTACCGGCGTAAATCAATTATAGTTAACATACATGTATCTAAAGCAAAAGTAAAATAACTTAATTAATGAGTATTCAGGAATTTGTTACTTCATGCAATGCACTTCATGCTCGATGTTAAAATAGACACATTTTGTGGATTCTCATTCAGAATGAGGCGTGATCGATCAAACTTTTACATGTACTTATAGGAAGGGAAAAAACAGCCGTTTTCCTTTGAACAAACTCGTTAAAAATAATCTAAGCCGGGAACAATATTGGCGTGCGTGGGAGACACTATAAAATAAATAATGGAGAATACTGAATGATAATTTTTCACCAGTTTTCCTGCGTCATTATTGGTTTATCACATTTATTCATGTCAGTTGATTCCAAGAAGTAATGCTGCAAAAGAGATTGTGATTCACATTTTATTCTCTCCTAAAAACAGGTGGTTACTTAATTGTTAAATCCATACATATATATATATATATATATATATATATATATATATATATATATATATATATATATATATATATAAATAAAAAGGAAAGAACAGTAAGATATAAAATCCGGTGTTCTTATAGATATTTTTATTTTTACACAATAGTGCTCTATGTAAATTTAAATTTACAGAGCATTAATATTATAAATTAATAGATTTAAAATATGGTTTTACCGCTACACAGTGATGACCATGTTTCAGAAATGGAAGCTAAAGCCCCTGAATTTAATTTTGTTATTAAACCAAAGACATTAGTTCCATTTCCTCATCAAGCGAATTTTGGAGTAACTTACTTTTTAAAATTTACGGTTGTTAACGGCACAGGAAAGATTCATAGTTTGAGGGTTTCCAAGGTTACCGATAAATCCATTCATCTAGACAAGGGGTGGTAGAGGGTTCAATTTTTAATTTTCGTTGTCTCAGTTAATAGTTACATTTGAAAGCGGGGTTATGTTTAGGGATGGGTAGGGATGTATCTTTTAACAAATTCTGACATCCGCTAAATTCATGTCATCTGGGTTTATTTCTAACGGCAAAAATTCTTATGGTATTATTTCTATTTGTATATTTAAAGATTTTGAGGGACTGTTTAGGTTAGAATATGTTTTATCCACCTTTCTAAAAAGTTATTTTTAATATTTAATATACTATACTCCTAGTTAAAAACCAAGTAAATGTATTAGGATTACTTACAGTATTTAAAATTATTTATTCTTATCGAGTATAAGTAAATATTATTTTATTTTATTTTATTTTATGTAAACTTTATGACAATGACGGCAAAGGTGGTTAAATTATTTCACTAATTCAATAAACTTAGTATTATAAATGTATATATGTATGTATAAAGGACATTTAATGTTCAATATTATATTCTAACTTATTAATTTCACATGACTTTCGGTGTTCACTTGGATTCTTTCCAGTGTTTGAATTGCTTTGAGAGAGGTGTTATGGTTAGAGTACGTTTTATTTAATTACAATTTTAAAAGATATTTAGGTTAGAATCTGTTTTATTTAATTTCAATTTTAAAACATTTTTAAAAATTCTACTTTCAAATTTAACTTTTTAATTTTAATCGGCTATATTTCTTTATAAACCAAGTAAATGTAATATAATTATCTACATTATTTAAAATTATTTATACCTATCAAATATGAGTATGTATAATAATCAGGTAATTTTTTTTTTTTTTTTTTTTTTTTATAGATTATTTAAAGATTATTTAAAGAAAACTTTTGGCAATGACGACAAAAAATAGCTATTTCATTTCTCTGATTCAGTAAATTTTTATTTTTTATAAACTTAGTAATATATAGTTTCTCATGTATGCATAAAGGACATGGGTCATTTAATGACCTACATATTCTAGCTCTTCTTATTAACTTCCATTTCACTGTAGGTGTTTTATTGGATTCTTTTAGGTGCCAAAAGTACTTTGAAAGAGATGTTTGACTTTTATACTTATTTATCCTAAACGAGGATTGATGTTGGTAGAACCTCTTTTTGAACTCATGGCTAGTGCAACCTATATAAATTTTTATGTTTTCAGGGTTTTCAACAGAAGATATATTACATTGGTATACTACTGATTCTATGCAACATTTATTTTGTAAAGGACAGTTTTGAGGGTTTCTACAATTACATAATTTTTGTTCACCCTCATTCGTTGTTGTTTGTATTTTTCCCTTGTCTACAATTTTTTGGTTCTGGTATAAGTGTTTATTTAAGATATTAGTATTATGTTTCTTAATTATCTTTTCTAGGTTATCAGTACAGCTATAACTTAATTTTAGTGTATTTCTATTGAAAATGGTACTAAGTTTACTTCCACCGGGAAAATGCTTGAGTATTAATTCAAGGAATTTTTGTCCCAATTTGTTTTTTACCATTTGGTTGTATGGGGGTGTATACCAAATTATTTTCCTGCTTCTGTTTCTTCTATGTTTACCGTTTTCATTTTTAATATAAGTTAGTTTTAGGTTTTTGTAGCCACTATCTTTTAGAGCTTTATTATAGAAATTAATATGTTCGTCGAAAATCTTGTCATTTGCTGAATTTGTACTAATTCTTTTTCGGATAGATAAAGGTATATGTTTAATTATAGATGAGGGGTGATTTGATTTAGGGTGTATATATACAGGATTCGTATTGAGTTTTTTATAAGGTGTCTATGTATTGTTCTTTAAATCTAATGTTATATCAAGGAAGTTAACTTTTTTAATTTTAGTGCTAACGGTAATTTTTAAACCCATGCTTTTAAATTCTTTATATAATGCCTTTCTAATTTTGTCTATTCTGAAGTTTGTAGAATTCCTAATAACCATGAGACCATCGTCCCTGTATAGACCAATGTCAGTTGAATCAATATCACGATGCGCTGTTAGGTTGTATAAAATAAAAAGACCAATAAGATCAGAAGACTCAGCTGAGTCTAGTGATCCCATTGTGATGTCAAAGTGGTCATATGAATTTTTTACCCATTGCTCACCATTATGGATCAGTACCGATTTCTTCGCATTTAATATAATGTTCTTTTCATCCTCAGTAATATCCGTGTACTGGGTGGCAAAGTCCAACGCATTCAAGAACAGTTCTTTAGATATTGATGGGTAATAATTTTCAATATCGAACTGCATTAGTGTACAGTTGTTTTTTGCTTTTATACAGGTGAACCAGTTTATCACGTCTTCGGTATTTATCCAAAGTTTGGGGCCTATTTTATCTTTGATTTGTTTATTTATCCTTTCAAGGATCATTTTACTAATTTTTCCTATATCTGGTCTTGTAGGATTAATTATCCTTGTAGTTGGATTAGCCTCGAAATCTGGTTTGTGGTCTTTTAAGGTTATGTAGCTCTCTTTTTCAGATAATTTACCTACTCTGTCACTGATCTTCAGTTTATCAGTGATTTTTTTACTACTATTATTGATATTCTGGACCATATTTAGGTTACTATTATTTGCTTTTTTGTAGTTCTTATGTAAGTCCTTATTGAATAGATCATTATAGTCTTTCGTGGTTGCCTTATAAAAGTTTCCAGTTTTGTCTGACTTTATTAAAATTTTATCAGATGTGTTTATTACTTTCACTATTCTATCTAGGTGTTTCTGGAAGTGGCATTTTTTCTCCCTGAAGTTTATGCTGTTTATCATATCCAAAAGGTCATTTTCAAAAGCCGACAAACTATGAACAAATGGTGCTGCTTTCTTGCTTTTAAAACCGTAAACCTCCTTGTTTTTATTTTGTAAATCATTCCGTTGAAGGAAGAAGTAGGCCTTCCATCTCATCCTTCGTATGAGTTCCTCCGTCCTTTGCATTAATGCAACGAAATATTCCTTTTTGTTTGTATTAGGAATGTTTTTCAGAGAAATTCCGAAATTTATTTTCTCCATAGAAATGAAATAGCTATTTTTTGTCGTCATTGCCAAAAGTTTTCTTTAAATAATCTTTAAATAATCTATAAAAAAAAAAAAAAAAAAAAAAAAAATTACCTGATTATTATACATACTCATATTTGATAGGTATAAATAATTTTAAATAATGTAGATAATTATATTACATTTACTTGGTTTATAAAGAAATATAGCCGATTAAAATTAAAAAGTTAAATTTGAAAGTAGAATTTTTAAAAATGTTTTAAAATTGAAATTAAATAAAACAGATTCTAACCTAAATATCTTTTAAAATTGTAATTAAATAAAACGTACTCTAACCATAACACCTCTCTCAAAGCAATTCAAACACTGGAAAGAATCCAAGTGAACACCGAAAGTCATGTGAAATTAATAAGTTAGAATATAATATTGAACATTAAATGTCCTTTATACATACATATATACATTTATAATACTAAGTTTATTGAATTAGTGAAATAATTTAACCACCTTTGCCGTCATTGTCATAAAGTTTACATAAAATAAAATAAAACAAAATAATATTTACTTATACTCGATAATAATAAATAATTTTAAATACTGTAAGTAATCCTAATACATTTACTTGGTTTTTAACTAGGAGTATAGTATATTAAATATTAAAAATAACTTTTTAGAAAGGTGGATAAAACATATTCTAACCTAAACAGTCCCTCAAAATCTTTAAATATACAAATAGAAATAATACCATAAGAATTTTTGCCGTTAGAAATAAACCCAGATGACATGAATTTAGCGGATGTCAGAATTTGTTAAAAGATACATCCCTACCCATCCCTAAACATAACCCCGCTTTCAAATGTAACTATTAACTGAGACAACGAAAATTAAAAATTGAACCCTCTACCACCCCTTGTCTAGATGAATGGATTTATCGGTAACCTTGGAAACCCTCAAACTATGAATCTTTCCTGTGCCGTTAACAACCGTAAATTTTAAAAAGTAAGTTACTCCAAAATTCGCTTGATGAGGAAATGGAACTAATGTCTTTGGTTTAATAACAAAATTAAATTCAGGGGCTTTAGCTTCCATTTCTGAAACATGGTCATCACTGTGTAGCGGTAAAACCATATTTTAAATCTATTAATTTATAATATATATATATATATATATATATATATATATATTATAATTGCTGTCCTATCTTTTTATTTATATATACATATTTATATATATATATATATATATATATATATATATATATATATTGATGCATGTTTCATTAAATAATATATACAAGTTTTGTCTATTTATTTTATGTAAATTATTTTCATATTGTCTGATTAGCTTAATAGCATTATCATTAAAAGAAGAAAGAAGATCACAATATTGATACATATTTTTTAATCCTATCTAAGCTTTCGACTTACGTAAGCCATTATCAAAGATGACAGTTACATTAACCAATACACGGACAAAACAATAATGATAGTCTGTTTATGTTTACATGGAAGATTTCCAAGCAACTACAAAATTCGTGCATACGAGACGCTGTAAGCGAAAATCGCACTACAGCTCATGACGGCACACATGACCACGCGTGAGTGAAAACGAGAAGTATTCATTATGGGAAGCCGTTGGTATAAACCAATGGCTTCTGTTATAAATTATAGGCATTTAAGAATATTTGTGTAGATTTCATAATTTATTTTTTTCAAGTCAGGTTATATATATGTATGTGTGTGTTTTTGATTGAATAATATAAATATATTATGTTTACTTATTTTTAAACTGATCCTTTCCAATTCTCTCATCAATTTCTTCAGGTTAAGATCTTAGTTTAGAAATAGAAGGACACATTATATAATGGGAAATCTTCACAGGCAGACATAAGTGTTATATAAACAGCTGTGGCCGTGGGACAGATATATTTTTGAATTTGTATCTCGTTGGGATATGTATTGAGTTACACGCTGTTTTTATTTCTGTCTGCCAACTGGACGCTAGTTGGAACTTCTACTTGCAGATTTTGTTGGTTCATCCAAACAGTAAGTGTAACGTTTATGATTGTTATTGTGCTTTGTTTTTGTGTTTTCTGACCGTTTTTCCTAAGAGAGGAACACAGCTCCTTTATCTCAACCCATGAACTTTTGACCGTACCTTCTGTAATGGAGGCAATTACAACAAGCTGACGTCAAAACAAGGAAATTCATTGCTGACAACAGGGAGACGATGGAAGAAGCCCTCAACGCCCTGAACATTGTGGCCAAAGTGTTGGTCCGCAGGTCAAATGCGATGTGGCGCATCCTGTTGGTAACTGAAGAGACTGCAAAAGTATTTGATACCAGCGTGCTCACCACTAAGACCACAAAGAATGTCCCCAGTCGTTCTGTCGAGTGGACTGAGGTGGTGAGACGGAAAGCCAAGGCGGCAACTCCACCTCCCCAGCTGAATATCCCGAAAAAAGGAACTACCAAGCAACAACAACAGCAGCCGTAGCAGCAGGGAAACGGCAGCAGCAGGCGAAAGAACAGCAGTAACAGCAACAGCAGCCTAAGCCGCAGCAACAACCAGAGCAGGAGCAGCAACAATAACTGCAGAAATCGGCAGAAAAGCTGCAGCAACAGAAGAAGCTGGAGAAACTCAAGCAGCCGCAGTTGATAGAACAGCAACCAGAGCAGGAGCTCCAACAAAAACAGCAGCAGCAAACTATCCAACCACGGTTACCGCAGCTGGATTTCTACATGCAGGTGGTGGAATTGCCTCCAATCTCCACGTAGGAAATGCCTCCAACGTGATCCTCCTCACTGAAAAGGGGCAAGGATAATGAGGACACAAAGTATACCAAAAGGGAGAGGAATTGTGGTCGGGGTAGGCCGGAAAAGGCCCTGGTAGCTGCCGAGATCCAGTCCGTTCTTACTTCACCAGAAACAAAGTGAGAAATACCATAACCAAGGTTAAGGGAAGGAGCCTCCCTTCCTCCCCTTCTAGGAATCCCTCTTCTGCCCCTCCCTCCTCTAACCCTACACAAGAAAAAGATGAGAGATGAAGAAGAAAGAAAAGAACTGTTGCCAAAGGGGAAAACTGTATCTATACAGGCAAGCCCCCGATAGGGACCTTTCTTCTTAAAAGAAGACCCCCATGAATTCGCTGTTTAAATGTACTTCTATGGATGGAAAGTCCACGGAAGAACCCCACAACTTTCCGAGGGCTCCTGGAGCAATTGCTCTCGCTCTAGATAAGGCTAAAAAGGTGAAAAATTTAGAGGATAGTCTGTTCCGGGCGATGGCTGGGAGGATGAGTTCCCTAGAAATATCCGTATCTAGGCAGGCCCTGCAGCGCGTGGCTAGAAAGCGCTACCAGGGTCAGGTTAAAATAGGTTAAACAAAATGTCTAACGAAGGTGTGAACATGGGGCAGATTTGCGCAAGGACGAGATCCGTCGAGGTTCCGATTGATACATTCCGAAACTCATTACCGCGGACGGGCGTTCTCAGCTCGATCAAGGACATGTTCGAGGCGTTTCGGCGACATTTCGAGAGCCGTTTTACCAAGGGACCTTCTCTCAGTGGCGATGAGTTTCGCAGCTGACTGAAGCGGCTAGCTCCGTTGGTGAGATCACAGAGGGCGAAGTTCACTTGGCATTGAAAAGGTCGGCAGTTGCAAGTCTCCGGGACTTGATGGTCTGCCTTACGAAATGTCCTTGAGACGGTCGCACATCTTTGTCCCGATTTTGACTGTCGTGTACAACAACTGGTTCCGACAGGGGTCCATCCGCGACAGGATTTCCAGGAGTGTGATCAGGCTGTTGAAAGAGGGCAAATGTATTTGTGTTATCGCCCTCGAAGTCGTGGAAGGTTCTGGAGTTTCCTCAGTGAATGTCGGTTGGCCTTGAAGGTACTTCCTCGGTTCAGTGACCTTTCTTATCCTCGGAGACTATTTTATCGTGAATTAGTGGAGGGTGTCGCGAAGGATACCCTGTATGACCGGCTCGGTTTGTCGGCATCCGAGTTGCGCTCTTTCTGGTCTTTGAAGCCAGCTGCGGATTATCTCAGCAATCCTGTGTTTTCGCTTAGCTGGTAATTGATTCGGAACGCGCTACCTCTCAATGACGTAACCTTCAAATGGGGCGTGGCAGATTTGCCAGACTGTCATCGGTGTGACCTTGGCTTAGCCTTTGCACACCTTCTACCATTTTCCTCACGTGGGCCCTTTCTGGGATTATGTCGGCGAGTTTACGGCTCGTGTCTCTCCCGATCAGCTCGTGTCCATCGATCTCGCGTACGTGTGTGAACATGAGCCGTCCACGTTTTCCGGGGTAAAACGGGTGGTGTTTTTTACATTACTAGCCGTGGCTAGAATGGTGGTGTGACCGTCGCGAAATGTCGCGAGATTAACGTTATTCGCATCAGGATCTAGTTGTTTTCTTTAAGCATCAGCTTAAGGTAAAAATCAGATCTAATAGAAAGTGTTTGATTTCGACAGATTTCATCGAAAGCTGGGTGACTGAGGCGAGCCTTGTTCGTGTGAACGGGATTAGCTTTGATTTTCTCTTTTAAGTTCCCTTAATGCAACGGGGTGGCTTGCTGTGAGCCCTCAGGTTAAGCTAGACAATATTTCGTTTTCCTAGTTCATATGAATAAGTGTTTTTCCCGGCCTGTTCCTAGCATTCTTTTTTGTTATGACGCAACTTGAAATTCCCAACCTTCCCAATTTGTTTTTGTCCCCCATGTTTCATCCTGACTGGGTCAGTCTTTGATTTTGCCATTCCGCCATTTATTTTTACACTTCCCATTCCATTTGTGAGTGTACTTCTTGATTCTGTCAATCGGCAGAATTCACCGGTCACTCTTATTATTTTGAGGTATGGACGGGTCCTACTGACATTGTTTTGTTTTAGTTTATATATGTGTCACGTTTTTAGTTTATTTTCTGGGTTCATCCCTCCTCCCCCATCATTTCATGAATCATGAATTTTTTATATATTTTGAACTTTCATCAGATTTTTATGTCATGGGGTGTTTTGTACGTCCCCTGTGTGTATGCCGTGGTATATGCAGGATTGAGTGGTGATGAATGAGTTCTTGTGGTGAATGAATAAGATGTAGTAATAAATGAATTAGTCGTGGGTCAGATTAACTAGGACTAGGATAGCTAATGAACCCCACCCATCCTTATTTCCCCCGTTTGACCTTCTGTCATAATTTTGTATATTTACAAAATAAATCCCTCATGTTTGTATCTCTTAGGTACAAGAATAACGTAACTGAATTATGCAAGGAAAGCAGATATCTCGTTGGGACTTCAACGGATCTATATCTCTTAACTTCAGTTTATTACCCGTTTTAGTTGCTATTCCTTTTTTGACATTTTTAACAGTGAGATCCCAAACAGAAAATTACATTCCTTAAATTGGTAAAAATGTTTATATACTCTCTCTCTCTCTCTCTCTCTCTCTCTCTCTCTCTGTATATATACTTGACTCTCCCGTCGAATTCAACGTATGAGTGTCAAGAAGATCAGTTGCTATGAAACTGACAGCCCGACAACAGCACATGTGATTTGATTATAGTGGTGAAGGATTTGTGTTGAATCATCCACATTTTTTGAAGGGCCGAATACAGAGACTTGGTGCACTACGTGCCACAGGGTCCCCAAACGACCCTCCACAGGTTTTGAATTCAGTGTTGACCTTCTTATAGACTAGTTGCCATCTATAAAACCAAGTCTGTCCTGCTATTTACCCATAGCTGGAGGGAGAAGAAAAGGATTCACGCCTTTCCCAAGGGTATTAGCATGTAGGTGAATGTAATGGATTCGATTGGAATTCGAACTCGGATCTCCGATTCGCCAATAAAAGACGGTATCCATTACTCCACCGTGTGCGTGTGTGTGCCTGTGTGTGTGTGCGCGCGCGTGTGTGTGTGTGTATGTGTGTGTATTGTTTACCTGCAATATATATATATATAAACAGTAAAAAATCACATACACATTTATTACAAAGACCAAATGCATATTAATTACAAACAAGACGAATCTTCACTAAGACATATTATAAAGAAATACACTACCCTAATTGTCCCGAATAAAAAAATCAAATTAATTACCCATTATAAAAAAATTAAGATAGCTAACCTTATCCTCAAAAATAACAACACACTAGCTAATCAAAATGAACGAACATTATCTACGAGTTCAAATTACCCTTAAGGAACAGTGTTCCTGATCAAACCGGACTCATAAATGATTACATCGGTTACACAACTACATGTTTATCCAGACGTCTTACGTTACACCTATATGATCACATCTCCATTAGAACCTATTTAAACACACACACAAACTTACAAGACTCCATTAGAAACATACTAGTAGAAAGCACAAATACATTAACTGCATCCACCTGTAAAAAAAGATTAAAAATAATGGAAGATTTAATAATAAAAAAGAAAAAAAGACAACTCTTAACAATATTAACTAGGAACACGGCCCCAATGTGATAACCGTTTTCGGAAATTCAAAACATCCCTACTACACTCTAAAACATACACATAACGCACACACTCAATTAAGCTGAAAAATCGAATCAACCTTGATAATGGCTAAAGGTATAGCCGAAAGCGCTCGGAAATATAAAACATTTGGACAGTTTTTACACAGGAAAAATTAAATAAAAATCTTACCTTGTCGTTTTTAATGAAACATGCATATATATATATATATATATATATATATATATATATATATATATATATATATATATATATATATATGAATAAAATGGTCATTCGGAAAATAATCCTTGTCGACGCGTTTTGTTATTTGACTTATCAACGCAAGTTGTGAGTTTTTTTAAAGACGCTCCAGTGTCATCCTCTTTTGGTATATTAGTAACATTTTCTTTCTTTTTTTTCTAAGTGTGTGTTTTTCTTTTCCATGTCGACAATGTATTAAAGTTCTCATTATTAAACAAATTCAAATATGCATAACACAACATATTTATATAATTCACCGTCACATTAGAGCTTATTCTTATAAACAACCCCTTGAAAGCTGAAGAGTTTATATATGTTATGTGACTTTATGGTAAATAAATAACTAGATACACTCATTTGCCGCCGTTATTTATTTTGAAATAAATGCGAGGAAAGAAGTGTATATAATAAAAATGATCTTAATATTTTCTAAAAGACTACGCCTGTGTTAAGCTATCACTCCAATTTTTACGTAATGTATTAGCAATGGAACATAGTGGAATAATAAAACTCCTTTGGCCGTCTTTAGTATTAATTATTACTGTAGTATTCAAATACATTTTATGGAATAAATTTATATATTTTTTAATGTAATGAATTAAACACATTTATTGATATCTTAAAATAATTTATTTTCATACTTTATATATATATGTGCATTAAGGCGTTTTTGTGCTTTTTATTCATTTTCGGACCAGAGTTCCATTTACATGTTATTAACTAATAATCAATAAAAAAAATAATAATTGTTATTTTGAAAACAAAAATACACTGCTTTTACACTATCACTGTAAATTTTCACGCAATGTGCAATGGATCTCAGTGAAACAATAAACTTTATTTAACGTTTATAATACAAATTAAAATGTGTAATTAATGATAAAATTGATAATATTGTTACCACTTCCTTTCATATCCTGAACTGCTTTTAAAAGAAACCCAACGAATTTATTGGTGGTCTAATATATATATATATATATATATATATATATATATATATATATATATATATATATATATATATGAAGAAATACAATCTTACGGTGTGGTATATTTATGGGATAAAGTGCTCAATATCAGATATAGAGCGTGTGTAAATATAAAAGTGAACATTGAAGTCAACAGCGACAGGCTGTTTCATGCTAGATGCAATCCTCAGGCCACGAGTGTTGTTCTTTTTTTCTCGGCTATTTATATATACGGGTCAGTGGTGCATTGTGGGTAGTCTATTTTGGCGGTTATTTTGGTGGAAGTCGTTTGTTTATTTATTTGTTTATATATTTGGGGTAAGTTATTAAATTTTATTTATTTTCTATTATTTAAAAAAATAAATATAAATAAAAACAAGCAAAATAATTTAACCCAAATAAATAAATAAACTGATAAACCACTTCCGGCAAAATAACCGCCAAAATAGACTACCCAAAATGCACCACTGACCCGTATCTATAAATACCCGGAAAAAAAACAACACTCGTGGCCTGACGATTGCATCTAATATGAAACAGCCTGTCGCCTCTCAGTGTTGACTTCAATGTTCACTTTTATATATATATATATATATATATATATATATATATATATATATATATATATATATATAAATTACAATATCTTCAATATATGTGTATGTGTGTTTCCTTCTATATATTTCCTTTCTATAATTGTAGATAGTCCGGTGGATGAAGAAAGATACAAAATGGCTTTAAGAGTAAAAGAAAACTGGTTACGAGTGCGTATATATCGATACGTCCATTGTCTTCGTTTGCTACGTGAGTCTTTACGCATGCGTATGCACATGCGCACAAGTCAGTCAAGAAATCAGTATGTGCAGGCAATCATAAAAAAGAACATTCATTTTTTACCGCTCCCTTACATGAAGACATTTGAATGCATGCAATCGGTCAAAATTTGTCGTATGCAGATTTTCGTTCTTTACAACATTTCTAATGACACACACAAAGGTTGTCAACCGAGTTGAAGGGAAGACGGTGGGTCGTTCGTGATAATTATGGGTGCTAATGTCAATGACACCAAGCATTAACAATCAAGAGGTCCGCCTCTTTTAGTCGACATTTGGGACCTCTTGATTCGTTCTGTCCCCGAATAAAAATCACGATAAAGCGTAAAATATGTTATTACACGTGAGACGTACACGCAGTGTCATATGGTTACAGAAAATCCTGTTCGGAAGCGACTTTTGTTCTATAAAATTAATCCCCAAACCCGTTCTTTCTTTCTCTCTATCACACTCACTCTCTCTCTCTCTCTCTCTCCTTCCCTCACTGTCACTCTTACTTAATATCTATCTATATCTGTTCAACCATCTATCTATCTATCTATCTCTGTTTATCTATTATCTTTATATCTGCATAAAAGTGACTCAACTGATTTTTTTTACTAAATGTTCTCTTCTCCGATGAAACGAAAGTTGAGCTAAATTCAAAGGATAAGCGATCTAAAATCCGAAGAAGAAGAAGCTTTGAAAGCTCTTTGAATTTACAGTAAGTACTGTCAAGCATCCGTTCAGCATAATGTTCTGGGGATGCTTTTCTTTTCAAGGAACTGGTTTCTTAAAACCTATTGAAAAGACGAGCAGTACAAGAGAATTTTAGCGTCTTGTTTGCTCCCTTCTGCTGAAAGGGTGCAAATAGATCCCACCAACCTCATTTTTATGCAGGATAATGCTCCCTGTCACAAATCAAAATTGATGAAGGAATACTTTGATGAGAAGCAGGTGAGTGTTATGACATGGCGGCCCCAATCTCCTGACCTCAACCCCATAGAAAACTTATGGAGTATTATAAAGTACATGCTCACGAGAAAGCAGTTGAGCAACAAAGAGGATTTGATTGTGAATTTCATATCTGAATGGAATTCAATACTTGGAGATGAGATTTGCCAGAACCTAATCAAGTCAATGCCAAAAAAGGGTTGAAAAGGTTATTCAAAATAAAGGAGGAGCCATAGATTATTAAATATTTCAAACTATATTACCTATTATAAATAAATTATACCTCTATTATTCTTTATTTAAAGCAGTTCGGTTATGTTTCTATTGATTACTAATTGCAGGAAATAAGCGAGTCACTTTTTTTGCAGTTTTTCCCTAAATCTCATTTATATCCAAAATTATAATTATCAATAGAATACCTTAGGGTGAGTAAACTTTTTTACTAGGTGGTCGGGAAGGGGTCATTATATTAGTAAGATTAAATATTAGTTTGACCCCAAAAACAATAGGCGAAAAAATTTTTAAGTAACAAAAATCCGGTGAGTCACTTTTATCGAACAGCACTGTACATATATGCATATATATTTATACCAATCTGTTCATATCTCTCTAAATTTGTCTAATTCGTTCCCGCTGATTCTGTTAATATCTATCTATCTATCTATCTATCTATCTATCTATCTATCTATCTAATCATAAAGAAACTTTTTTTCGAATTAAGGCTGCTTTTGAATTTTTTAAAGGTTATTTCTGTGGTTGCACCACACAAAGTCTTATCAAGTTTATGCTTTCCATTTCTTTCAGTTTCAATTCCTTCGCATCTCAGACACGCACGCACGCTAAAATCCTCCCACAATTTATTATAAATGAGATACCCCAAATTCGTTTGAATATCGTTGAGTGAACTTTTGAAATTACGTGTCAAACTCCCTCACTATTCAAACTAATAGTTGTAGTTGACAGATTAGCAAATTGATCTCTCAAGCCGTCTGAAGTTGTCTCAATTGGTTCTTCACAAATGTGTCTATCATGGCTCCTTTATATTCAGTTCCTTTTTTCTAGATGTTTCTTTTCTTTTAATTGTATATGATTTCTCCTAAAAGAAATCCATTCTCAATCTCACTGTGATAATTACCCAGTAGTCCGTTTCTCTTCTTCTCTGGGGTCTGCTGGAATAGTTACACCCACTATCTGACAGGTTAAAATTTTTGCCTCTATTCAGTTAATACCCACCGATGAAAAGGAAGCAACAAAAATGTGCTTGGGATATTTTCGCAGGGATGCAAAAGTTTATTAGTGCTACAACAGCAGATATGTTAAAATGCATTATTTAACAAAACAAACGATAAAATATAAATATATATATATATATATATATATATATATATATATATAAAATATATATTACTGTAAAATGTAAATAAATTTCTTCTTCACTCATCTAGCGTCCACCTATTTTTAAGGTTTTCTTGAAAAAACCTATAAGCGATATCTCCCAACAACTTATTTCCCCACAACACACAATAATTTTCAGATCAAAGCGCAATAAAAAAAAAAATCATATGGCCACCCACAATTTACAAGATCGAAAACACAAAAATTCTATATAAATCAAATGATTGGAGACATCTCGCTGTGAGAGTAGCCCTGTATATAAAATATATCGCTCCCACAATCAATCTCACCTTATTCAGCAATGGTAATGGGTTGTTCAAGTAAAAAAAAAAACAAAAAAACAAACAGACAAGAAAACAATAGAAATAGACCGAGCCGTGCTCAAAACGCAAAGCTCAGAATAAACACTCATATCAGTATTGAAAACAATGTAGAAAACGTATTTTATAAAGTAAAACATAAAGAAAAATTAGCAAGACATAATGCAAACCCCTTGAAAATGGCTAAAAAAGTAAGTGAAAAGGCTTGGGACTGGATAATACGGACAATTTTTGCACTCACTTACTTCCACCAAACGGAAAAATGGAAATAAACTAAGTAAAAAGATTAATTGCATTTTCCTTGTCTGTTATATTCAATGAAACACGTTTAAAAGAAAGCTTAATGCCGATATATATATATATATATATATATATATATATATATATATATATATATATATATATATATATATATATGATACGTATATGGTAGGTTAATTGTCGCCATTTTATATTTTTCATTTTGATCATGGGCGTTGTTTTTGATTTTGTCGACTGCAATGTATAGTAGGGTTAATTGGGGACTATATACCAGAAAAAGTGCACCAGAACGCAATTCAATCTGCCAGAAATTTGAAAACGGTCTGCTGTACTGCTTGACATCCGCACCGGAGTCTCCCATACAAACATTTCAGTGTGTTTGGGTATCAATCTGTGGACACCGCAGAAAGATTTGGACTAGACAAATATTGATTATGAAGTTGATTGGAGTGATCACTAGTTATGCCTCCGTTCATCTTCCCACAAAGCTTCAGACTCAACACAGAGGCCTACATCAAGTGCCTTGAGGGGGTGGTGCTGCCCTGGCTGAAGAGGGTGGTTGCTGGCAGACCCTATATCTGACCGCATGACTCTGCACCATGTCACACAAGCAGAAGAACACAGTCATGGCAGTCAGATAGTTTTTGCGAACTTATCACCCCTTTACATCTGCTCACCTAATTCTCCAAACTTTCAACTGCAACTTGATTATGTGTGGGGAATAGTTGAGCGAGAGACCAACAAAATTCCTTATAACACCAATGATGAACTGACGGCAAGGATTATGGAAACATTCAGCAACTTAAACAAGGAGATTCCGAATTCATCTGGTGGCTATGGTTGAAGTCAATGACGAATTTATTGATTTAATTTATTGTTTAGTATTTCAAAATATTTTTGTGTAAATTTGGTAAATATATCTTTTAAAATGGAGGATATCAGATATTACATTAATTCCATTGATACAAATAGTATTAGTCCGAAGAAGTTCATTCTCGGAACTAAATGCGGCACATAGGACGTTATCTATTTTGTCATTCTTTTACGCAATAAAATCACATATACAGATATCTTTCTATGAAATAATACGGATTAAGATATGATAAACATCTAATTACCAAAACTACTGTCCCAGATTTCGCTCTGATATCCCACATATTTATTTTGTCTTTTTTTCCGGGTAGAATAGGTAACAAAAACAGATGTGATTTGCCATTCTGAATTCTAACTTCAGGGCTTCACCTTCAATATTGCATTAAAATAGATCGTTATGCGTCAGCATGACGCCTATGCTACACAGACCGCAGGGGGGGGGGATAGAGAATATTTTTGATTTCCATCTGAACATATGCGTGTAGGAGATCTCCTGACCTTAAACAGAGACACACACTGTGTGTCAAATTTACTCGGCAAGTTGCGAATAAATAGTCGCCAATCAAACATCCACTCACTGTTAAAACTGTTAAAGAAACACTTAAATTTGACTGTATTTGGATCTACCTTCGGGTAGAGCAGTAATTTTATATATATATATATATATATATATATATATATATATATATATATATATATATATATATATATATACTATTAGCATAGAATATATATATTATATCATATAAATTATTAATATATTATTATCTAATTATAAACATATATATATATATATATATATAATGGATATATATATATATATATATATATATATATATAATGGATATATATATATATATATATATATATATATATATATATATATATATATATATATATATATATATATATATATATATTGGAATTTTGACGTATGAGGATCTGACAGCTTAATTGATTCAGTTATGAAATTTTGCGCGATAAGCTTAAGTGGCAGTTAAGACCCGATAGTGATTAACAAAGGAGGCCATATATGGAGCAAGTGAGGATTGTGAGATGGGATCACCGTTAGATTGGCTGACCTTTTAGATCTTGCTCTCGCTTCATGAAGATGATTCAGACAAGCAGATTGAAAACTGCTGAGTCCACTAAAACACGTTGATCAGCCATATTTGTCTCATATATACATATATATATATATATATATATATATATATATATGTATATATATATATATATATATATATATATATATATATATATATATATATATATATATATATATACATATATATATATATAAGACAAATATGGCAAACGTACTTATATAATACAGTGCCATATGTGCGAGGAAAACGATGGACAGTGCAATATATAAATAAGAAGGTACTTCTCTATCATTTTCAGGCTACCAAATGTTTCATGAAGACCAAATATTTGGTATGGCAGCACAATCACCAGTCGATCATAAGAGAGAGGAATATACACACATACACGCTCGCGTGCACAAACACAAGCACAAACTCAAACACACGCACACACACACACACACACACACACACACATATATATATATACATATATATATATATATATATATATATATATATATATATATATATATATATATATATATAAAGCTCATTACTATATTGGCGGCAATGATTCATCATTTTACAGCTGACATGGCTAGATGCAACCGTAAGTTCTTTTCTCGCACTTCTCGCTTGTGGAAGTTTCTTCCGGCTCCCGGTTTCTTGCTTTCCATTCAAATTTGATTTTCAAAAAATTTTATGCAATGTCAATGACCATCTTCTGTCTTCTTAAATTCCAAAATAATTTTTTTATATTTTTCAAATTTATTACCCCCCCCTAAGAACTCTACACGAAGAGGATAAATACATTGAAAATATTTTCAAATTTCTCAAGTACCCTAAATATTTTATATTCAATTCGAAACAAAAGGCGACAAAATATTCCAAAATAAAAACCCAATGAATCAAAAAAATATATTATCCTATCTACTAATTCTATCACATCTACAATCGGAAAGAATTGATATAAACTCAATATAAAAGTCGTTACTATTACATACCAAACAATAAAATACTTAGTCAATACTTAACAAAACAATAAGCTAAAACGTGAAGGAGGTGTTTACTCCATCGCCTGTAATGTTTGTCACAAAAAAATTATATGAACACAAAAGTGTATTTTACAAAATAATACGCCAAATGAGTTGGTTGCCCAACGTAACGAGAGTGGCCATAATTTTGACATCGAAAATACTATCATGATCAAAGGAGAAAATAATTCACAACGACGTAAATATCTAGTGAGTGCCTTAATTGTAAAGGTCCTATACAGTAAATTTGTATCCTGGTTCTTACATTTCCGCCTTCCTGGCAGTTCTTCTAATATTACAGTGTGTAATTTACCTGCTTAAGAAAGTAATGGAAAGAAAAAGAAAAAAAAGAATCTAAATGGATTCGACTAGAAAAAATAAATGAATAATTCTAATATTCCCAGCACCCTGTTGCCGTACACATGTGTAGACCTACCAACATAACAAATTTAGTCTGATGAAGTCCTGAAGTAATCATTTCATATAATATTATATATATATATATATATATATATATATATATATATATATATATATATATATATATATATATATATATATATATATATATATATATATATAAATTAATAGATTTAAAATATGGTTTTACCGCTACACAGTGATGACCATGTTTCAGAAATGGAAGCTAAAGCCCCTGAATTTAATTTTGTTATTAAACCAAAGACATTAGTTCCATTTCCTCATCAAGCGAATTTTGGAGTAACTTACTTTTTAAAATTTACGGTTGTTAACGGCACAGGAAAGATTCATAGTTTGAGGGTTTCCAAGGTTACCGATAAATCCATTCATCTAGACAAGGGGTGGTAGAGGGTTCAATTTTTAATTTTCGTTGTCTCAGTTAATAGTTACATTTGAAAGCGGGGTTATGTTTAGGGATGGGTAGGGATGTATCTTTTAACAAATTCTGACATCCGCTAAATTCATGTCATCTGGGTTTATTTCTAACGGCAAAAATTCTTATGGTATTATTTCTATTTGTATATTTAAAGATTTTGAGGGACTGTTTAGGTTAGAATATGTTTTATCCACCTTTCTAAAAAGTTATTTTTAATATTTAATATACTATACTCCTAGTTAAAAACCAAGTAAATGTATTAGGATTACTTACAGTATTTAAAATTATTTATTATTATCGAGTATAAGTAAATATTATTTTGTTTTATTTTATTTTATGTAAACTTTATGACAATGACGGCAAAGGTGGTTAAATTATTTCACTAATTCAATAAACTTAGTATTATAAATGTATATATGTATGTATAAAGGACATTTAATGTTCAATATTATATTCTAACTTATTAATTTCACATGACTTTCGGTGTTCACTTGGATTCTTTCCAGTGTTTGAATTGCTTTGAGAGAGGTGTTATGGTTAGAGTACGTTTTATTTAATTACAATTTTAAAAGATATTTAGGTTAGAATCTGTTTTATTTAATTTCAATTTTAAAACATTTTTAAAAATTCTACTTTCAAATTTAACTTTTTAATTTTAATCGGCTATATTTCTTTATAAACCAAGTAAATGTAATATAATTATCTACATTATTTAAAATTATTTATACCTATCAAATATGAGTATGTATAATAATCAGGTAATTTTTTTTTTTTTTTTTTTTTTTTTTTATAGATTATTTAAAGATTATTTAAAGAAAACTTTTGGCAATGACGACAAAAAATAGCTATTTCATTTCTCTGATTCAGTAAATTTTTATTTTTTATATTTTTTATATACTAAAAATTTATTTACTAAAAATTTACTGAATCAGAGAAATGAAATAGCTATTTTTTGTCGTCATTGCCAAAAGTTTTCTTTAAATAATCTTTAAATAATCTATAAAAAAAAAAAAAAAAAAAAAAAATTACCTGATTATTATACATACTCATATTTGATGGGTATAAATAATTTTAAATAATGTAGATAATTATATTACATTTACTTGGTTTATAAAGAAATATAGCCGATTAAAATTAAAAAGTTAAATTTGAAAGTAGAATTTTAAAAATGTTTTAAAATTGAAATTAAATAAAACAGATTCTAACCTAAATATCTTTTAAAATTGTAATTAAATAAAACGTACTCTAACCATAACACCTCTCTCAAAGCAATTCAAACACTGGAAAGAATCCAAGTGAACACCGAAAGTCATGTGAAATTAATAAGTTAGAATATAATATTGAACATTAAATGTCCTTTATACATACATATATACATTTATAATACTAAGTTTATTGAATTAGTGAAATAATTTAACCACCTTTGCCGTCATTGTCATAAAGTTTACATAAAATAAAATAAAATAAAATAATATTTACTTATACTCGATAAGAATAAATAATTTTAAATACTGTAAGTAATCCTAATACATTTACTTGGTTTTTAACTAGAAGTATAGTATATCAAATATTAAAAATAACTTTTTAGAAAGGTGGATAAAACATATTCTAACCTAAACAGTCCCTCAAAATCTTTAAATATACAAATAGAAATAATACCATAAGAATTTTTGCCGTTAGAAATAAACCCAGATGACATGAATTTAGCGGATGTCAGAATTTGTTAAAAGATACATCCCTACCCATCCCTAAACATAACCCCGCTTTCAAATGTAACTATTAACTGAGACAACGAAAATTAAAAATTGAACCCTCTACCACCCCTTGTCTAGATGAATGGATTTATCGGTAACCTTGGAAACCCTCAAACTATGAATCTTTCCTGTGCCGTTAACAACCGTAAATTTTAAAAAGTAAGTTACTCCAAAATTCGCTTGATGAGGAAATGGAACTAATGTCTTTGGTTTAATAACAAAATTAAATTCAGGGGCTTTAGCTTCCATTTCTGAAACATGGTCATCACTGTGTAGCGGTAAAACCATATTTTAAATCTATTAATCTATAATATTAATGCTCTGTAAATTTAAATTTACATAGAGCACTATTGTGTAAAAATAAAAATATCTATAAGAACACCGGATTTTATATCTTACTGTTCTTTCCTTTTTATTTATATATACATATATATATATATATATATATGTAAGTATGTATGTATGTATGTATAAAAGTTTAATGGTCAGAGTTGAACCAGACCAGGAAACAGTAGTATTAAAAAGTGCTTAATACACATGTGAAAAAATAAAATAAAGTAAAAATAACATGTAGAGCTTTTAACTTTAACCCTTCACCAATACATTTACAATAGACTTACTTTTCTTCCCTTCCCCCTTCTTCTTCTTCCTTCTTCACACACTCCTCCTCCTCCCTTTCTATTACACCCAACGTCGTGCGTTTGGTTATTTATTTTTGAATATAATAATATAGCGTTCTTTAGTTTATTTAAATAAAAAACACGTTAAGAGGTCATTTGATAAAAATCTTCTGATTTAGCCTCCTGACTTTTGTACACTATTTGCATTATTCGGACTCTTGTCCTCATCTTTGTCGCCATAATTATCACATGGTTTCGGGCGTTGTACGCTCCGGCCTTCTTCAGGTGGTTGTCGTGTCGAACTGAACCTTTATTTCGCTCACTGGGGTAGACTGTTTTTGTTTCACGTGCCATATCTAATGTCAGTCATCTCCTGTTAATTCCCCTCTCCAAGTTCTCCACCGCCTTTACCAGGTATTGAACTCACAGTGGATGATTTTATATATATATATATATATATATATATATATATATATATATATATATATATATATATATATATATATATATATATATATATTCTGTTTCGTTCACTTCATACTAATAGTCTTCGAAAAAGAATGGATCTATTTTCCTCCAGTTATTTATTAAACAGTTTCACAGACTGTGCTCTCTTGTCTTAGGTGGCAACCTGCCTAAAAAAAGGAAAATTTATTTATTGAAACCCGAGGAGAATTGCTTAGTGACTTCGTAGCATACTGTGCACAATTTCTCTCTAATTATTTCTACCAAAACTTGTGGTTTGTCCTACGAAATCCGTTACCACGATTATCAAATCCTCTGTCTAGAGATTCAGTTTTTAAATTGATTTGTTGGGAGATAATCCATCTTTGTCCATTAATCTCTTACTTTTCTTCCTAACGTTTCTCAGATTTTCTTCTCGATTGATTATTCATCCGTATGTTTTTTTCTTTTCTTCCTACGAACATTTTCCTTCTTCCTACACATAAAAAATTGTCATGAAAGCACTCTGGTAATTTTAACACGACAAATCGGAAAGAATAATTATGCACATAAACAAAGAAGTAATCCCGTAAAAAATCCACACCGAAAGAAAAATTATTCTTTCATTGTTTCCTTGAAATGACCAAATGTCTATGACTGACGCTTCAGAAAATCATTTTGAAAGTGTATAATTAAATCAGCAATCAATGCCGCTTGTTCGATGTTCATTCTTGCAATTGATGGCAAATAACAGTGAAAAGTTATGCGAAAGTGAAGGTGAAGACAGGAAATAGAAATTAAACCGACGCAAACTGAGATGAATTCTCCGCCTTGATTTACCCAGTGACAAACTGGTTCAATCGAAATACTAACTCCGACTGATTTACAGCCTCGTTTTCGTTTGCATTGTTTACCTTGCACCATCTGTTGTCTCTTGCTTTTCATTCTATTCAATTACCGTTCTGATTGAGCATCGATGACGTTCTTACTAAGCAACTACGAATACAGGTAATTTTTAATCATTTAACACCAGGCAAGGCAATAAAGTTACTAAGACGCAAAGGGATTGATGAGTGTTAGAGAATATGTGAAAAAATATTATTAAGGAAAGAGAACACTAACAGAACAATAATTAAGAAAACAAAAGATAACGATTGACATTCCATTTAAATATTTGAAGAGCAAAGTTGACTGGGAAGCCGGAAGAGAGTTCCAAGTGAAAAGTGCGACAGAAGAAACTGTTGACGATCATTTCACAATTTCTTGTCCTTTGCAGCACTTTTGTCTTTTTCTTAATTAGACAATTTTAGTTCTAATTAGAGCAGACTTAAAATTATCAAAGTTGGCATATATAGCTAGAAGTAATTTACTACACCATATGCGCAATTTATGTAACACCAACTGCAAAAAACGCCCAGGATTGCCCCATCAGCCCAAGAGAATGGAAAACCCTTTTCCTTCTATATGCCGTGTCCCTTCAGGACGTTGACGAAAATGTTTCACTATAATTTCTTGTTCTTTGAAGCTCTTAATAAATATTGTCTTTTTGTTATATCTCCTAAACATTGTTTCGCCATCCATTTACTCAAGCTCGCTCGGTAGGTTGTGTGTTGTTTTCCTCTGTCACTATTTCCTTCAATCTGTCATGTGAGTATAAAATTTTCCAAACCCACTTTCCTCATTATGTGTCCTAGAAATTTCAACTCTCTCTTTGATGTTAATTATAGGAGACATATTTGTTTCCATTTTCTGTAAAACTTCGTTGTTGCTTACACCTTCCGTTCATTTTATTGTCAGCATCCTTCTGTAGAACAACATTTACGTTCAGAAATACCTAAACTGTCCTCTGTATACAACCACTTTCGCAGGTAAATGCGGAGAAATTTACTTCGAGCAACTGAAGTACGCAGGTTTTAGCAAGAACCATCCTTCTTTGAACCCCGTGAAACGCAGCAGCAGAATCACAAAGAACTGGCACCAAATAAGAGAAACATCTTCACTTGAAGAATACCAAGAACAGCAACAAAATAAAATGGTTAGTAACAGGAATAGAAAATAATGACATATGCAAGATGTTGACTGTCCACAATTTTTCAAGGAAAAGGTTAGGAATAGAGCCCCGATCAAAGCAGTGATGGTCTGCCTGATTAGCATACTAATGATAATGCTAATAAAGCCTTTTCCTTATGAGGAAACAGTCGGCATTCATTGACCGAGCAGTCAGTGATGCTCTCAGTTAACATCTATAAATTATCTATATTAATATTAAGTTTCCGGGAAAAAAGGTCTCTCAAGTTCAATGACTGCTTTTACTCTTTCCAGTAATGATTTTGGCTTCCATCCTTACATTGTGTTTGGAATAGTGTGGACAGTCTACATTTTCAGTATGTCATTATTTTCTCTTCGTGCTAAATGTGATATCCACTTTAGACCTTGCTGCAGTTAAATGATCTCCAGTGATATTTTGTTTTGCTATTTAATGTTAGTGCAGAAAAGAACTTCGTGTGAATGTTTGAATAAACAATAAACTTGCTGATACCCATAAAAGATTTGTCTGGATTTCTGTGATGAATAATTGTGATTGTTTACACCCGGACTGTTGCCCTCATTTTTGCTGTTGGTATCACAAAGTTACGTTCTCAAGCCTTCATCACGTGGCAGTGGACTAGTTGATTAAAGCGTTTTGATACATAGAAATTGTGAGTTCAAAACCTGGTTTGTGTGGCGTAGATTCAAATACAACAGAAACACGGTTAATAAATAATAACTGAGCCTTACTAAAATAAGAAGACGAGATAAAAATCGACATGGTCAGTTGAATAAGAGTAACTTCCCCGGCCGTAGATTAAATAAAGAATTTAGAACGAAATTCACTGATGGTTAGCCGGATCAACAAGCACCTGATGAAACATTGTGATAATAATACTGTGAAACTACGACTGATTACGAAACGTGCTGGTAAAATGGGCTGTTCCTTGAACCGCTCTAGTCAATATCTGATTCCCCTAAAGTACTTTATCTTTAGAAAAGCCAGATCAGACCATAAATTGAATATTTCTGCCATATATTGGTTAGAGCAGCCCAGTCGTCACTTGTCTGCCTTGAAAGAGTTCAAAAGCACCTAAACGGTCTTGTGTGTGATGAATTATTTAAAACCCTAGAACCTCCTTTGAACAGACGAAAAGTCGCATGCCTCTCGCGACTCTATCGCTATTTCCATGACAAATAGCTACATTCACTGGTTCCAACAGTTCTGATTCCCTTTGTATTCCATTAGTAAGAAAGAAGTTCCACTCGAACAGTTCCTTTCCAGCAACGACTACTTTGTGTATTTCCCGATCATTACAATCTTAACCTTTTCAAGACGAGGGTTAACCGAGATTTTTTCCTACATAACCGCATACACTGCACTTCTTGCACATACACTGCACTTCTTGCACATACACAAACAGTAACGCTCTAGTTTGAGTGGCTCATGGACCTTGTATTGTGTGAGCGTTAGTAATATAAAGTTGGGCACAATCATCCTCGTTGATATAATGTATGTAATTGTTGAATAGATTTGTATAATTTCTGAATCTCTTTTTCTGAACCTCAAAAGAAATAAACATATATATCAGTGTTATCTCATAAACAGTTTCATTTTATGCAAATCATTGCATCCCTACGTTCAGGTATCTCCGTCTAGGGCAGTGGTCGCAAGAAGGTGCGATGGAAAAAGATAGCAGTATGCCAAAAATATTTTCGCATTATATCAAGTATTAAGAATATATTAACTAGGATCCGCAAATTGGAGGAGAGCGTTATCAATGATAATGTTCTGACTTAGAATCCGGGGTTGTCTCCCTTTATCCTTTTCTATCCCAGTTTTCTTTTTTCTTTTACAATGTACTTTTATCACATAAAATTTAGAGCAGCGCGAACAAATTTTCATTCTGAACTTGTGACCCAGAGAAAAAATTCTAGGGAAACACTGAACTAGAATCTAGATTTGGCTCTTAGTTAATTCTAGGATAAGTGGGTGATGTTTAAAGTGGACTAAGGCGCCTCTACTCTAGCTAGGTTAGTTGGTTGTTTTTGGCTGGTGGCGTATCAATTACTATGGGTTAATACCGAAATCTAAATATTGTCTACGCAATTTTACCTTAACTACAGATATTTTATAGATAATTATATACTTTCCAGGCAAACATGTGTTTTTTTTCTAGATATATAACTTGTAGATGATAAAATGTATTGCTGGTAATTTTACTATAAATTGTATTTTTATACCCTTAGTGTTTTGTTGATTGTCACTTTGCTACAAAAATGTATTACAACTTGTCATTTTGCTTATATATTTGCTAGTATTTTACTTAGTGAGCCACCAAACAAATATTAAAACATTATTTTTTCGATAGCCAGGACCCTAACAAGTACTACCACCTCGGGCCAGGGTGGAACTGGGGACAACATGAATTAAGAAACATCTCTAAAAGATAAAGAAAGAAAACGGTATTAGTTGAAGAAAGAAACAAGTAAAGACAGAGAGAGAGAGAGTTATGGAGAAAGATAGAGGAAGAGATATTCAGAAGAAGACTCCGACAAAGAAAGAAAAAAAGGAAAGGAAAGATAAAATATCTGTAAATGCAATGTCCCCCTCAAAACTCAATACATAACGAATAAAAAGTTATTGTTGTGCTTAATTAATAATGAAACATGATTATTATATATATATATATATATATATATATATATATATATATATATATATATATATATATATATATATATATACATATATACACATATATATATATATATATGGATGTGTTGATATGGGTATTTATATATGATTATATATTTGTATATATATGGATGTATGTCGTAGTATATGTATTTGTATGTATACCTTAGTGTCTTA
>OZ038503.1:1546944-1551944 GCA_964036315.1 Acanthosepion esculentum
GGAAATGAGAGAGGGAAAGAAAATTAAACAGGCAGAAAATACATGCGATCTGAAAGAAAGAAAGTAAGAAAGAAAGAAAGAAAGAAAGAAAGAAAGAAAGAAAAGAAACAAAATAAGTAACCAGGAAATGGAGATAGAAAAGTAAAGAAGAGAAAAGAAAAGAAAAGAAAATAAAGAAAAAAAGGAAATAAGTAAATAAAGAAAATAAAGAAATAAAGAAAGAACGAAGAGAAAGAAAATAAAAGAAAGAAAAGAAAGAAAGAAAGAAGTGAAAGAAAAGAAAAGAAAAAAGAAAGAAGAGAAAGAAAGAAAGAAAAAATTAAATGAAGTAAGAACGAAGATGGGAAAATATGAAGATATACGAAGAGGAATCGATATGATCACCACGTTTAGAATGGATTAATGAAATCACTTAAGAAGTTCAGTATCTAATCGTTAATTTGGTCATGATGAAGAGGAGGAAGAAGAATAAAGTATAAAAAATATTCTTGAAAGTTCCAATTTCTGATTAGAAAGAGCAGAAAAAGGCGCCATTTACAAGGACGGCAAAAGGAATTTGAGGCGCAAAGCTCATTACTGTCCGTAGTCCTTTTTCTATTCCCCAGGTGTCGTTGTTTTCTCTTGCCTTTATGATTTGTGCGCGCTCACAGTCCACAATTCTCAACGGGGCTAATTGGGAAGGAGCGGTGTGTGTTTTTCGATGCAATGTCAAATATAGCCAGCGCCCAAACTGATTTCCTCTTCTTTAAATTTGACAATTGTTTTAACATTTTTGTTATATTTTGATTGCTTTATTCATTTTTTTTAAAATTTCACTGTGTTTGTTATTGTCTTAAAGTAAAACCTTTTAAATATGAGTTTTGTCTTAAATAAAGTCTGTCACGAGGAGAAAATGGGGCGGGGCGCAATAATGGTCAATATTGTGTATGTGTCTGTGTGTGAATGTGTGCGTGTCTGCGTGTTTGTATTAATCCATCCTCTTTGGTAAGCATATACTGAGATAAACCTTAAACGTGAAGCCTACGCTGAAGATCGAACTCAATGTGACTGGTTTGTGAGGTTAGCAAAAGTTGTTCGCATTCTAATAGTTGATTAACTGACTGATTAGTTTTTACAGCTTATCAACATTTTTATTATTTAAAGCCGAAACATTTTGAGATTTTAAGAAGAGTTCTTTTTTCGTGCGAGTGAATATTGCATTAAAAGTTTATTATGAAAAACAATAATTTATTCAGATACCCTGTGCCTTTTCTAGAAATAGTTACAATACAAGTATTCTGATCAGCCTTCCACTTTTGAACCTCGACTTTAGACACAGTACCAGATTGGCAACTAAGTTTCATCCTTTTTACCGTTGAAAAGACCAGATGTAAGCGTAAGTTCAATCCTAAGTCTTTTTTTTTCTCTTTCTCGGAGATCTCGTTTATGGTGATTTCCTAAGCTAAGCGTATCTTAGATGTGCCACAAAGCCGAAACTATGGGGCATCTAGTGAGGATCGAACTCACTACATAGTCGTAATTGTTTTCTGGCGAGATATCCTTACTGACCATTAGACCACGTCGAAATACTCTACGCTTCGGTTATGGAACTCGCTTCCGGCCTCTTGCTTTCCTCTGGCCTTTGATCTTCAAAAATGAAAATACAAAGTTAATCGGTATCTTCTGACTTCTTAATACTTGTTCTTTTATTTCCCTCTCATCTTAATAATGTTTTTATTTGACTTTTCTCTTATTTTTTCACACTGAGTAGCCTATTGTGTTTTAGCGGCCTGATTGGCTTGCTTGGGTGAAACGATTTTAAAAAGATACAAGTCCTACGATTTGGCCCTTAGTTTGTTGGGGCAGATGACTTCATATCTTTTCCTAGGTAATCTGCTCGTAAGTGAAAATGCAACGAACCCGACTGGAATTTAAATTCGTCTTTTCCATTTCTCATTCCGAGCTTCTTTCTATTAAACCACTTGAACATCCAATCGATCAGAATTATTAGGTTTAATTTAGTCTAACATTTGCGCCCTAATCGATCTATGTGGATTGACTGCACAGTTAATGCTCATCAAAGAAATATTGTAAACCATCCCCCTTTATGGCAAAGGATGAGAGATGAATTTATGTTGTTTGGTTTGCCTGATAAGCAGCACAATCTGTTCTTCACTAACGTACATTTGTTTGGTTAGTTTAATGGAAAGTGGTCTCAGTGTGTCGGGTTCAAATTGCAAGCTAATCTTTTGCGATCACTTTCGTACAAATGCCGTAATAAAGGAACGGAACCGTCCTTATTCTACCCACAGAATTATCAGTTAAGCAGCAACTTAGTCTAGACATTCTAACCTTGGACGGCAACCAGCTTAGGAGAAGTAGCAAATTGTTGTAAATAATGACAGTAACTTTCATTTCGATGGGTCAACGCATTTTAGGTGCGTTTTGGGTTCGCTGCTGTAGACGACTTAAGAAACACGAAGAAATTTTAACTTATGCAGTTGAAGCAAGTATAAGATTTATACAAAAGTGGTGATATACTGGAAGACCTAAGTAGATCCATTTTCATAGCTCAGCCTAAGTAGACAGGTGTAAACGAATATAAAATCCAGGGCACATTCAAAGAGCAATAGAAATTCAAAATGATATATACCTATGTTTTATAGATTATGCCAAAACCTTTGATAGATTACGTCACAAAGAACTGTTGGAACATCTCGGTATCTTTGACATATAGGAGAAGGATATTAGAATAATGCAGAACCTATGCTAGCAATAAACCGCCTTCATACGGATAGAAATTACATTCAGTAAATATACAAAAATAGAATGGAGTGTAAAACAATGATGTCTCTTCTCACCGGATTTATTCAACATATCCAGTGAGGCGAATCTGAGAAATTAACAAGTCTTGGCAGGATTCATTTTGGCGGCTACAATCTTAAAAATATAACATATGTAAATGAACTCGTACAAATGGTAGTGAAGGAAAGCGAGAAGAAAGGTTGAAACATTAATTGCAAAAAGACATGATGCATAGTTGTTAGCAAAAGAAACAGCCCAACATACAAAGTATAAACTGCAGATACCAAAGCCAATAAAATACAACAATTTAAATTTCTAGAATTGTTTTAACAGAGGATGGAAATGGTGACAATGAAAAACCGAATGAACATTTTTATAGTGAAATATGGCTCCCAAAAGCTAAGTAAAATATTAAGGACCAAGGAAATCACGTTAGAAACAAAGAAAAGAATACTGAACTGTTATGGAATATCAATTCTTCTTTATGTCAGTGGATGCTGGATCATCTCCGCAAAGATGAAGAAGAAATATGATTCTACAGGTGGATGCTAAGAGTACGATGGTCTGAACAGGTGAGTAAAGATGAACTTCTAAAGAAAATGGAAAGAAAAAGGACACTTATACTTAATATCAGAAAGGTACAGTTTCAATTTGTAGCGCATATAGTGAGGAAAAAGTTGCTTGGGAAATTTAACGCTCACAGGACATTTTGAAGGACAGGGAAAAACAAAGCGTAACATAGCTAGCGAACTTGTGTAAACGGATGGCAGAAAACTCTTTAGTAGAGATAAAAATAAGGCAAAAAGGTCCTACAAATGACAGGAAATCATGGAGAGCCATGACTGCCAACGTCTTGTAGAAACAAGGCACAAAGAAGAACAAAAATATACAAATTTTATTTCCTTCGAATTTTATGTATTATTTTATAATATATTTTATTATACAAGTTTCTTTACAATTAAAAATTTTTTTTACAAAAACAATTGATGTGGCACCACAACTAGATGACCTTCAACCAACCATCATCTTCCAGCAAGATGGTGCACCACCACACTGGGGACAGCATGTTCGTGGATTCCTAAATCAAACATTTCCAGACCGGTAGATTGGAAGGGATGGCCCAATTCCCTGGTCACCTCGTTCACCAGATATCACTCCCCTAGACTTCTTTCTGTGGGGTTATGTTAAGGATATCGTGTATCGAACAAAGATACGGGAAACCACTGATCTAAAGCAAAAGATCACTGATGCCATTGCCACCATTGATGAGGCTATGCTACAGCGAACATGGCAAGAAATCGAGTACCGTTTTGATGTGCTTCGTGCAACTAATGATGCATTTATAGAGGTGGATTAGTTAAAAAAAAAAAGCTTCAATATCTACTATTCATGTTGTAACAATTTTCACGTATTTTTCTGTTCATTAGCTTTTGTAATATTTTTTTTTAAATTGTAAAGATTCTTTATGGACCACCTGTATTTTTTACGAAATTAACTAAAACGTCGTTTTGGAATCTTGTTCTTGTCTCTTGAATATTTATTTAATATTTTCACTCATAGTTAATTTAATATTCTTCTTAATGATTATTTTATTCATAAAAACAAATACGCTAATGATAAACGTTATTGTAATTAAACTCTGTTTCTAACAGGTAAAAAAGTAATTTCAATTTTTAACACGGTTATTATAGCGTAATATACGTTTTTACATTGGAATATTAAAGGAAAAATGAAGATATACGCGGATCATGTATTTACCGGAAAAGTTAGTTTCCATTTTGTATTACTGAATATTTGTCAGTGATCACACCGAAAATACATATTTTCAACACGTGATTATTGCCAAGTATGAATCAAAATGTCATTAAAATTATTTGCAAAGAGACCACTTTTTTAACTTTTCTCCTGTTATTCAATTTAAAATCTACCACGAGTTCTGGCTTTTAGTTACACAATGCATAGGCTTCAAGTAATGGACGCTATGATTTATTTCCAGTATTTTAAATCAATTTCTCGAAAACTTTGCCCATCGCAAAATTTAAAACTCAAAGGATGAAAATTTACACCACAATATATTCATAACCGAACATTATTTAGTCCTTACCAATAACATTTAGACTAATAATAAATAATGACTGATAAAAATATTTAAAATTGCTTTATTAGTTATGATAATATTTTAATAAATTCGACGTCAATTTACATCATCTCCCCAA
>OZ038503.1:1556944-1591944 GCA_964036315.1 Acanthosepion esculentum
GCCCACTACACGCAGGGACGCACGCAAACATTACTATTCCCAATGAGGAAATAAATATAATTAAACCCTGCCGATAGAGAGCGATAGATATATTTCCTTTGTAAGAATTTCTTTTTAGAGGGAATAATGATTTTCGGATACAAGTCCTACTCTTTAAGTAATAGATAGGGAGAGAAGATGTGGGCTCATATCTTTCCCAATGATATTTAAACGTAAGTGAATATAACGAACCAGAATGGAATTCGAACTCTGCTCACCGATTTTCCAATTCCGACTCGCTATCCATTATATCACCAGCACATGAAATAGTATTTCCAAACGGTCACGCATCTAGGTACTGACTAGGGCCGACGTTACTTAACATCGGTGATCGGACGAGAATCAGTGTGTCAGCGTGGTATGGCAGTAAGCCGAATCCCGTGGAAAGAAGAATGCAAAGCAATGAAGTTTTCTTAACAGCAGCTACAGTAAGTTGACATATTTTTTAGGGGTGGGCTACTTCTCCCTGATTTTTATAAGACGGACTCGGTTTAATGCTGAGCTCCGAACTATCGGAATGCAGCGTAAGGTATTATGCATGGCTATGAGATAAAAATGGCAGTTATCATGAAGGATTATTTATGGCCCTTGTAACCTTCCGTACATATCTGGAATTGTATGAATGTCTACAGAGGCATGGCGTATGCAAAAGGAAAACATTAAACGCCACATAAAATTGGTTTGTAATTTTTCATGTCAACGTGTTGATGAAAGTCGTTTGGAGCATAATGCTATCAAAACAGTCTCTGTGTGTGAGTGTATATATATATATATATATATATATATATATATATATATATATATATATATATATGTGTGTGTGTGTGTGTGTGTGTGTGTGTGTGTAGAAAACATAGAAATAGTAATACAAAACTTATATAATCATACTAAGCTTCCACCTCCTAATATTAGACCAACTATTTTACGTAAACTCATATCTTGCACGAATACTAGTACCATTTTACGACCATTTTGGTAGTACATATATATATATATATATATATATATATATATATATATATATATATATATATATATATATATGGCCCAATGGGTAAATTGTAGCTATTTATATTTTTAATTTCACTTTGTTTTTTATTTTGTCTACTAGGCAGTATAATAGGGTCCGTTGTGCAACGACTGCGAGAAAAAAGCACCATGACGCAATCCAATCCGCCTGAAATTTGGAAACGACATGCTGTACTGTTTGGAATTCGCGCCGGAAACTCAAATATTTCAGAGTGTTTGGGTGTCAATCTGAGGAAAGAGTTGCATGATATATCCAGTCAACATCAAGGTGTTTGAAGTGATCACAAGTAATGATGACGTTATGCCTCCATTCATATTCTCACATGGCTTCAGACTCAATATAGTGGCCTACATCAAGTGGTTTCAGGAGATAGTTCTGCCCTGGGTTAAGAGAGTGGCTGTTGGAAGACCCTATGCTTGGTGCACCGTGCCACACAAGCAGAACACAATTATGGATGTCTTACAATTTCTGGGACCACATCAACCCTTACGTCTGGCCACCTAACACCCCAGGCATATACCCCTTTGATTATTATGTGTGGGACACAGTCGAATGAGAGACCATCAAAACTCGTTGTTTAACACCAAAGATGAACTGATGGAAGGATTAGGCTGCATTCACTAACTTTATCAAGGATCTCCGACAAGGAGATGCAGGAAATTCTAAAGTCGTCTCGAGGACAAAGTTAATGCCTATGGCAATTTTATTGAATAAATTTATTCTTTAATATTTCAAGATATTTTTGTGCAAATTTTCTAAATATATGCTAGTGTCATTTTCCTTTTTGCGTTGTATCCATCGCATACAATATATATACAGTGTAACCCGGATATAAGGGACCCTGATATAAGAGAAACCCGGATATAAGAGAGATTTTCTCTGGTCCCAAATTAGAGCCATACTTACCTAAACAAAATAGACCAAACACGGATATAAGAGAAACCCGGATATAAGATACTTCTTCTCCGGTCCCGACAACTCTCTTATATCCGGGTTACACTATATATATATATATATATATAAATACAGGATGTATCAAAAATACTTTTACAAACATTGGGGACGGGTTCGTCACGCCAAGGTAAAAAAGTCATAATCATAAAACAACTGAAAACAAATGTCCAAAATGTCCAGCGCTTTCTTCTGCCCATGCAAGCATACGTCGGATCCTTTCAAATACTCCCACACGCTGTCGAATGGTTGTGTAAACCACCATTGCAGGTTGATGAAGCGTCTTTGTATTATTCTTAATGTCTGCTGCATAAACCAATTGTTTTAGGTGGTTCCACAGATAAAAATCCAAAGGATTGATGTCGGAGGAACGTGCAGACCACAGGATCGGTCCTCCCCTACTTATTCACTTTTCAAGGTAAATATCTGCCAGTGCAACACGGACAATATGACTAAAATGTGCTGGAGCCGCATCATGCATGAACTACACGCTTTGGAAGCGTGTTCGTAGACAGCTCCACTAAGACGTGCTGGGAGAACATATGGACCTAACAGACAGTCACCTAGAATTCCAGTCCACACATTAATCATCAACTGATGCAGTTGTCTAGCCTGTATGGTACAATGGCGATTCCGATCTGTCACCGCAAATGCTGACACTGTAAATTTGTTATTCCATCTTTTTCTAATGTTGCCTCATCTGTAAAGAAGACTGAACAGACAAACAAGGGATCGTCAGTTTGTTCAATAAACTATAGGCAAAAGTTTTCCCGTGGTGAATGATCAGAGGGCGATAGACAATGCATGTCTTTCAAATGATACGGATACAGGAGCTTCTCTTGAAGTACCACCCTTGCCGTACTATAAGATGTGTGACATGCTAGGGCCACTTGACGTGGGTTGATACCTGGATTGTCTCCAACAGCCAGTAGAATGTGTTCTTCGTGGTAAGGTCTACGAGTTGACCTTGGTCTTCCTCGATTCATAGTTTGTGGTGCCACTGATTCCGTCTCAGCAACGGGAAGACAAACAGCAGCAAAGGTTGGATGACGCGTCTACCTTCGATCTGGAAACGCAATCTTATACAGACGTGTAGCCTTGCGTCCTTACCCTTCGCACGGCCGTATGTAAAATTCATATCTGTTTACTAACGATATGAATATCCTGCCATTGTTAAACCGGACACTTCTCAGCTAACTTACTAATACACACCTTAAACGTTGAAGACATACTAGCCACAAATATACACGAATGGCAAATGTAACCTAGTCTACATAGTAACACAGTGCCATCTACCGTAATCTTTCTTTAAACTTAATAACTCAAAAACAAAGGATTTGCGGCCATATGTTGATATGGACTTTTTTCCTTGGTTTGTTGTGAGGAAGTAGCCCACAAAGTTTGTATAAGTATTTTGATGCACCCTGTATATATATATATATATATATATATATATATATATATATATATATTGCAGAAAAATATATCAAAAAGTGTAATATTTTTCTTGTGACGCGCGTCGACCTTTACGACTTCATTTGTCTTTTATCGTCAATATTGTTCTTGATATATAAAAATGTATATATCGTTATCTCTTCTTCCACGCTTTACGAATAATTAGGTTTTAGTATATATACATATAAGATAGTTTAGAAAACTATCGTTTTGACATGTTTTTCTGATCAGAAAGCGTCATTACCAAAAAAGATTTTATTTCAACCAAATTGACATTGGCCCGATATAACGCGGTTCAAGATAATCATATTAACAGAGGATTTTTTTTTTACTAAAACTGTTTTGTAAATTAGAATTTACCAATTTTAACTCAGTTATTATTTATATATTAATTTTCTTAAAAGATTATTCTGATATCACATTATTCAACATCGGATTAATAGTTAATAAACTGAAGAAGCCTTATCGTAAATTAATCGCAGCCGATTCGGAGATATTCGTTTGAATGAATTATCTTCTTCGGTATTTGTGATCAGGAAACAACACACTGCTATCTTTCACTTCAAGTCCCTTACATATTCGCATCTTCTTAGATTTCGAGATGTTTCACCAATGTATTTGTGGGTATATTGTTTATATTAGATTTGGTAGACCCACGCTTCTCATGTAAAGGTAGGTGTTTGTTTTACACACACACACACACACACACACACACACACACACACACACACACACACACACACACACACATACATATATATATATATATATATATACATATATATATATATATATATATGTATTTAAAAAATAGGAGATCAGTCAATCACGCTATCTTGCTTTCAACCTTTCAACACCCAATTTGTATTTTCTTTATTCTTGTATTTAGTACTTTTTAATACAACTATTTCATGGTCTAATTCAACTCTGATCAATATATATATATATATATATATATATATATATATATATATATATATATATACACTCAATGAAATTAACAAAATCGTAAGAATCAGCCGTAAGAAAAAGTGAATATGCAAACCAACGAGAATATCAAAAGGAAAACAACGCAAATTAAAGAAAATAAAAGAATTGAAAACAAAATATATTTTGCTTCAATCCAGACGAGAACAATACAATAAAAAAATAGACAAAATATTCTTCAAATTAATCAACAAATATTTCCCCCTCTAAAAAAAAATTACATTATCGAAAATTGTCAATAAAATACAATTAAAATCAGTTCCACCTGCATGGATAACATGGAAAAAATATAATCATCACAATAAAAATAATACTCAACAAAAATCAATAGCAATAATAATAACAATGGCAGTAAACATAAATATCTACGTAATCTGAAAACCCACCGTTGCCGCCCCCTATCCTTAGCATTAGGCGCTAATACAACAAAGCGGAAATACCTGATCTTGCAATTCATAATACTCAATTGATCAGTATATATAACGAGTAGAGTGACCACATATCACATATGGTCAGACGATTAAGTTCAAGTATGAAACCGATTGTCGCCACGCGATGTTGATCTCAGTGTCTACTTTTATATTTACACTTGCTCTATCCCTGATATTCAGAACCTTAAAAAACTATATATGATTGGATCTTTCGTCGTTTTCGACGTATATGTGTTCCGTCCACTTAGGTGCTAAATACCCTACGACAAAGATATGATCCCATCTCTTCTCCCCACGACCCGCTATGTGTAAATAGCAGGAGAGAGTGAGCCATATAACCTCGGGTGGCGAGCGGTCTAAGAGAAGGACAACTCTGAATTCAAAACCTGCGGAGGGACCTTGTGGCATACTGCGCACCAGTTTTCTGTATTCGGTTATTCCATAAAGTGTGGTTGGTTCATTTAGTGGAAGCAGGGCGAGCAATAACTGAACAGTACTAAACTCGAATTAGACGATGTATCGCTAGACTTGGAATTAGATTAAATAAAGGATTCAGTTCGAATTTCCTTGGCGGTTACCCGGATCGACAGGCATCTAATGACGTCCAGAGGCAACAAATGCCGAAACATCGTCCTAGCAGCAACAAAGATGGAGCAACAGTCCGCGTGTAAATAATGGCAGTAAAGAATTCGATGTTTACGTTTAAATGACAATTTGAAATTTTCAAAGTTCTTCCTTTTCGAATAAAGCAAATTACGAAGCAACTTGAATTTTCCAATATAAAAATAAAAGCATTCTATGTTTAAATGACGCTTTATCTGTAATTTTCAAATATTTTTTGGTAAATTCTTTCGTTAATTTATTTACAAAGTTCTAATTTCAGAAATCATAAAGTCATTTTTTAAAGTCTTAAAGGGAATTCTCTGGTAATCTCAACATGTGTACTCATTGATGTCTTTGATGAAATTATTTATAATAAAATTTTCCTTTTAACCTAATAATGAAAACTGCTTTTTTGTGACATGAATTGTTCTTTCTGTAAATATTCCAAGTCCTGTCCTTTTTCTCAACTCATATACCGACGTCAAATCCAGACGCACTCACATTCATCTTACCCAACAAAGCAGCTTACAGTTATATTATTGGTAATATTAGCTGTTTCCCTACAAGGAAATATTTGGTATTCATTGAATGGACAGCCGGTAGTAGTTTCGATTGAAATTTATAAAATCTATCTCTTTTAAAAATTGTATATGATTCAGTAGAACTGGTTTATGTTAAAAAGAAAAAAGGATGGTCTTTGCCAAGACCTTCATGCTTCAATCGCCCAAAGCTTTTAACCAGAGAAGAGGTTGTATAGTACTGACAGTTTAGATATTTTAAACGGGTTGGACGTCATGCATAGAAAAGTCTAGATAACTAAGTAAATATACACTAATCGTCCAAAACATCGCTAAAGTTGTCGACTTGTAAAATTTTACTTTAAATGATATAAAAGAATAGAATTTATAGAATTCGTTTCATTTTTCTCCTTATTTTATTTTATTTTAATTTTTTTTTTTTGCTCAGTGCCTTGGTTCAACACAATCATGACCTGCTTTCTTCAACCTTGGCTCTCATTCACGTCAACTCACAACCTCTAAACTGGTTCCTTTTCTAAAACTGCACGTCCCTAACCCTAACCCTCGACGTCCTTAAGCCCTTAAACTCCGCACCGCCGTCCACGTGACGGAAGCCAACGTAATTAGTTTCAGTTCGAAAAGCGGGTAAAGAAGACAAAGTTGAACATGCTGGAGTGATGAACAGATAAGAAAGAAAGGAAGACATTTTGTACAAAGCTAAGGATCTCTTCCAAGACTCTTGATAATCGCAAGTACTGCACGGAAAAGACAAGACACAACTGGTTTGTCAAGGAGCATCACCTCGACAACCTTTCCCCTTACTCCACTCATGATCCGCACCCCAAAACACCTAAGGTTTTTCTTGTTCAGGATCTCGTATAACATCACAAAATAACCAGAAATAATGTTTTGCTTTCCTTGTCTTTTTGTGCTATTGTCCAT
Organism: Acanthosepion esculentum; assembly: GCA_964036315.1. NCBI lineage: Eukaryota > Metazoa > Mollusca > Cephalopoda > Sepiida > Sepiidae > Acanthosepion > Acanthosepion esculentum. The sequence goes on from OZ038503.1 coordinate 1,563,901, forward strand.
TATATAATTAAAATAAGTACTGTTATTTTAGCTAGCAGTAAATGTTACCTTTGCAGTAGCTGCTGTTTTATTAGTTGCTGTAGTGGTCGTAACAATTACTGTAGGTTACTGCTGGTTATATTTATTGAAAGTTTAATTGTTGTAGAAATATTTGCAATAATTTTAGTATTAGTACATGAAGTCACATTGGTGGTATTGTTTTAGATATTTTACTAGTTGTAATAGAGTTTTACTGGTAGTTCTAGTAAAGTTTGTAGTAACCATAGTAGTTGTAGTAGCGCTGTAGCAGTATTTTTAGTACGTGCATTTCTACCAGGAATTGTTTCGGTAATATTCGTGATAGTAATTTTATGATGGTCGGCTAAAATGTACATAGAGTGACCAAGATATTAATGTAAGTAAACACACAAGCTGGTTGACTAACAGACATGCATGTGTAACAAAATACAACGGGTAACTGTCCATTAAAACGATGAGTCATCAATCAAATTACAATTCACGCTGTCTACGTACTAAGGAGGAAAGCTGATTAGAAAAAATTCCCATGAAAATATAAGAGACTCTTTCATTACACATTTATGAAAATTAACTTAATTCTTCTAAATATTTTGAGGTTTCATTGTGACACACGCGTTTTTATTTGACTGTATTATAATTTTATTTTTGATATTTATGTGTTTTCAACAATATTAGATATATTTGATAAACATCTGTCTATATTTCTGAAATGAGATATTGTAACTATTTACGCTATTTAAATAGTTCGGACTATTGTCCTCGTCTTAATATGCCCCAGTGGATAAAAATGGTGGTTGAAGTAATCTAATTAACTTAACCTAAAGAGTTGTAGAGGTGGAAAAACTTAGAGTGTACATGGGTAATAATTGTAAAACTGAGATATCCAGGAAGGGCATGGCACGTAGAACGAGAACAATCTACTCCATTGGACCAAATAAAGGGATCGATTCGAAATTCTAACGTATATCACCTGAAGAAGGCCGGAGTGTAGAAAGGCCGAAAGGTCGTGGATATGATAATAAAGATGAAATCAACAGTTGTAACCATGTAAATAGTGTAAATATTCGATGAATTTAAATTCTTTGTTGCAGTTACAAATGGCTTCATTTTCATAATTAAGCATATCGACTGATTGTTCTCGTGATATTTCATTTCCAATTGGGTTATTTAAAGACAAAACCAGGACATATTATCATTATTATTATCATTATTATTATTATTATTATTATTATTATTATAAAATATTTTTTACCTACATTGGTTTAATAATCATATGCTGATTTAAAACTAATGATCCGATAGCAAGCGAAGGGTGTGATTGTTGTTCTCTCTTATTTAAACGAAAGGTACCTATCAACAAAAACACTTAAATGGACAAAGCTCTTCACAAGATATGGGCTACGTTTGTTAAAACTTTTAACCATGGATTTTGTTGATTTGTTCTTGAGTTCCTTTCTTAACCAGACCCAAAGCTCCAACCTCAACAGGGACAGTTTTGGATTTTAAGTATTTGTATTTGCTAAGATTTTGAAAAATCTTGCACAGATGTTCTTGTCACATGGTAAACTTATGAAAATCTTTTCTTTTCGGTCTCTGATAATAATGTCTGGGCAATTTTCTTATATTGTTTGTATTGACAAAAATCCCAGAGGATGCTCTCATCTGCTCCCTCAACAACAGATTCAAGACGATGTTCAAACAAGTTCGTGGCTGTTTTTATCCCGTACAGATGACAACTCTTCCAATAAAGATCCTGACCTACCCTGTCGTGACGGTTGTTGTACTGACTGGATGTGATTTTTGAGCATCCTGAGATCAATATTATCGATACATTGGTCACTGAACCTACATTTTAGGTCCGTACTATTATTCAACATATTAGCTTAGTAGATGGGTGTAAGCAGGCCCTGGTCTTTTGCAGTAACAATAAACTATTCAGTCTCACACTTAAGTTCTGATTATTATAACTTTTATTGTTTCTTCCTTTGATTTCTGTTATTTACAAATTTCCTTCCGTGTCCCACCTAGAGACCTAATGTCAGAAATGTCTACATGACGTTTTCCACTGATCGTTTTTGTAAAAAACGTTTTTAAAAAACTTCAGATCACACACATTTTACATACATAAACCTCTTCACCATGTTTGAGGTGTACTTGTGAGTAAATTTGTTTTTTTCGTGCAGTTTTTAAGGCATGGTCGACCAGGAATCCATTCAATGAGTCTATCGAAACGTTTTCCAATCAATCCGAGGTTCTCCATCTGCAAATGGAATTATTGATGTCCGCATGTGCTACATTTTTTTAAATTTGAACTTCCCGATCTTTGCATTTCGATAGTTTCTTGAAGATTATTATTATTTCGATCATTTTTTTCAAGATCTTCAAAGATGGAATGGACTGCCATGTAATAAAGAAGCACATTCTGTTTTTGTAGTATTTGATCATGATGTCTGGGCGTTTGACTTTGATTGTTCAGCCTGTGTTTATTGTAAAGTCTCGTAAAATTGTTACAGGTCCTATCTCCGTAATCGGTTCTGGGTGGTGTTTATACTAGTTTCTTGCAGTTTCCTTCCTGTGAAAGTTGCATATCTTCTATTGCAGATATAGGCCTATAGGTATATCATGTCGAGTTTTACATCCCTTGGGTGATAACACTGTTCAGCTTGATACACACTGGCCAATTGTTTCTGAACATTTATCACAGAATCTGCATTTTGGGCTAACACAATATTTCAGTATATGTGCTTGGTAAATTCTAATTAGAAGGCATTGATTCTGCGCAGCAAGAATAAAGCCTTCGATTTCAGCTTTTAACCCAGCAATACATAACCAATGATAGTTACTGGGTTTGGCTACATTAGTTTGTGTGGTACGAGCAGAATATTGAACATGAAGAGCTTATCTTGCCATCATTTCTGCATCTGTTACATTGCATTGGCTTTTTTGTTCTTTACAGCAGCAGTAGGTGTATTATGGTTTATTTTCATTTCTTCATCCTCTTGAAACTTCTTCTGAAATTGTTTGCTTCCTTTATTACTGAATAAAGCTTCTTACTTCCCTTCATGTTCTTTGAATCAGATCATCATCCTTTCACCTGTAGTTTCCAGGTACCTTTGGAGATCAATTGTTGTGGTTTTGCAAGACAATTATAGTTGCACTAATCTTCTGCATCCTTCGGAGCTGGCCACATACATACGATCAACATCAGCCACAGGATGATGCCTGTGGTGGCAAGTGAGAAGCTTTCGCTTTTTGGCATCCATTGGCTTAATGTCAGCTATGGTCCAGTTAAGGAGGTTGAAACTGTATTTTCACCACAGGGACAGTCAAAGTGTTTATGGCTGATATTCTCTTTTGTAAATTTAACACGGCATTTAACACCAGACGCACACACCTGTATTATTCTTTTCTTACCTTCTCCTTCATTCGGGTATGCTGTATTTCCTCTCCTTCGTTAATTCCGTGGTACCTATAGGCTTCTTCTTGTTCCAGTTCAGTAATATTTGTGATAAAATCTAAATCTATTGAGTGTGTTTCTGTAAACCTCTTTTTCTTGAATGCCATTTTCTCATATTTATCTCATCTGAAATCCAGTCGGCTGACATCACTGAAATTTGTTATTCTATTGAGGAAAAAGCCTTCAGCTTATTTTCGTCTTTGTCAAAGAGCTTGATATCATCGATGTAGAATAGGTGATTAAAATGGGTAATTATTATAGGAGAATAGGTTATTAGAATAGGTGATCATTATTATTATCATTATTATTATTATTATTATTATTATTATTATTATTATTATTATTATTATCGGGTTTATAAATATTTACATGGTTCAGAGATATATAAATATTAGTAATTTATGATCGAGTTTATAAGGAATTACTTGGTAAATGGCCAAATTTCGGGGGTCTATTTTTTTACATGGAATGCAGTTGGGGTATTCTATATTTATTTTTAAATGAATTATTAACACCCATTTTTAATTTTGGAATTTGAATAGTAAATAATTAACATTTTAATTTTTTAGTTGATTTATATTGGAAATTTAATTGGCCGTCTATCTACAACACCTAGCAAGCATAGTATTAGAAACCATTATAAATATAATTGTATTTTATTTTCCTTTTTGTTTCTTTCACTTTCAGTAGACCCTTACCACTTAGTGGCGTTTATTGCCTTGCTTGGGTTGAAATGATACAAAAAAATGGAAATCGGATACGAGATGGAATATCACCTGTGATTAACGGGACGAATAAGGTTGCTGTAAAAAGCAATTAAAAATTAGGATTGAAATAAATTATTATTCAAAATTAAACTGAATAATTGTAAAAAAAATAATCGATCTAATCAATACAATGATTGTAAATGTTCTCCTCTTGTATACGCAATAAAGCTAATGATAAGAATCCTTTCATTAAGGACTGATGTTGTCAATGAATCCTCGGAAGGTTTCGCTTATTATCCAACGGTTGTACACACTCTTGAGGCAGACAACCGAAAACACTCGAAATGGCTGTAGAAATTAAAGAAGAAAAAGAAAGCACTTGAGAAGAAAAAGTAAAAATTCAAAAGAGTTAACCCAAAGCCACGACATATTAAACAAATTTTTATAAAATTATTTCTCAGAAAAAAAAAATGATTAGAAACGAGTAAAAGACGAGGTCGGTAAGCATGGAATTTGAATTTTGACCTGGAAAAGGAGAGTAAGGAGATTGCCATCTTGGAGAGTTAAACAAACAAAGACATATGAGGGAGAGGAACAAAAAGATCATGTGTAAGATCCCGAAAAGAGAAGAGTCAAAAATCAAGTGGCAGATTAAAAAAAATTTCTAAGTCTTTTTTTTTTTTTTACTTCAGTTGCTTCTTTCCTTTGAAAAGTTTCATAAACACTTCTAGGGCCCAAAACAGCCTTACTTAGGCGAAAATAAGCCTGTCAACTTCGGTAATTTATTTGAAATGGAGTAAAACAAAAACACAGGATTAAGTGATACTTTCTTCTTAGACTCGTAAAATTTGTTTCATTTACCACAATAAAGATAAGGATATTCGCTCGAAGAAAAGGATCAGTAAAAAGCAATTGCCTTTGTCTTCGAACATTGAAAAGAAATCAAAAATTAGTGGAAATGGGAGTGAAGTCTGCTTTATTCAATTTTCCTATAAATGTTAGGGCTTGAGGTAATTTTATGATGTTCGCTCTCAGAATAGGTTAGGACATTTATATTTACAATCAGAGATAGTTCGTATTTCAGGGAAGCATTATGAAGAAAGGAGACTTGGTGAAGTTAGCATTCTCATGGCATATTAAGCAGGGCAAACAGCGAGGAAGCTACTTAAGGATTTTGCTGTGTAAATGGATGCCATAACAAGGACAAAGAGGGATGGTAATGGGCAGATGTTAGAGCAACAAAATAGAGAAAGCTGTGGAGAGCTATAATTACCCTCATCTCGAGTTAAAATAGAACATGAAAGATCCCCAGATATATATCTGTTATCATTCCTTTTTCTTTTGCATATTGAAATGGATAATTTATTTTTGTATATACGAAGTATGTTCAAAGTGTATGGTGGCGGGGCTATAAAAAGAAACCTACAACACTTATCAATTCGTCATTTAATCTCCTTCGTAGTAGTCCCCTTCCGAGACATTTTAATCAGAGTCGTTTTTATTGATAGAAGGATTCCTAGAACGTTTTGTGGGAATAACGAGTCCCGTCGCATTCTCTTGAACTTCCTTGACATCTTGAAATTTTGTTCATGTGGGGTTTGATTTTTGAAGACAAAAAATCATGTGGGTCGAGATATGGGAAATATGGTACCTGTTGAACCTGGGAAATTCAAATTTTCACAGCTAAGACCAATTATGCCAGATACACAAAAAGCCGAAACCATCCTCATTCCCTTTATATTCCATTGATAATAGAAAAGGTTCATTCCGACTGTTTTTTCTCAAGAACCGATGATTTGGGGGCAGACTCCCGAGATAATGCTTCTTTATCATTAAATTCGTAACCTCTTTAAATTTAGGGTCATCCGTTATCTATCCTACATGTCCTCTTAATATGAACTTCTTAACTTCTCTTCTTATACCCATGAAATAACCTCGTTTAGTAAAATCCTACCTTGGGTGGCTCCTGGGCCTTGTGCTGTGTGAAGAATAGGTTAGAAACATGTAAACTTTCAAGATATGAAATGCGTGAAAGAAGAAGTTGGCATAGAAATGAAAAGTTTCCTGATCGCAGTATTTGCTGTCTTAAGAATCTAAAGCAGATTATATAAGTATGCTGGTAGTAAGTAAACTAGTGAAAAGTCGTTAAAGATGTAGATATACTGCAAGTGCGCCGTAGCAGTCTAAGGTTAAATAGCTGGACGAATACCATCCTGTTTGAAAATACTTTTCAACTGAAAATTGTTACACGAAGAAGAATTAATTCCAGTCAATGGTTAACAGAGCAATATCATATCTTGATTTTTTCAACGTCACTCACTAACACTGTCCTTGTGCCAGAATATGTTATTCTTGTTAAATATCTCATTCGTAAGCGCTAAGTTTTGGTACAATTGTGTTTATGATAGTGACAATGTTTGTGAGTAGGAATCGGAAGAAGAGTTTTGTCTCGTCTTCTTTTTATCCTCTTCCTCTCCATCACCACCACCTCCTCCGCCTACTCTTCTTCTTCTTCTTCTTCTTCTTCCTCTTCTTTTCGTCTTCCTCCGTCTCTTCATCTTTCCCTCCATCTTCTCCTCCTCTTCTTCTTCTTCTTCTTCCTCTTCTTTTCGTCTTCCTCCGTCTCTTCATCTTTCTCTCCATCTTCTCCTCCTCTTCTTCTTCTTCTTCTTTTTCTTCTTCAAAAACAGACAGGCAAGAAGCGAATTTGTGTTTTAGGAAAGACAATTCGAAATTCAAGGTATACAACGACAACAGGCGTGCACTATCCTTGCGAGTCGAAGAATGAACATAAATCCTCAAAAGTCGTCACTGTGGTGCCGAATCTTCTAGCCAGTTTCGGTTGTAAGGAAATAATTACCATCGTGAATCTTACAAAATAGTATATATATATATATATATATATATATATATATATATATATATATATATATATATATATATAAAGATATGTGTAGATGTTTTTATTGGTGTATTGCATCTCCGGTGTTAATTGGTTGGGCATAATTTCGACCCTTAAAATCCAGAGGGAAGAGACGAAAGATGAACTTGTATAAAGAATCTTGAAGACTTTATCTGACTGGCACTTTTATTACTCTTTCTCTAAGCAAAAAAGAACGGCGTTACCTCATTTTTAATGCCTTTCCAAACAAAATGCTTCTAATAATAATAATAATAATAATAATAATAATAATAATAAGAAGAAGAAGAAGAAGAAGAAGAAGAAGAAGAAGAAGACGAAGAAATAAAGGAGATGAAGAAGGATAACTTTTCACTCCTTTTGTTTATTCTTGCCTCTTTCGACATTTCTCTGCCGTTCTCCTTTTCAGAGCAGTGGCGTATATACCCGTTTTATGTCATGGACTTTTCTTTTTACCGTCTCTACGCTTGACAGAACAGAGCGAAAGACAAAGTGGAATCAGTACAGACATCTGTTTCGGATTGGCGTCAAAGAAGAAGACACGAATTTATTTGGAATGACCCATCTGAACAAATAAATAGAACAAAGGCAGAAAATGATTTCTGTCATTCCCTTTCTGAGATCTTCCAAAGTTTTCAAATAATCTATTACCAGTTCCCGACCATTTATTCCTGATATTATCCTCACTTTCGATTTTTCGGAATTGAGGATATTTTTTACGTTAAATTATCCGGTTTTTCTCTGAGTTCTAAAATATGTTATCGTCGGTTATTTATACAGATATCTTACCTTTTGTCGACGCAATATCATTTCTGGATGCGCACTTTCGTAATTCCTATTTTTAAACTATGAATTATCTTAAATAATATCCTCATATTTATTGTTTGATTAGATTGTCATGAACAAACTTTATGTATAAATGGAAATGGAAATATGATTTAATGAATTCAATTATAAATTGAAAACAGAATTTCATATTTACGTTAATAAGTCGTAGGCATCTGTTTATGTCACAAGAGAAAAGTAACGCCGTTTGGTCAAAATGCAGTCATTTGATAGTGAAACAGGAGTGGCCTCTTCAGGGCTCTTGATGTCATATGGACTGTTTTTTTCTGTAAAGTTCCTCAGTCAAACCACACGGTTGTTTTGAGTTTCTCGGACATTAATTTCATCATCTCGTTTTCGTGCTGCACACGACTGATCAGGGAACTATGACAACTTGAAAGGATATGAGATAGTTCTCGTTGAATTGCTCTATTGTGACTGATGGACCCTCGTTCATGCTGGACAATCTCGAACATTCTTTACGACATCATGACACTATAGTTTATATATGATTTCAACGTGAGGTCAGGAGTTAACATAAACATTCAATTCATAGAGCCTCATTTAGTATAAATTTGTTCACTGTGACTGGAAAATTAATAGACGATATTGAAAGAATCGAGTTGAGATGACATATTCCGCAAATATCCCACTATTTCGAAAACTCCTTGTCGAGAATAAGTCCACTACCCAACTACACTACGGGCCAATGCTGTGGTTTCAGTCAAATATAGATGATATATGTGTTTTAATCCCACGTTCTTAATTTCATTGATGTTCTTCTTTTAGACACATTCCCAGCTAAGGAGCCATAGTCCATTCTACACGGTCATTTAGCTTGAAGAAGAAGAAGAAGAAGAAGAAGAAGAAGAAGAAGAAGAAGAAGAAGAAGAAGAAGAAGAAGAAGAAGAAGAAGAAGAAGAAGAAGAAGAAGAAGAAGAAGAAGAAGAAGAAGAAGAAGAAGAAGAAGAAGAAGAAGAAGAAGAAGAAGAAGAAGAAGAAGAAGAAGAAGAAGAAGAAGAAGAAGAAGAAGAAGAAGAAGAAGAAGAAGAAGAAGAAGAAGAAGAAGAAGAAGAAGAAGAAGAAGAAGAAGAAGAAGAAGAAGATTCCCAGGGCTATTGGTGCGAAAGTGAAGTTAAGAGCCTCGGTTGGGATTGGAACGCACCTCGCACATTTCGCATTCCGAACCGATAGCCGCGATGCTACACGCACACCATAATATTTCAACAGAGCAAATATTTGAAAGTATCGTTTCACAAATTGATCGAAAGAGCAGATCTGTTCAGTGACTTTCTCTCTTTTTGTATATATATATATGTCTGATTGAATAAATGACCAATATTATGTCTGCCTATTTTCATCATAATCCTTTGATATTCACGAATATTTTTCCGTACATTACAATTGAATAAGGTAAGAAATGCACTGCAACAGTGAGAATCACTTTTATTTCCCAAGTACTTTCCATCTCTTTCTGAGATCATCATCAAGGGTGCAACTTGTAAGGCAAAAACTATGTGCAGCTATCCATTACTTATGAAAGCTAAAGCATAACTGTCAGCCGTAGCATTTAAACACAAAAGTAAAAATCAGTAATGGATAGCTACGAATACATTACTGATTTTTTTTCTATGTAAACAGAACAGGGTGACACCTGTGATGGTAAACGTCTGTGTTGTCATGTCCATATAACCGCTCTGATGATGGCTCATATGAGCCGAAAGCTTAGATCGACGAATAACATAAAAAATATCCAAATGTTTTTGAGTTTATATTTTCTCCTAACTAAAGCCTCTATACGACGCTTAGAACGGCTCCTGATCAAATATAATAGATATCCGTTGCTTGTTATATTTAACAAATATGTCTGAATATATACATATATATATAGATATATATAGACAGACTGACAGACAGACAGAGAGAGACATAAAGAGAGAGAGAGAGAGAAAATTATAGAGAAACAGTGTGAAGTTTGAAATTAACAATAAATGGTGGCTGACAGCATCACGTCTGAACGTTTTTTCTAAATGTCCATAAATTATAACACTGTCGGGGTTACATACCCAAATTTATTATATATATATATATATATATATATATATATATATATATATATATATATATATATATATATATATATCTATCTATCTATCTATCTATCTATATATATATATATATATATATATATATATATATATATTCGTTATATTAATTTAATTTACACGCTTATATATATTTTTATATCCCAGAAAATAAACTTGATAAGGCTTGGACGAAACCGGTTGTTCTTTTTTAGCTTTTTAAAAATCCGATATAAATTTTTCTTAGTCCTCGCTATTGTTAAATTTTGTACCATAAAAACTTATTTAAACACACACACACACACACACACATACATATATACATATATATACATATATATATATATATATATATATATATATATATACATATATATATATATATATATATATATATATATATATATATATATATATAACGTTGTGGAAAGCATATTAGTAATAGAATTTTATCATGTAGAAATGAATAATTATGAAAGACTACTGGCAGAAGAAGCAAAATGTCATCGGATACAAATTTGACACTCAACAAAATCAACATCATGTTATTTTGCCAACAACGTTCGTCTGCAATATATTCACTATATTGTGAAATCTTTTCGAGTAACATCAAACGCGTATCATTTTTATTTCATGATTATGCCTTATTCAATTTCAGTTTAATCGTATGTCTGTATGTATTTTATAACCATGGACTCAATACTTGCCGATGTTGCCAAGCGCAGCCCTCTTGTATCAGGTCCATGTGATCGCAACGAGATCTTTAGAATATTATACGGATGACGATATACAAAAAAAAACAAAACAAGCAGGCGGATATATGAGAATCGTTAACTATCTCCCAGAATGCGGGTCGATGGAATCTCATATGGGATCAATGCGACGGCATTTGCTTTTCAAAAGCAGATCCTTTCACTCATATGCAGAGCCATCTTGATATCAACTACCAATATGATATCCCGATGATCATACATGTACAATATGTTATAAAAATGTATCGATCAGCCAGCGGATTCACATGCCGTTTCCACAGTCAGCACCCAGAAAGGCAATCAGCATCAGGAAGACAGACACGTCAGCCACAAGGGAAAAGCTTTAACAATCTTGCAGTTCTTAAAAGCCCTTCGAAATGTTATCAACGACGATTCATGATAGTTAAAATGTGTGAAAACGTAGGAATGTTTAAGTGAAAGAGATGGTCTTACTCGTTCACGAGTTGAATTCCACCATGTATATATGTATATATGTATGTACCTATATATATATATATATATATATATATATATATATATATATATATATATATATATATATATATATATATATATTATTCTCTTTATAACTATATATCTGTTGTCACCTAGAGAAGGTTACTGAATAGAATAATCACACACAGGCTGGTAATGAATAATAATATTTAGGATAAGAATAACACATATAAGATTCACCAGCGGAGCGTACAAGTAATAGTCAATTGCTAGAAGTCCGTCAAGTATCTCCAACTGCATGATATTTACCAGCCGCCCAATGCCGTCAGATGTGGCCCAAGGCCGAATTTAATGTGGGGTCAAAAATTCTCCGTAGACCTCGTATAAAACGGGACCGAGTAACTGTTTCCCGAGCCGAGAGTCTGCCCTTCAACATAGCCTCGTTTGGGGATCCTCTCTTCCCGGGGGCATAGAGTTTGACCAGCATAGCTGGAGATGAATCTCCAACTTCAGACCAACATACAGTATTTACTATTGTATTCATGTAAATGGGGACATACCCATTATCATCAGTAGGTATGCTAGAACAGTATCTATGTATATATCTCTCTCTCTTTATTCATATCTATCTATCTATCTATCTATTTTAGTCTGTTCATATACAGAGCGGGAACAAAACTCCTTCCTTAAAATTACTCATAACTTTTGTTAATATCACCACATTTTTCCTGAAACAATATTGTGATCCTGAAAGTGATAAAATTTAATTTCTAATTTCTAATTTAACAGGGCAAGTGTCGTCCAGAATGACACAATTACCAGAATGAGACAACTACTGATGCAGCTAGTCTTCAGTCACACACAGCTTGTCCCCCGTCACGAAGTATGACAGTTCGTGGAACGAGTGCAGAGATCGTGGCGTAGTGTTCATTGAACTTGAGCCCCAGTATGTGCTAAAACAATCAGAAATTTTCATTCTAATCCGATGTATCTATCTATATTTCTGAGATGAGATATTATGTACACTATAAACATTATTATTTGGACTATTGTCCTCATCTTTGTCGCCATATTTATTACAACGTTTCGGCCTTTCAGTATCTGTATATATTTCTGAGATGAGGTATTATGTACACTATTTACATTATTCGGACTATTGTCCTCATCTTTGTCGCCATATTTAATGAATGTCAGTTATCAGTTATCTCCTGTTAATTCCCCTCTCCAAGTTTTCCACTGCCTTAACCGGGTATTGAACTCACATTTTTTGTGTCCTCAAGGACACATGACACAGTAGATAAAGGCGTTGGTTAGATTCAGTGACAGGACCCAAACAGTGTGAGTTCAATACCCGGTTAAGGCAGTGTAGAACTTGGAGAGGGAAATTAACAGGAGATAATCTGATAACTGACATCCATTAAAAACATATCACATAGAAGTAGAACAGTCTACCCCAGTGAGTGAAATAAAGGGTTCAGTTCGATGTTCCAACCACCGGAAGAAGGCTGGAGCGTACATCGGCCGAAACGTTGTAATAAATATGGCGACAAAGATGAGAACAATAGTCCGAATGATGTAAATAATGTACAATCCGATGTGTATGGGATCTGTGGTTGATATCGAGAGAACCAGTCGTCCTTCAACATCCAAATTGGAAGAACAGGAGCAACAGAGAGAATGTAAGCTCTATCATGTATTTCTAGTATAATGCTGTTAAAAGAAAACATCTTTTATTAAAATCGACCAAGAATTAATCAAGTTTATAACATTTTAAATAGAGTGATTGCAACCACCTTGTATATAAATCTATCCATCAAACTTAATCCGTCAATGCTTATCCCCATTTGTTCCTTTCTATTTTAGGTGGGTCATTTCTATCTCTGTCTTTATCTATCTATCTATCTATATATATATATATATATATATATATATATATATATATATCTAAGGCTGCTCACGCCTATCTATCTATCTATCTATCTATCTAAGGCTGCTCACGCCTATCTATCTATCTATCTATCTATCTATCTATCTAAGGCTGCTCATGCCTATCTATCTATCTATCTATCTATCTATCTAAGGCTGCTCGTGCCTATCTATCTATCTATCTATCTATCTATCTATCTAAGGCTGCTCACGCCTATCTATCTATCTATCTATCTAAGGCTGCTCACGCCTATCTATCTATCTATCTATCTATCTATCTATCTATCTATCTATCTAAGGCTGCTCATGCCTATCTATCTATCTATCTAAGGATGCTCACTCCTATCTATCTATTTATCTATCTATCTAAGGCTACTCATGCCTATCTATCTATCTATCTATCTATCTAAGGCTGCTCACGCCTATCTATCTATCTATCTATCTAAGGCTGCTCACGCCTATCTATCTATCTATCTATCTATCTATCTAAGGCTGCTCATGCCTATCTATCTATCTATATAAAGCGGTTCATATCTATCTATCTACCTATGTATCGCTCAAAAATTATGAGTTGATTATTGAAATCTTCTTGATAGAAACCATGATACACTAGTACTAACTCTGGTGTCACAAAAGTTTTATAATAATGATAGGGGACGTTAAACCAAACAAATTACCTTGCAGTCGTAGCACTGCATGTCGTAAACAGAGAATGTTCATATTCAAAGTCAACTCATATTTTATATTTATCTTTCCTTAACGGATAGTAAATAATCAGAAGCCATTTAACGTGTCGAATTATGTTTCATTACTCGCAGGATTTAGTTCATGTCTCCCCATTCTGTTTGTTTTAAAACGGATATGCGATACGCTGACTGGAAAGAATTTTTTATTTCATATAGAAACACACTCCAGCCCTAAATTATGCAAATAAAACGGACGTATGCGTGTGTGCCTGTATAAATATACGTACACACACACACACACACACACACACACACACACACACACGTGTGTGTGTGTATGTGTTTTTGTGTGTGTGTGTGTGTTTGTGTATGTTTGTATATATCTATGTACACATCACCTTAAGGCTCTCCTCTCCTTAAACAAGTATAAATAGTTCTTTCTTTTTTACAATGACATTCACGCTGTACAGCCATTTGGGATAGATGGTTACATAGTAAGCAGCACCCCACCATTAAGGTGATAATGCCAGCAAGACATAAGGGGCCATCTGAAGTGAAAGAGAAAGAAAATACTTTATATGTAACCGGAAACCCAATGAGGAAACTAAGGATAAAATTTTGCTCCTGTTGAAAAGACCGTGGAGGAGTGTGAACCGGTCGAGGGATTAATCTGTCTATTCCGACTGAACAAAAAATGTAAATATATAGTAAATTAGGGTTCAGCTTTCCAAGAGGGGAGATTAGATGTATAGAGTTGAAGTAGACTTTAGAAGGAATTTCTATCTTAATAAATAAAATGTCCAAGTTTGGAGAGGAGTGTGAACTGGAATAGAGTCAACCCTATCTACTCCCAGTGAGCAAACATGTAAATAAATAGTAAATAAATTTTATAGTTTCAGGCGGAGATGTCAATATATGTGGAGTTGAAATAAACTTTAGAAGAACCGGAAGCAGAATCCTAAACAGGAAACAAAGGATCAACCACTCCGGCCCTCTCAAAAATGGTGAGGAATGTGAAATGGACGTTGTGATATAAATGGAGAATTTAAGAAGCAATATATCAAAATAGATTAATTCATTTTAATGATTACATATATAAAGAAATATATTAGGTCATCCCATAAGTTCTGTTCGAATTTTAACTTTTTGTTAAAATGAACGAAATTTAAAGAATATTTTATAATGTCTAATGGAGCTGAACATTATTTTTATGTTTAGATGCATTTAAACTGATCAAATTTTATGTCAGAGAACAATAAAATTAAATTTTGTTTTATTAAAACCCTGCTAACATGGAAGTACCCAAGAATCATTTGAGGCACATAATGCTTCATGAGTTCAAGAAAGTAAACTCAGCAGCCAAAGCGGCTAGAAACATTCACTCAGTTTATGGAGAGGAATGTGTGAATGAAAGAACTTGCTGAAGATGGTTTGCAAAATTCAGAGGTGGAGATTTCACCCTTGAAGATGAAGATCGAACCGGACGTCCAGTTCAGCTTGATGAAAAGCTTCTTGAAGCAGCCCTTGAAGAAAATCCTGCTTTATCAGTTGATGAATTGGCAGTGGTTCTCAATTCAAACCATACAACTGTTCATCATCTTCAACAACTTGGAAAAGTTACTAAACTTGGAAAATGGGTGCCTCATGAATTGTCTGAAAACAACCTCAAATCCCGAGTTGACATCTGCTCTTCTCTCCATTCTCGCCAACTTGTTTCACCTTTTTTGGATAGACTTGTGACTGGCAGTGAAAAATGGATCTTTTATCGAAATGTTAAGCGTCGTAGACAGTGGCTTGGTAAAGGGGAAGGACCCCAGCCACAGCCGAGAAGGGAACTTCATGAGCAAAAGGTTCTTCTTTCAATCTGGTAGGATTGCCAAGGAATAATCCACTTTGAATTCTTAACACCTAATGCAACAATTAATGCTCAAATATACTGTCAGCAATTAGAGCGTTTGAACCAAGCTTTGAGGAAAAAAGACCTGCTCTAGTGAATCGAAAACGGGTGATGTTTCATCAGGACAATACGCGACCACACACGGCAAGAATCACGTCACAAAAGATCGAAGAACTTGGTTGGGAGAAAATTCCTCGTCCACCTTATTTTCCCGACCTTGCTCCTTCAGACTACCATTTGTTTCGTAGCTTACAGAATCATTTGGAAGAAACAGCTTTTGTAACACAGAAAGAGATTAAAACTGACATTTGTGATTTCTTCGAATCAAAGCCCAAAGAATTCTACAGTAATGGAATTAGTAAGCTTGTTAATAGATGGAAAGAAGTCATAGATAATCAGGGAAAATACATTGTTGATTGAATCTGTGATTAAATGTAACATTTGGTCACTTGTTTTCTTTATTCAAAATTCGGACAGAACTTATGGGATGACCTGATATTACAAAAAGATCATCTAACAGAAATCTTTCTGACATTAGGAAAAGAAATTGATTTGTATTTGTAGTCTATTACGAGGAGGATTGGGCACGCCTTGGGGCGGTGTAATGGTTAACAAGCTTGTCTCGCTATAACAATTACGACTGAGTAGTGATTTCGATCCTCACCGGGTGCCCCATACCTTCGGCATTGTGTCACATCTAAGCTACGCTTGGAAAATCACTATTACGAGAAGGATTCATGAAACAAATGTGAAAAATACTTATTGACGAGGGGGGTGCTGAAGCGTTCATTAATTTCAAGTCTTCTTATTAATAAAAACATTATTTCTTTTAGAAATTACTACTACATAATGACAGGCAGTTTCATTCCTTTATTGATCATCTGAACAAACACGCACGTGCGCACGCGCACACATATACATGTATATATATTATATTTGTGTATTTAGGCAGCAATCATTCTTTCATGCACATTACATTAAAAACGACAGACAAGGTGCTTTTATGAATAAAAACACCTTGTCTGTCGTTTTTAATTAAATATATATATATATATATATATATATATAGAGAGAGAGAGAGAGAGAGAGAGAGAGAGTGTGTGTGTGTGTGTGTGTGTGTGTGAAAGAGAGAGAGGGGTAGAGGGGGAGTGATTTAGCCTTACCCAAAGGTATGTGAAATATTTAATTCTCACTATTTAGTAAAACATTATTTATATAAACAGTATTAATATATTAATAAATTGTATATCTGTAAATATACTTTTCTATGATCCGTATATATGCATCTCCCTTAGGAAAATTAATGTCAAAATGATGATTTTTTTTTTGTGTGACGCATTTTGTCACTTCGGTCTTCATCAGACGATGGTACTGTTTATGTTGAAACAACTACGCATGCGCACGAAGGAGATTGCATTCAGAAATGTTCAATTTTTTAAAAATTTTATTTTTAATATGTGTTTGTTTATATAGTCTAACCAATTTAATTTATTGTCTTTTTATTTTTGGTTATATATTTATCCTTTTTGTTATTAAATATGCCATATTGTGGTAATAGAAGAACTGCCAAGGAAGTGTAAGAATATATGTGCGCGTTATTTAATCCTTTAAAAGAATCGTGATAAGTATATTCTACACGCACGCAAGCGAAGACCCACACAATTGCTTGAATATACACTATTCCAGCAATTCCGATTCTGCTCTGTAGGCCAGCGACTATTCCTACCATAACAAATAAACGATGTGTTAAGGGTTTTGGTATATCGTAAAGGTCGCCCGGAGCAAAACGTCACTTTCGACTATATCATCGGCAGATGTAGCCAAATAAAGGTGTTTATGATGAAGTGGCGTGGTATTTACTGTCCCTTCTCAACGATTACCAAAAATAATGGCCAGCGGGATTTCTTCAGTGGGTAGTATGAGGGGATTCAGGACGCAGATGGATCAGAAAAGCTAAAAGATTTCAAGGTATTTTTCTAGGTTAAGGCAGAATATATTTTCATCCTAAAGAACATTAAGTCGAGCCTTGTGGCTGAGATAATTTCTATTATTTCCAAACGGTATAAAGGATCGAGTTCAGGTGAGATAATAATAATAATAATAATGATAATAATAATAATAATAATAATAATAGTAATAATAATAATATCGAAACATTGTCCAAATACAAGGATCTGGATATCGAGATTAACATGATGTGGGGAATGAAGACTGAGACTGCACCAATAGTAATCGGAGCTAAGGTGAGAAAAGGAATAGACAATTTTGCTAACAGTGTCTCAGGTAACATCAATATACAAGTTGCCAAAATGATGGCCCTTCTAGGAATATCCCATATACTAAGAAAAGTTCAATCAATTAAATGCTAATTCTCCTATAGTGCCTAAGGACCACAGTTTGCACCCAGCTCTACAGGATACAAATCAGGAAACTATTGTGGGAACCTGACATACCTACAAATGGACTCTTCCACACATATATAATGTGGCTACCAATTTCTATTAAGGAGGCAGTCACCACGTGTGACTACTGTCGAATTCTCTGCTCTGGCAGAGAGGAACTCGGACGAGGCTTTGTCGCAGGGCAAAGTTTCGTCCGGGGAGGTAAACAGTACCCGAACCCGTTTATACTGGTTCTAATGGGCATATTTTTGCCCGAGCCTACGGACTCGGAAAGCCCACATTAAACCGGCCTTGTGCAACATGCGACCCGTGTGTGGGGGGGTGTTAAATATCGGCAGTCACCACGTGTGACTACTGTCGAACTCTCTGCTTTGGCACAGAGGTACTCGAACGAAGCTGTGCCGCAGGGCAAAGTTTCGTCCGGGGAGTTAGACAGTCCCTGAACCCGTTTATACGGGTTCTAATAGGCATATTTTTGGACTAGACAACATTAAACAGCATAGGACCCGTGTGGAGGGAGGTTGTTAAATATCGGAAGTCACCAGGTGTGAGTCACCAAGAGTGTATCACCGACTGAGTGTATGAATGAGTGAGTCAGGACACCAGTGAGAGAAGTACTCTCCAGTCCACATACTTTGTACTACGTTTCCGTGAATAATATACCGTTTAACTTTATATCCGAGTCTGTGTTATTTTTCTATGGTTTCAACACCATAACAGAAACATAACAGAAACATAACACACAAATAATAATAATAAAATAATAGCAACAATAATAATAATAAAGGCAATCCAAATGCAGGAACGATGGAAAGATAAGCGGCTTCATGGGCAAATACTCTGCACGTACGAAACAAGATGATGTAGACAAACGCCGTACCAATTAGTGGCTCCGTCGTGCATGATTAAAAGCTGAACGCGAAGTATTTTCTTATTCTTGCCGCACAGGACCAATGTTTTCTAAGTAGAAATTATCAAGCACACCTACTGAAAAATCGTGCTAACCCGAAATGCAGATTCTGTGAGGAATATTCACAAACAATTGACCATCTTGTATCTGCTTTCACTGCATTCGCATCGACCGAATATAAAAATTGGAATGACAAGGCGGGCCAATGTCTGCACTGGAACTATGCAACTTTTACGGGAATGAAACAGTATGTAATCGGTATGAACACCACACAGATCCGGTTACGGACAGAGAACCTGTAACAATTTTAATGGACTTTACACACAGACTAAACAATCAATCGCCCAGACGGAAGGATCAAACACAACAGAAACAGAATATGCTTTCTTATTGAGATAAAACTTCCTGTAGATTCGAATTTATCTTTGAAGATCTTCATAAAATTATCAAAATACAAGAATGTTGAAGTCGAAATCTTACAAATGTGGAATATGAAGACATCAATAATTTTAGTTGTGGTTGGAGCTTGCCGTTTCATTTGAAACGTTTCTGATAGACTAATTGAAGGAATCCCTGGTAGACCACGCCTTAAAGATTCTGTCCCTGGTTCAGGCTGAACATTCGACTGTTTAGACTCTTATTACTGACTAGACGAACCTTGATCCTTTGGGTCACTGACAGTTCAAGTTATAAAACAGTGAAGGTAATTCCAACATAAAAGAAAGTTGAAATAAAAATATTTACTATATAAACATGTATTTTTAAATCTTATTCACTTACAATGTTTTTTTTAATAGATTATATATATATATATATATATATATATATATATATATATATATATATATATATATATATATATATATATATATATATATATATATATATACATGTATATATATATATATATACATGTATATATATATATATGTGTGTGTGTGTGTACATATATATATATGTATATGTATGTAAGAAAAAAGAGAGACAAAGAGGAATGCAACAGTGGCGTTAGTAATGATGATGCTGGTGATTGTGGTGATGGTAGCTTGTCGGTTATTTCTGAATATTTTTCTTTTTATTTATATATTAGTAATTTATATACAATTTTTATTTTATAAGCCATACAGTACAACCAGTTATAATAAACTTTTCTTTAAATATTATTAGTAACTATATATTAATTTTTTTTATATGGGAAATGTATTCGTGTAATAACAGGATTAGGGAGATCTGAATATACTTTCATATTATTGAACAAAAGAGAGAAAGAGTCAAAGAAAATTCCGTTGAAACTTGAAGTTATGTTGGGGTCTGGTGAAGTACGTTGTGTCTCTTTAGTACCCAAACGCCTATAAATGGAAAAGTTACCGCTGTTGTTAATTCTGGTAATAGGAAAATAAAAATCTGAATATGTTTCCACCACCGCCTATCTCAATGGCAGGACGAGCTCTTCAATCTTGATGGGCAGCCGTCCTAGAGCCGCGGAACTTGAACAAAATTACCCCTTGCTGGTCAAGGATAAAACGCAAAAAATGACATATCTCAATGATTACAAACAAATCTTCATACTGGATCTGCCGTCAACCGGGAAAACAAGGGCCTCGTACATCAGAGAGGAACCAGTCTGGTACCGAAAATCTGTCACTGGAACAAATTCTTCCAAAAACGAAGAGACACTAGGTTAGCAAACCCGAACTATTCCTAACCTTGGACAAAGTGACCCAATACTAGACGAAATAATAACAATAAAAGGATGGAAATGGTTCCACGAAGAGTATCAAGAAGTCATGACATCCTATTTCCCTGAACTCTAAAATCCGCAAAAGAACACCACGGATCAGACATACTAAATATGGAGAACTATGCGAGGAAGTGATATCAGACTTAACATCAACCCAAACATGCTTGCCAATGTTCGCAAGGGCATTGTGCGAAACAAAAGAATCTCAAATGCAGAAATAGATAAAATTAGATATAAGACAGAATACCATAACGCATCACTTAAACTGTGAAGATATGAAAGTAAAAATAAGTAATATGACAGAGGATGAGGTAAAAACTAAAATAAATGACATGAAATAATAATCTCTCATGAAATAAAACCGAAGAATCTACCTGAAGCTATCCAGACGATGTCAGTGAATATGATTCCAATCTACATTAGGATAGAATTCCATGAAAACCACAGAGATTAAAGCGAAAAACCACATCATCCAAGTACTCAGTAGTGTAACTCTGACACAAACGTCAGAAAGAGATCTGCTCCCGAAAATTCATAGGACACAGTTCAATGAGCACAATGTGCAAATATGCTGTACTAGAGAAACTGGTAATGGACAAATCACTGGGAAACATCACAGAAGTTACAAATACCATATGCACAACAGTTTAAGCAGCTACAGGGAAGCTTGGAGTCAAGACAATTTAAAGTTCAAACAACAGACTGCAAGGCAAAACTGATGCGAGAAATAAAGGAAATCATATGTGAGATTTCGATACTGGATGAGCTCGAAATGAAACCCAAATGCCTCAACACACAAATGGAGGAAGATCAAACAGAAATATAAAATTTAAATCACCAAATGAAATTACTCAAGTAAATGCGAAAACAGAAATGCAGTTAAAAGCACAGAGAACAAGATGATACGAAAAACGTTGGTCGCTCTATCGTCAAAATAAAAAAAGCCTCCATCTATTGACAACGTGCAGAAAATTTTGAAGAATATTTGGATCATCCCAAATGCAGAATGGATCCAACGTGAAGAAGAATGAATGCTGGATAAAGCTCTACAATGGTGGGAAAATATAACCACGAATAATTTTAGGCAAGCTCTAACGAAATCCCAAAAATGGAAATCCCCAGGAAATGATAAGGTACCCAATTTCTGGTCTCATCATCTCTCTTTAATCCATAAAAGCCTTTCACAAACTCTAACAGTGTTTATTAATAATCCCAATGACATCCTGGAATGGATCATTGAAGATATTACATATCTCATCCCAAAAACAAGTGAAACAGACGACCCAAAAAATTATAGGGCAATAACATGTCTGTCCACGAGTATAAATTGATCACGACTGTCCTGACAAACCGAAGTTACTCTTTTCTCGAAACAAACAACATTTTTCCATTAGAACAGAAGGGATGCCGGAGAAGTTCATATATTTGCAAAGATCAACTACTGATAAAAAAAAATGATCTTGGAAAATCGCAGGAGACGATGTAGAAATCTTAGCAGATCATGAGTAGATTACCGTAAAGCTTTTGATAGTGTGCCACAATCTTGGATACTTAAAACTTTGGAAATGTACAAAGTGTTCGCCGTGATGTCTTTAAACCGATCATGAGAACGTGGAAATCCATATTATATCAAAATCACACCAGAGACACGGTCATCTTCAACCGATTGAATATCCAACAAGGAATTTTTCAAGGAGACTCCCTGTCACCTCTTCTAATTTGTATGTCCTTTTTTATTATTTTTATTTCAACTTATTCCTTTCCAATGTCCATTTTAAATAATTTATTGCGTACACTGTTTTTTTAGGACAGTGTACAATTAAAGAAAGGCAAATTAAATTTAGCCCGACCTCAAGTCGGCGAAAATGAAAGCGTCGACTGTAGGGTTGGGGTGAGGATTGTGACTGAAAAGGATGAGTGTTGAGGAACTATAATATAAATCAGCAGCCACGATTACTAACCCAAACCGCACCAATAAATTAAGCTAAAAATTCACAAACAGCGAGATACATAAACACACTAGCGCATAGACATATATACAAACACACTCGAAATTTAACACACACGTTATTTTTCCCAAAATTATACATCTAGCTAGAGATTTTTTAAATTATACATTT
The DNA here is from genome assembly GCA_964036315.1 of Acanthosepion esculentum. Lineage (NCBI taxonomy): Eukaryota > Metazoa > Mollusca > Cephalopoda > Sepiida > Sepiidae > Acanthosepion > Acanthosepion esculentum. The sequence goes on from OZ038503.1 coordinate 1,586,802, forward strand.
TAGTTAAAGTAATATAATTGTAATGATCCCGCCAAACCCTGATGACCTAGAGTCGTCACTGATATATATATATATATATATAAATTATTTTCAGATAGTGTATTTTTTCAGATAGAATGTACCTGTAACTTTATATATATATATATATATATATATATATATATATATATATATATATATATATATATATATATATATATTAGTGTAGTGATAACCTTCAGGCAGCATTAGGCATAACGAAACAAAGTCTGGGCATATTGTATCTGGACCGCTAATGTTAGTACATAAAACGAATCCCCTAATGCGATGAAACAAGCGCTTGGGAAAGCTCAAAGACGCCGAATGACTTATAAGAAAACGGTCTTGAAGCCGCTACGTAGGCATTTGTGTTCTTAGGGGAAACGTAATTTAACAGATTATAAATAATATTTACATTTAGTCTACGATAACATCCATACAGAAATATTTATATACGAAGTAACACTTAACACACAGTTGTACCAATGTTTGCCTCGACCAACGACGAATTCCAGAAATGTACCAAAGTTTGGTTGATGTACACACACACACACACACACACACACATATATATATATATATATATATATATAGAGAGAGAGAGAGAGAGAGAGAGAGACTTAAGTTTATTCCATAAGACATTACTTTAATCATATATTTTAATAGGCATTATTTCTATTACAACGAATTACGATTTTTATGAAAAAAGCAATTATCCCCCTTTACAAAGGGGTTTTACGTAAATTCAAATTAAAAAAAATCTCAAAATAATTTTTTTTAAAATTTTAACTTTTCGTTTTTGGGACTTAAGATTTTGACAGATATAAATTATAAATAATTAATTCCAATATTATAGACAACAATAATAAAATGAATAAATTTTAACACACCATTTTAATTGAATAAATTTTAACACATTTTAAATCAACATCGCGAGAATGCGAATTTCATAACGCCTAACGGTCAGTGAATATGCTGCATCTGAAGATTGCTTATACACATGAAACTCCGAGTCATACTATCGACATAGAATATTATGTATATTCACTAATATATATTTAATAGCTCCATTATATAACATTGATCACCTGAGAAAAAATACATACATATATATATATATATATATATATATATATATGTACGTGCAAGTATACGTATGTTTTTTATCATACTGATATATATATATATATATGTATATATATATATATATATCAAGTATGTGGTGCAGTTCAATTTACATTACATGAATCATTCATAAAAAAGCAGATAATGAAGTTAATGATATAAATGGCAACAATCACTTTCGCAAACAATTTTTAATAAAATACATTAACCTCGAACCCGTTGATGAATGTTATGATCCGTGTTTATAAATCCCATTGCCATTTATATCATTAATTTCACTATCTGCTTTTTGTATGAATGATTCATGTAATATATATATATATATATATATATATATATATATATATATATATATATATATATATATAATATATATAAGTGGACATTGAAGTCAACACTTAGAGGCGACTATTTGCTTCATGCTAAATGCTATGTTTAGGGCATGCGCATTGTGTTTTTTCTCGATATTTTATATATACAGGTCAGTGATGCATTCTTGGTATTCTATTGCTTTGTAGGTAATCTATTATATTATTTTAATGGTTATTTTGGGGAATGTAGTTTGTTAATTTGCTTATTTCCTTAGTAAATTTGCTTATTTATTTATTTGGATTCAATTATTTTACTTCTTTTATTTATTTTTTTTCCTTTACTCATGTTTGTTTTCAGTTTTTATTTTTAAATAATGTAGTAAAAATTTGTTATCGTGTCTGCATTTTGAGATAAGTTATGACCGTCTATTTAGTAACTTGTATTAACTTGGGAAGGTAATTTTAACTATTTTTTTCTCCAAACTGATTTTACAGATTTTTGATTGATTTTTGTAGATTAATGTTCTTTTTCTTATTTTCCATGATATTTTGGTGTGATCTATTTTTTGTTTTTAATCTCCCAGACATGCTTATAGAGCATTATGCTGTTCGCGTATTTACTATTTTATAAAGGATGTTTCGTGTGCATAGTTCCTTTGTTTCCAGGGTCCTTCACTTATTCCTACGTATATTTAATTCGTCGTTATCTGCTGATTTTATAGTGGCTTGGTATATTATATTGTTTTACAAGCAATTGCCGTTTAAAGAACATTTGTTCTTTATTCTGAAGTTACACGTCGGTTTAATTTCTTCACGTGGTTTGTTGATTGTTTTCTTGTTGTGCTTTTTATTATTTGTGTCACGTTCCCGGTGCAACTGTACATAGCTGACTTGTAGTTTATTTTTGTTGAATTGTGCACTTTGTTTTTGACTTTATCATTATTGTTGTGTAAATATCCCACATTGTAAAAACTATTCCAAAAAAGGTGAAATGTTGTAGGATCCTGGATGCAAATTTAACGTGTACGATTTTAGCAGTCAGTGCATAAATTTTCGCCCTCATAAATAGCCTTCTCTTTTAATCAAATAAGCATTTTTTTCAATCAAAATTATAGTCAGACTCATTATGCAGAGCGACTAACGCACGGTGTGTGTTGTTTTGTAAAAATTCTCTTTGGTGTTCATATAAACGTTTAATTAAATTCATCATTTATATACATTCCTCGAGGTTTCACCTATGTATTAAATTTGACAATCATTACTGCCGCCCCTGAGCGCACTGTGCCCAAAGACAGATAAGCAACTGAGAGATGATAAATAAACGTGTTACAAACTACTTTAGATTAATTTGTATTTATATCACCCCCCCAACAAGGTCAGGGAGAAATAAACGTGTTAAAAACTACTCTATAGAGTAATTTGTATTTACTTACCCCCACTCAATGAGGTCAGGTTGTGACACAAGGTCGGTTTAATGTGGGGATCCCGAGCGCTTACACCCGGGCTAGGAACAAAATTTGCCCGCAGCTGTCGGTTGAGCTGGCCTCGGTGCTGGCACCGGTCCCTCTCTCTAGTGCAATGAGAGGGCGCGGCCTCGGTCAGCTGTTCCCCAGAGCTGGCACCGCTCAGTAAAATTTTGCGCAATTGCCACTCTGTCATTTGACGGAGGCGCCCCTGAGTGCACTCTGCCCAAAACAGAGATGCAACTGAGAGATGATAAATAGATGTATTACAAACTCCTCAAGAGAGGGGTTTGTATATACTTGACTCCCCAATGAGTCAGATTGCGATATAATGTCGGTTTTTAACGTGGGGACCTGAATGTATTCACTCAGGCCGCTTGTCTTAGGTTGTTCATAACTTGTCCAAGCTGATGTAAGGTAGTCATAGCTGTTCTTAGCTGCTCAGAGCCAGTCCAATCTAGTCATAGCTGTGATACTAACAGCGCAGGGGCGGACACATGTGAGCGGCAAGCATCCGAATGTGTATACCCATCCAAGCACTAAATTATATCTGTATTATATGTTATCTACTTCTAGGCAATATCAGTCTTCAGGTTTAACTAATTTGCATATTGATTTAAAAAAAAGGTTATTTCATTAAGTAACTGTCCTTAATTACGGTTCTTTTATTCCAGGGCTGTTTTAATTTTCATATAAAAAATAGTTCCGTTTAGGAATATCTTCTTATATAATGCAGAAAAGCGTTTGAAATTTGCATTTTACCTGGCCCGCAACAAGTTGGTATCTATTTGTAAAACTTTCCTTAACTATAACAAGTCAATTTATGAATGATATGATGATTAAAGATTTTGTTTCAAAGATTTAAAGTAGTGAATATATCTTACTTTTCGAAGCGGTAACGAGATGGACGAAGCCTGCTAGTATATAAATATAAAAATAGTACATATATATATATATATATATATATATATATATATATATATATATATATATATATATATATATATATAAACATACAGAGAGATATAAGTAAAAACGCCCTTAAATTTATAGAACCATTTATACATTTACAATATATACATTTATCTAAGTTGTATTTAAATAATGTATGTGCTTGCATTTTCTGAACACACACCGACACATACACAAGCATCTATGCACATTGAATCACATGCACACAAACACACACATATATGTGTGTGAGTGAGTGAATGAGTGCGTGTGTGTATGTGTGTGTGCCTGAGTGAGTGAATTAAGATTCGTCTGTTTCTGTTGCATATTCATGTAGATATAACCTGGTTGCCGTTTTCACAATAAACACACAATAATTTCTAACATAAGTATTTAATTTTAGTCGTGTTTTGATTTGCGGGTGTAAAAGATTTGCTGGAAATGAAAATATTGAGTTTTTCTCTGACCAAATGTAATTCGATCGTGCGCAAAAAATATTAACATCACTAAAACAACAAAATTTGCGAAGAGAAAACGAGGCTAAGCGTCGAATGGGTTTTACAGACAATCGCGGTTATCGGCGAGCTTCCGAAATGGACTTTACTTGATCAAGTGCCTTTGCATCTGTTGGAGACTGTGTGAAAAGTGACAGAGAAACATTGGTCGGTGGAGGGGAAAAAATGAACTAAAGTGTCAAATGAAGGAAGAGAAAGATTTTAGATACAAGCGAGAAAATGTGGTCCTAGAGGAAAATGGAATCTTCAGAATTAACCATGTATTGTGTGTTTTTCGTTGAGAGTTATTGGAGATGAATTTCTGAACTGAAAAGCTATATACTATCGTCAGGGTAACTTGTAGAAATTTTTTCTACGGTAACATGTAATATTTGAAGCAGATTTTATACCCCAAAGCATGCATATATATATAAATTTACTCCGATATAGCCCTGGGCGAAACGCGTCACAAGAAAACTTTTTCCACTTTATCATATAATTTCTACAAACTGGTCATCAAATCCGTCTTCCAATCCCTCTATCAATTTTGAGCAAAAATTCATGGCGAGAGTTAATTATCTGAAATTGAAAAATAATATCCATGCCTGAAGAGTATGAAAGGATTTATTAAATGTACTTGCAAATGGACTGAACATCTAATCCATTTTACAATTTTTAAAGACAAAGATGGACTCATTCAACGAGTGGTTAGTAGGTTAATGCTTTATTAAAACTGTTAGCGAAGTGAATTCGCCATGAATTACATTAACTTTACTGATTT
>OZ038503.1:1594444-1604444 GCA_964036315.1 Acanthosepion esculentum
TAATAAAATACATTAACCTCGAACCTGTAAATGAATGTTATGATCCCTGTTTATAAATTCCAGTTGTATAAGGTATTTTTTACTACAAGTTTTCGATTGTGCAAGCACCACATACTTGTTATATATATATATATATATATATATATATATATATATATATATATATATATATGCATATATATATGCATATATATATGCATATATATATATACATATATATATGCATATATATATATACATATATATATGCATATATATATATATACATATATATATGCATATATATATATATATATATACATATATATATGCATATATATATATATATATATATATATATATATATATATATATATATATATATATATATATATATATATATATATATATATATATATATATATATATATATATATATATATATATATATATATATATATATATATATATATATATGCTTGTGGATAGCGTCTCGGACTGAGTAATCGGAGAGCCAAGTTCGAATTACAGTCAAATACATTACATTCACTTATGTGCTAATACTCATAGAAAATCTTCTTCTCACGCATAAATACCCCCCGCATTTTCTAGGTTAACTAGATAGATTGTTTATTTAACCAGCATATCGACCTTCGTTGGGCCATTTAATGCTGAAAAAGATTTTTTCCCAAAAAAGTATAGTTGGTAATATTATTTTTTCAAAAACGTAGAGCTGGTAATAATATTTTTTTCAAAAACGTAGAGCTGGTAATAATATTTTTCCAAAAATGTAGAGCTGGTAATAATATTTTTCCCAAAACGTAGAGCTGGTAATAATGTTTTTTCCAAAAACGTAGAGCTGGTAATAATGTTTTTTTTCAAAAACGTATAGCTGGTAATAATATTTTTTCATTTTCATTCTGGTTTTTCAAAAACGTATAGCTGGTAATAATATTTTTTCAAAATCGTAGAGCTGGTAATAATGTTTTTCCAAAAAGGTAGAGCTGGTAATAATGTTTTTTTCCAAAAACGTATAGCTGGTAATAATATTTTTCAAAAACGTAGAGCTGGAAATAATATTTTTTCAGCGGATGTAGTTTGTCGTCATACCCAGGACGCGGATGTAGTTTGTCGTCATACCCAGGACGCGGATATAGTTTGTCGTCATACCCCGGACGCGGATGTAGTTTGTCGTCATACCCCGGACGCGGATGTAGTTTGTCGTCATACCCAGGACGCGGATGTAGTTTGTCGTCATACCCAGGATGCGGATGTAGTTTGTCGTCATACCCAGGACGTGGGAAAGACCTGGAAGTTCACTATTTGCCCATAGCTGGCACCCCAACAGGTGCTACCACCCCGGGTCTGGGTGGACCTGGGAACACCAGCAATTAAGAGGTGGTTCCACGCTTCTTCAAAACCTTCTGATCAGAGGCCTTGCTGTTGGATGCAGTTTAACGTCGTACCCAGGACGTATAGGTTAACGAAGATTTGCTGAAAGATTCTCGGAACCGAATCAAATATTCAAATTTTATCTGTAATAATTTGTCGGGCTGAGAGTTTTCTAGGATTACCTGCATACATGATCCATTCATGCCTCCTGGGAGCTATGATGTCACCAAGCCTAGACCAGATTTGGGATAGCCGGATTTAAACTGACATACGAACAGAAAAATGTGACAGATTCATTAATAGATTGTGATATGCGTAATAGAGATATGATAGGATCTTCGGAAAGTAATTTCATTTTATCAGAAGCGATGTAAAAACAAATGTAAGATAAATTTATGAAAATCATCATATCAATATTTCACCTTTTTACTTGATTTTCAGAACAAAGACATTTGATTGAGGAAGAAAATCTCGCTGGCATTCAAACCCTTAACTTCTCTATCTCTCAATCTCTCACGCAAATAGTTGACTTCTCTGCGCTTTCCCAGTACCCTGACGGATATTGTTCTCTTCTCGATCTATTTTTTGCCTCTATCGCTGGCAACTCTGATCATACGGTAGTGTCTGTAAACATGTTTCCTTTCCGCTACCAGCCAAGAACTTCCTACCAACAAAATACTTTTTTGCTATGAACGTGTGGATTGGGACTCGTTCCGTGAATTTCTTCGTGACGTCCATTGAAATGAAGTTTCTAATCACCCTGTTCAAAAATACGCGTCTGGCGTCTTTTCACGGCGAAAGCTGGCATCTATGCTTTCATTCCAGCAAAGAAATATCAAATTGAACCCCGTTCATCTCCTTGGTTCTGACTTGTATGCTCGGTTACTTTCACCCATAGCAATCACTTCTTCCGGCTGTATCAGAGCAACACGTATGATCGCAACAGATGTCTCTTTGTTTCTGATCGTAATGAGTACAAGCGTGACCTCAATGAAGCGAGGTTACTGTTTGCTGACAGAATGAAATAATGTATGGTATCGCGAAAGTTCGGTTCTAGAGATTATTGGCAGTTCTGTTAGAGTGTGCTGAACAAAAGCAAATACTCAATCCCTCCTATTTTCAATCATTTCAAATTCCTAATATCTACATCAGATAAGGTTGAATGCTTTGCTCGGAAATTTTCTTCCAACTCAAAACGTGACTCATCTGAGTAACCCACACATGATTTCCCTGATAGAACTTAGGCTCTACTGAGTGATATGCGCATAACCCCGTCACTGTTCTCAGACATCATTTCAAAATTAGACTCCCATATGGCAAGTGGAAGTGACGGGATCTCAGCCGTCGTCCTAAAAAAATGTGCTCTCAAGCTAGTTCGAGTTCTCTCCAAAATCTACAACAATTGCCTTGCTGCTTTCTGCTTTCCGGCTTACTGAATGTCCTCCTCTGTAGTTAGTGTTTTTAAGAACTCAGGAGAACATTCTGAACCCTCTGACTATCGCCCTATTAATTAGTCTCTTACCGCTTTCCGCAAAGTAGTCGAAGCGTCTTCTCATGACCGACTCTCTGACAGACAACATGCCTTCCGTTTTGCCCGGTCTACCGCTGACGTCCCTACGGCCATCACTGAATACGTATATCAAGCTCTTGATAATAACGACGAGGCTCAAACTGTGGCTCTAAGTATCTCAAAGGCTTTTGACAAGGTTTGGCATACTGGTATTCTAGATAAGCTTCAGGGCTACGGTATTACATTACGATTGTTTGATTTAATCCAATCATTCCTATCAAATCGTGAAATGAAGATCGTTTTGCACGAACTCGCTTCACACGGACACGGGTGTCCCTCAGAGCTCTACCCTGGATCCTACGCTGTTTCTGATCGTCATCAATGATCTTCCTGGTGTCTTCAGTTCCTAAGTAGGCATTTATGCAGATGACACTAGTATTTACTCCTATCTCAATAACTAATCGGTCAGAGCGGACAACGATAACTTGACCGCTGCTCTAGAAAGGTACCACCAGTCAGTAGTTAACTGGCGCAGGAAATGGCTTGTAAATTTTAATGCCTCCAAAACGTGACAATGGAACTTATACTAAGTTAATATTTAAAGTTGGTACCTCGATAAAATCACCCAGTCACCTGAGATGTGATCAGTTTAATAGGAGCAGATAGGTTCACTCATCGTTCGATCCGCACTCGTTTTTCTGTTTATTGAACTTTTTGGTTATCTTTTTATTCAGTGGCTGTGACATTTCATTAAAGGCATATCGGCTTTGCAATTTTCTGGCTGCTGCACCCGACTGGTACTAAGGAGACCGAACTCTTTCCTAGCGTTTACAGACGCTTCTCTGATAAACAATCGCATAATATCAGGGCATTTATAGTGCTATGTCATGTATGAGTAGGTCTCCTGCATGTATTTCCAGTTAGAAACTTTGAGGACATATTATGCTTTAGTCTCAGCTATGTTCTGGCTTAATTAGTATTACTACTGAAGGCAGATAGTGATAATTATGTTGGCCTTTTTCTTTTTTTATCATCGAAACCAAATCTCTTAATGACAAATACAATAAAAATTAATACAAAAAAATTAGTAGAAAAAATCACCTGATCGCCTCAACAATTATTTCTACAATATTCTTTGTATCCATTCTAACTTCTGCAGTGTAGATTCCTTTCTCTTGAAATAGTCACCAGATATCTTCGCACTTTGTGAAACCAATTTAAATTCCTCCATGCTACCAATGAATTATCTGTTCCAGGCTGTGTTTCTCTTTGCCTAAAAAATTCTAGCATTCATATTCATGACCACAGTGTTTACATCCGGGATAAACTTCCATTGGCAAGGGAATTGACACTCAAATCCCCAGACAACTGTTTCATGTGTTTTCGACTTTCGTTATTACGCTCTGTTAGCAAACACTTTTTCATTTATTGCCCCGCCTCTTCTCAGGGCTGCGATATATTAGGCAAAATATCTCACACTCTCTCTTCATCCATCTGCTAACATCTTTGTGTTTTTATTTAAATCTGCATTTCAACAATTGGCTTAAATATTTAATGTCACTGATGTTGACTGTATTCAGACTTTCAATTTTTCCATTGCTCAAATCGTGGATTCGTTTCCCTTATATATCTGATTAACATGCTTCCTTACTTGATTTGCGTCTTACCTCCTCTCCTAGCTCTTGTCGAGCTTCGCAACACTCTCCTCTTCGCAACTTCGATCACTCTGTAGTATCTCTATCTATAAAAAGCAGGATGTGTGTGTGTGTAATGAATGCACGGCCGCAATTTTCGGCTGATTTGCATCAAAATTTACATGCACATGCTCCAAGTTAGCGGGAAGGCCACCACCGACTTTGCATTTCCAAACTCCCATCGATAGTGGAAATAATCGATTTTTTCATGCTTTACGGCAGTTTTGATGTAGTCTGCGGCCATTTTCTACTGGCCCGATTGAGAGCCTATAGATGGCTGCCACGAATAGGCAGGAAGATTCTATTGGCCAGCGTCAGAGCCAACAGCTGACTGACACGAATGTTAACTAGCATGCTAGCATGCAAAAAAAATCGATAGCTGCATTCGTCACAAGTGGGAAAAATTTAAATCTGCATGTCACTTTACTCCAATTGGCTCATTCGCTTGCTTAAACTCAACGTTGATTCTGATTCCGCAGAACTGGGTTGGGTGTGAAAAAATATTTGTTGTTAACATTCTTTTTTCATTCGATTTTTCCAGTTACGGATCCTTTTTTTAAAGCTGATCGTTTTGTGTTCATTTTGTTTAGTTCTTTTTTCGTAACAAATTTAATGTTTAGTATAAAGCTTAGAAAATATTCGCAGTGTGAGATAGGCAAGAAGTAAGGCATGTAGCAACATCAGCACGGCAAAGGGCACTCCTTTAAAGGCAAGGAAGGGCAAAAATATGTTAAGTCAAGTGATAGCGATTGCTGTATGAGTCGTAGGATTTTTTAATCAAGCACGGGCAACACCGGGCCATGCAGCTAGTCTATTGATATATCGTTTCACTCATCTATTAGATAAAGCCCTCCTATTCACAAAACCTCATTCCATTACCAGTCTGCTGATTGGGATTCATTTTGTAACTTTCTTCTAAACGCAATTGAATCAATATTCTAAATTTTTCTATTGAGAATTGTGCCAGTTTTTTTCCCTCTTGTGTCAAGCACGGCAATGATGTTTTTATTCCTTCTACGGGAAAGCCCAATCTCCTCCATCGTTTCACACCGCATTGTTCAGTAGTTATAGCCCACAGAAATAACTTTTTCCGGTTATACGAGTGTAACAATCAAATTTTCACTTTTATTAAAGTTTCTTTAGAAAATGAGATACGGAAAAAAAGGAAGAAATTCTGGCATTTTTATTTATGTGTTGGTTTTCGTTGGTTAATCAGGCTAACCTTAAGCCCCGCCTATTTGGAGCTGCACTTAATAAATATAAACGTATCCTGGAACTAGCTATGTCTTTGTTGATAGAATTAGGCACCATATTGTATCTAACAACTTTAACTCTAGTGATTACTGGCGGCCCTGTAATAATGTATTAAATAAGAGTAAATTTTCTATTCCTCCTCTCAATCATCTTTAGAGACGTTAAAGATAAAAAGCCATTGTTTGCCCCAGTTAACAACAGACTGTAGCTTTTTTTTAGATCAGCCGCGAATTTCACCTCATCCATCTGATCAGACTTACTATCGATACAGGATGGAATGCTTATGTCATCGGCATAGATACTAATTTGAGATCTGATGTTATCTGGAAAGTCATGAAAATTAAGAACAAAGTAGGAGCAAGAATAGTGTACTGGGATACACATGAATTAATATGAAAATATCGAGAAGAGTGACCTGTCAGGACAACTTACATTTCGAGATTAGATAATGAGTGAATTAGTTCAAAGATTCGCCCGGAGACACGATAACGTTTCAATTTGTAAAGAAGATAAGTATGCCAAACACTACTCTCTATTAATCATCCGAGAGACATCTTTCTGCCTTCCACCATGATAGTTGATGGTAACCTCCTGTAGAGTGTAACTCATTTTGCCTTCACGTCATAACATTCTCGCTTGAAACGAAGCAGAAAAACTATATTGAATCACTCGCCAAGTCTGCTTGCTAAGAAACTTGGTTCACTGCGTCTTGCTAAACAATGTTTCTCTCCAGAATCTATCTTACATAGCTATAAATCTGCCATTCGCCTTTACTTAGAATTTTGTTGCCACATATGGCCCAGTGCCCCTTGAGATTCTTGATAAAATCCAAAGAAGAATCAACAATATTATTGATCCTTACTAGGTGTCTTTGCATCTGTGACTTATCCCACCGCCTTAAAGTTACTTCTCTGTGCATTTTCTTGGTAATTATTTCATGATAATATTTCGGGTGGGGTTTTTGCTATGTTACACGGACTTTATGTATTTAAGCACAGTAATAAATTAGCAACAAGGTTCCTGTTGTATTCAAATGCAGATGTCTAGCAGGAGAGACACCTTTTGACTAAAACTCATCCTTGAAGACTAAACTACTAGAGAATTAATAGTGATTACTTGTAGCTCGTTTGAGTTTACGACATTCTATTCTCAACTATTTTTTCATCGTATATAAACATGGAGAGGGTGCTAAAACCTAAAATTCTGGATCTTGATAGTCAGACTCCCGGGACAAAGAAAATAAGGATACTCTAGAAGTAATGTCCGACTCGAGCCACAAGTTGCTACAATTGCAACAAGGAAGGTCATTTCGCTAAAGTCTGTCGTTTGAAAATTAATAAGATTTCTGCTGCATTACCCGTCATGGTCGCGTTAACTACTGGGCTACAGTGAATTTCCAAAGCCACAGTAAAATGCCACGTGAACAAAATAATTCATGTCATCCTGAAATATTAAGAATAATGCACTTAAAAGGTTGAAAAAGTTGCGCTACTTATCAGAGGAAGTAAAAAGAATGACTGAAAAATGTAACGTGTGTGTCGTAGAAAAGCCAAGATTTGTGAGAGGAGAAAGCAAATTAATCAAAGCCACGCAACACTTCGAAAAATTGAATATAAATTTCAATGGACGTCTTCCTTCAAATCGAGGAGGAAACAAATATTTATTATCATTGATTAATATAGTCGTTTCCCTTTCGCTTTTTTGTGTACGAAAATGCTCACTACAACTTTATGGACTTGCTTAAGTAAATTATTCTGCATATTTGTTATACCAAGTTATATACACCCTAATAGAGGACCTAGCTTTATGTCGAAGGAGTCAAGGAGATTTTTCAAGAGAAAGGAATAGCTACCGTTACATCTACTGCGTACAATGTACACGGAAACGATCAAGTGGAGATATTGAACGGAACTCTGTAGCGGATGATCAATTAGCCTTAAAATCGAGAGGTTTACCTATGCATCAATGGGAACCGTTTTATCTGACGCTCTCCACTCTATTCGTTCCTTACTACGTACAGCCACAAACCGTACTCCTCATGAACGGAAGTTTTCTTATTCGAGAAAACCTACCCCCGGAAGATCTGTCTGTCTCTTCCGGGTTGACGATTCCTGAGAAAGTGCTCGTGGGAAATTACGTTCAGAACAACAAGTATTAAACTACGCTACGAGAAATTGAGCTGATTCAGTCGAATCCCGATTACGTTCTTGTTAGTTTACCAAATAGAAAAGAAAGTACCGTCACTCTGTCACCTCGCTCCTGCTGGGGAGGGAACGACAATCTCCGAACCTGAAGCATTGACAATAGATTCTAATAGCCCTATATCGCATTTGGATGAAAATAACATACCAAAATCAGGACATACTGTACCACAACCAATGTCCAGTAATTTGACTGAAGGAGCTGAACCAGGAAGCTGTCACCCCCTTCACACAAGCAGTGCAAAAATATCCTCCTCCCACCACCCACCAAATCCTCTAAGGCTCTCCTAGCGTTTCACCAAAAGCTTAAATGCCTCGGGGGTATCGTACATTAAATAAACAAGAACAAAATAATTAACTTGGTTAAGTTGTTTTTTGAAACCACATCCCTTTCCTTTTGCCGAAATAAAGTATTCTAAATTTACATTGTCAAAACAAAAGAAGTCGGGGAGAATGGTGTATTCATCTGCAAATCTCCACCATATAAATAGTAGTCGATACAGCTGGTGGCTAAAACTAATGCTTAAAGACTAAACTACTAAAGAAATAGAAGTGAAAACTTGTAACTAATTATAGCTTACGACAGTCCCATAGGTTTAGAGTTCAATTGTCAAAGATGTAACCGTAGCTTCTATACTAAGTTTCTTTTCTCGCACTTCTCGCTTGTGGAAATCTCTTCTTATGTTTTGCTCTTCAGAAAAGTTAAATCTTCAAAAATTTAAATGCAATGTCAATCGTTACCTACAATAATCCTGATTCCTCTTCTACTGTTCTTGCTCCTCAATAATCCTTCGGGTTTCGAATTCCCTTACACCCAGTCACCAATAGTGTTTTAGTGGCTTTACTGATGTGCTTGCGGTGAATTTTATTAAAACTTCATTAATACATTTATTTTTCTGATTGCACTGCCATATCTATGAGAAGACATTCATTGTTTGTTGTTTATAATTACTCTGTTATATTGTCTTTTATATGTTTGTCAGAATGAATAGTAGGGTCCTACAGAATAATGATTTCATGACCTGCTAGCACTGATTATGTGGAGATACGACGAAATTTTATGGAATCAAATTTTAAAAAAAAGATAATGAAACAAAACTGGTATGCTGTATGTTTTCAACAGGGATCGAACCCACGCGCACACAACGAGAAATTTAAAAGAGGTTTTGAGTTAGCTGACATCTGTGAAATTTTGGAGGACCTTCATAAAGGATTATTTTCTCTGGGTCTACCTAAATTTCTGCAAACATCGACGAACAACAATTGATGATTGAAGGCTGCTCTACGCCAAGCGATTACAGGAATATCGCTGGAAATCAGCCGTCGAATACTGGAAGACTTCAGAAATTGGCTACAACTGTGTATGAAAGCCAAGACTTGGAAAATAACATTTTCAAAATATAAATTATTATTATTATTGAGAGTGAAGCACGCCAAGATGATGATGCTGGTGCAGAAATATACGAATTCCAATATACCAATCCCTGTTTTATAAAGGCATACCGCGCACACGCAGAACAGACAAACGTACACGATATGGTGACAGGCTTTGATTGAGGGTGTATCTAGACGTGACTTTTAAGTCTCGTTGTTTGACTGAACCTCCAAATATAAAAAGAACATCATGATACACCCCATGTACTTCAAATATGTTGACAATATTTTCAGACAGAACTTTGATTAGAATTAAAATGTAATGTTCGTTTGTTGAAGGAAAAAGTACGGTCTGGTGTCTGGGACAAAACTTTTAACAGTTTTACCTCCGAAAAACATGGTGGAATATTTGATTATCTCTGTGAAACTCATCTGGTGTTATTTCGATGCTTCTCATGAAGGATTTTCTTGAAATGAGGCTAGAATTAAACCCTTATAGTTTGAGCCGCCCCAAGATGAAAATGCAGAGAAAGGCTTGAATAATTACCTCACGTATGCGTTTGGCTCAGGCTTTGACCTCGACCTTTTGCCATATT
>OZ038503.1:1609444-1626944 GCA_964036315.1 Acanthosepion esculentum
ATTTATATATATGTTATATCTCTGAGTGTTTGTGTGTTTGCGTGTGTGTATCTGCATTCAGAAGATTATTTATTAAGAGAGAAGTACCAATTCTTTGACAGCAATTTTTTCCATGTCTTTGAAGACAATAATAGCCTAATTTATATTTCACTTAAAATAAAACAGCGTTTGAAGATTATTTAATAAGAATCGCTTCCGTTCATTTTTTTTTTACTCTTATCGGTGGCAAATATTGGATTTCCAGTTGATGTCATCATTTTGATGAGTTCCAACAGATGTAAAAATAGAAGCACTACGATAGGGAGACAATGCTTTGACTGAAAAATGATTACCGATTTTTACTGGGTTTTTTTTTCAGAGTTGAGAAATGGTTAACGGTTTAGGAAATACAGAACACGTCAATAAAATCCCCCCCTTTTTATGGATCAAAAAAGAAAACCGAGAAAATATTTTTATAAAAATCATTTAAAATCGATACAGCAGATATACGAAAATAGAAAGGGTTTAAGACAAGGATGTGTCTTCTCTCCGGATTTATTCACAGTAAGGTAATTCTGAAAGAATTAAAAATCCTACCAGCATTCATTATTGGCAGCCACGACTTTAGCCACATAGAGATATGCAGATGACAGTTTTGATAGCAGTTACGGTAAGAAAACTACAAAAACTCTTACAAAATATAATGAAGGAAAACGATAGGAAAGGATTATACAAAAGGATCAACTGCAAGAAGACAGAATGTATGTCTGTTTGCAAAAGGATGAGTCGAAATTACGAATTTCAAATCAACAAGTATCGAAATTTAAATATATGGGAACTGCGACATTGGATTCCGAAGACGTTTTGGGATAGCCAAAGATGCATTCCAAAAGCCAAGCAATGTATTGAGAAAAACTTCGTTAGAAACAAGGAAAAGAGTACTAAATTCTCACGTGATATCTGTCCTCCTATATGGCAGTGAATCCTGGACAATCTCTTTAAAGATGAAGAAAACGCTTGAAGCACAGAAATGTGGTTCTACAGAAGCATGCTGAGGACATCATGGACCGTACATGTGGGTAACGACAAAGCTGTAGAGAAAATGGAAGCAAATCGGAAACTTATACTTAATATCAGGAATTGACTGTTCTAGTATACAAAATGTGGAAAGAGGGCTTCGAAAATTTGATACTTAAAGGACAGTTTGAGGGTAAGTGGAGCAAAGGAGAACAACGAATAAAAAATTGCTGTGTTTCGATAAATTGATAGCGAACAGGGTTTAGGAGAAATAACGAAAAGATAAAGTTTATTAAGAGGAATCTTTGGAGAGCCATGATTGCCTTCATCCTGAGGGGTTAAGGCACAAAGACGAAGGAATATATACAACTTGCTCCCCCTTTATATTTTGAAAATGTTATTTTCCAAGTCTTGGCTTTCATACACAGTTGTAGCCGATTTCTGAAGTCTTCCAGTATTCGACGGCTCATTTCCAGCGATATTCTTGTAATCGCTTGGCGTAGAGCAGCCTTCAATCATCAATTGTTGTTCGTCGATGTTTGCAGAAATTTAGGTAGTCCCAGAGAAAATAATCCTTTATGAAGGTCCTCCAAAATATAGCAGATGTCAGCTCACTCAAAACCTCTATTCAATTTCTCGTTGTGTGCGCGGGAGTTCGATTCCTGTTGAAACCATACACCTGAATTACCAGTTTTGTTTCATTATCTTTTTTTATTTTTGATTCTATAAAATTTCGTCGTATCTACACATAAGGATTTCAATTTACTTAAATTGCTCGATATTAAGGTAAGTTTTTCCGAAGACAATATTTGCAAAAGCGCACTACTCGGCTGGTAACTCGTTCGGGGTGTGGAAGTTTTTCGGGAAACCGTTTTGGGATTCTTTGCAGCCCAGTAACGAAATTTCGGCTTGACACAGATGAAAGATGGCTTTATCACTTGTGTTGAGAAGAGCATTTGCGGGAACATTCACAAATGTATAGAGAGCTACATACAGAAAATAGCGAAATATTAACTACATAAAGAACCCATTAGTCCCTATTAACCTTCAGTGGCACCATTAGTCCCTATTAACCTTCAGTGACACCAAACCAAGTCCCGTGTAAAATATGGAATGCTTTATTGCCCTGTTCTGTAACTGTCTTTGTAGCAATAAAAGGCACGGCTGTTCGGAGTACCAGTTGTACCCTGTCTTTTCAATTACAATCGTTGGGACTACTGTGAAACTGCACACAGAGCCCGACCACTCGACTCGTTGGCTTTTGCAGTCTGTCTCGTAAAATCTTTGAGCTTCGAGATTAAGTTGTACTTAAATTGCACCTTTTGATTCGGCCATATTTTCTTTCACGTATTTTGCACGCCAGACACGTACTGCGGATTTATCATTTTGTTCTTAGAATATTTCTTATTTCTCATGCCGTTGCCACTGAGCAGGAGTCTGTACTAAACCGTGAAACAATTCAACTCACAATTGTCATTAAATTCCTTTCGTTATTGTCTCATGATTAACTGTTAGATGATATCATAAACGGATATAAAATCTAGTTTTTATATGATCATCATAGACAATTAGCCCAATGCCTGTAAATGGATGAGAAGCCAAAATATCAGCCCAAACTCTGTTATTATAATTCGTAGTACATAATTTCTTTCAAATAACCAAAACTTTCGTGTATATGTGGAAGCTAATGTGAATATTTTTCTTCGAATTTCGAAAAATAAAACCAGTGAAAAGAATAAATGGAAAAGTGATTTTCTTGCATGAACTTCAGAGTCTCAATCTAGAAGTCGTGTTGCTTCGGTCGATTCATTTAAATATAATATATTTGTTGCAGTTTACTCATTTACGCGACCAATCTCTTATTAATTGTTATCAAACATCTAGAGTTCATCCTTATGCCAGAATCATCTCTAATCAGGATCAGATTAAACGAACCTTTAATACATTTCCATGCCTTTGAATGCGAAACTTTCTTGGCGAAAACTTATAAATCCAAAAATGAAGTATTTGATTAAATAAATAAATTTACAGTATGTTTGAAATAGCTTCTTTTGTTTTTGGTTTGGTTGAAATTGTTTAGCGGCATATTAACACCTCTATGGGTTATTTAATTCCGAAATCTAAATATTTTGAACATAGTTTTATGGCTTCAGCTGCAGATAACATTTATTGTTGGTAATTTTACCATAAAATTTATTTCTGATAATTCTGCTTTAAAAATTTATTGTGACTGTTTTACTATATAAAAATGTACTACTGTTATTTTTACTGTAAACATGTATTTATATACCTTCATAGTGTTTGGGGGGGTTCCTATTTACCCATGGCTAGGGCCCTAAAATATGCTACCACCCAGGGTCAGGGTGGACCTCGAAACAGAGGCATTTAAGAGGTGGTTCCACACTCCTCAAAACCTCCAGTCTCCCGTTCAAGAACCTTGCACCCGGGTGTAGTTTATCGTTATACCCAGGACTATCTTTTGGTTTTAAACAAACCACTAAATTCATACACAGTAAGATATATATATTTTTATTTCCTATATTTTTTTCATCAAATCAGAATTATCATTTTTGGTCTTTTTATTGAAATCTCGAATCTTCACTGATTGCATCAGTAGTCCTAGCGTAAGTATAAGTATCATTTGCTTGTTTCAAAGTATATAAAAACGCTGGTAATTCTCATCAGCTTACTTTGAACTTGTGCGTTCAATAACTGATTAAGACAGAAATACATTAGAAAGACACTAATAAAACTTAAATATCGGGCATATATACTGAGGAAAAAAGGTTTGGTGAAATTAACACTTAGAGGGCATATTGAAAGCAAGAGAAGCAGGTGAAAACAGTGAGTAGTCTATGTGAGTCACTTGGTGAAATGAATGAAGGAACAGGTACGACAAGGACAAAGAAAAGTAAAAACAATGAAGAAGTGTTCAGAGAGCTATGAATGGGGGAAGCTGGAGAAAACGGTGGCCGCGCTCGTACGTCGCGCAGATAGAGGGTAGCAAAGGAAAAGAGATATTCAGTGGAAGAGTGCTACAGAGGAAAATGTTCTTCAAAATCCTGATATTATATAAGAATTTAATTATCTGTGAAGTGTTTTAACTGAATATGGTAAATGTGACACCGAAATCCGAAGTCGGATTAGAAAAGTACCAAGAAACAGGAAATTTTTGTGAGAAACATAAAAAAAGAATGCTAAGATGTTATAATATATATATATATATATATATATATATATATATAAATATATATATATATATATATATATATATATATATATATATATATATATATATATATATATCCTTCTACATGCTAATGAATGATGGACAATTTCTTTGCAAATGAAGAGATGTCTTGAGGCAAGAGAAATGTGATTCCACAGAAGTAGGCCGAGAATATCATGGAAGAAGCAATAAGGTTTTTATTGAAAAATGAAACTAACATAAAGCGGAATTTTTTAAGATACATGAGGATGAAGGAGGACTTCACAAACAAAACACTCACAAGGACATATCGAAGGGAAAGGGTATAGGTGGCTAGTTATCTGACCAGCATATGTGAATAAATGGTAGAACTGGGAGTGATAGTAAGGTTTAAAAGATACACATTGCTAAGAGTTACAAAGGATAGGAAGTTGTGGAGAGCCATGATGGCTCACAGGCTGAAATTACAAAGCTCATAGAGGAACGACTGGGATCTCGTGGATTTCTGTGGATCCCTAAGTCGTCCCGAAAGTTAGCGAAAGAGACAAATACTTGACGAAACCGAAACATGGGGATAAAAATAAGCAAGGCAAAGAAAGAAATCAAAAAAGTTATAACTGTAAGAATTTCTTAGAACGGCGGGAAAAAATTAAGGGATTTACAGTAAGAGTCTTTGTTATTGTTGTTGTTGAATGAGAAGAATCTTGTGTCTATGTTTGTAAGCTGTCGCTGTCAGATGCTATCCAAATATTGTATTTCTTATATGAAGTAAGGATTTCTTTTTCTCTTTCCGTTACATTGCGAGACAATAATTTTCGCGCCGTATTTAACTTACAGCTGTCGTCCTGTTTATTATTTTACTTTAGTAGATATGTTTTCCAAAGAAATGAAGATATCTTAATGCTAAAATCTTTTTAGATAATAGTCTTTTGTTTTTACATACATTAGTGTATGTCTTTCTTTGCTAATGAGAAAATCGGCATGTCCATATGACTTTCTTTTACTTTGAGATAAACAATGTTAGATTTTATTATCTAAGTCAATGTTTTTGGCAAAAATAATCAAGAGAGGCCGATACATGTTTAAGGATATACACATATTTATGTAATAAATTTAACTTCACTTACTGTAATTTATTTACATTTGGACCGATGTCCTGATTTTTGAAGCGCTCTACTGAATGTGTCTGTACAAGGGATTGAATTTACAAATATTTTACCACCAAATTTAGGAAACAACTATTAAGTAATAGAACTCTGAAAGCTAAATATAATGTGCTTATTGCTTGCTTGTGCAGCCGGTGTTGCTGTAACGCTTGACCTCCTTCGCCGCTGCCTTCTTTTTACTGCGACTGCTACTGATGATTTGCTATGAAGTTTGGTTCAATCTTCCGTCATTTCTTTTCCTTCATTGATGGCTTCTACATGATGTCTATTTCTTTGATAAATAAGAAACACTCATAGCCGATTACACGTCCGATTATCCAGTGTTCTTCGATGCTTAGCGTGTTACTTAATTTCACAGAGGATGATGACCAAATCTTCCCATCATACATGATGAGCCAAATCTGGTTTCATTATGACATTCTGAATTAGGGTTTTATGAAGTTATTAGAGGCTGAAATTTAAGAGGTTGGTATTATTGGCTATGGCTCATTTGAAAGAGGGGGCAATAACTGAGCAGTAATAAAAAACATCCCATGAAATATTTTTTTTAAACGGGTTCACCGCAGGCAAGACCGTAAATCCACAGAGAAGTAAGGGGTTACTGGGTGTGGAAGAGATAGAAACAGGGAAATTGCTAAGGAGTGAGGAAAGAGGAAGTGTAATCAGTAAGTCAGCAGATAGCGACTGGCATTGCATTTAAATTTTTGAAGATCAGATGTGACTGGAAAGCATGGAACCGGTGGGGAGTTCCACAAATGAGAAGTGCGAGAAAAGAAACCGTAAGCATATGATTTACGGCTACATCTAGATTATGTAATTCGAGTATCGTTCATCGTATTGTTTATATATATATATATATATATATATATATATGTGTGTGTGTGTGTGTGTCTGTGTGTGTGTGCGCGCGCGCGTGCGTGCGTGCGCGTGTGTGTGAAAGTAAATAATAGCGTGCCAGGTAAGAAATATAATCTCATAAATGAAAGACAATCTAATATAATAAATTGATAGCAACACAACGTTGAAAAATAGTGGGAATATCCAAGATAGAGCGATGTCATTATTTATATTCAGACGAATATCCTTATCATTGTTGCTATTGACAACATTTTGGTCGTTATCCGCCCCAGACTTCTTCAGGTCTCTTTCGATCTGGATATCTCTCGGGGAAACCTGAGCTAAACACTTTATTCAGTCAATGGAAGTAGATTGTTCTCGTTCCGCTGTTAATGTCTAGTTATATCTCGTCTAGATCTTATTTTACGACTGTTCTCTTATTGTTCACCTTGTTTCCAATGTGTTTAATACTTTATCAGCCGCTTCAGCATATTGAACTCACAATTACCTTGTACCATAATTAATAAACCTACATTTTGTACCACATGGTTATTTGGGTGGAAGCAAGACTAAACCTGAAACTATCAACTGCAGAATTAAAACTAATTTTTTTCTCTCCTGACTGTAGCTGACTTTTTACGTTCCTGTTTTTGCTGTCAGATTGCATTCACTGATCTTTTTGTCTTGTTACCGCTGCTAGTGTTGAAACATTTCTCTTTATTCATATATTTTTACAAGGTTGTTCAACCTGTACAAGGCTCGAGGGTCACTGCTGGTAGCGGTTTACAGAGTAAGAGGCACAGCTTATGCGTGAAAGATAACGGTGAACCCTACACGTAAGGGTGCCTCTCTATGACGTTTCTATAAATACTTTTACGGCAATTGTTCTGATGAGCTCTTTGCTACAGGATCTGGAATTTTTGATTTTAAGTGTAGTACTAGACTGGCATCGAAATCTAATCAATTTACAGCTGAGTTGGCTTGATGAAACCGTAAATTCTGTGTTGAGTTTCTTTTCTTAGGCTTGTGGAACTCTCTTCTGGCTCAATATTTTCAGCCATCTTTAATTTACAAAAATTTAAATTCAGTGTCAATAGTCCTCCTGATTACTCTTCTTTTGTGCTCCTTCCTTGGAATGTTTATGTTTAAAATTCTGTCACACCCAGTAGCATCTTGTGTTTTCGTGGTTTTTCTGCTTCGCTTGGGTGTAACAGCATAAGTGTCCATCTCACAAAATGTTAATATTAAAAAAAAAAAAAACACTAAACTAATTGAGTTTATTTTTCCAGGTTTTCGGATAAGACGTTTAGACATCTTGACACCATTTGTCGTAAGAATCACTGAAAAACCTTTTGAATTATTCACTTATTCAGCTAGAAAGAGATCAGGTTAAAATCTTTTTGTTTCGTTTCAGCCCCACTGTCTTCCTAATTGAGAAAAGGTGGGGGGGGGTGAAAAAGATCATGCAGGCCTTCAATAATGGTACTAACATTTATACTCTGGCAAACATTTACAAAGTCCATTCAAGAACCATCAAAAGAACAGTGAATAATTTTATAAAAGAAAGAACAGTAGAGAGGAAAACTAGATCTGGAGGTAACAACAGGAAGAGGGGTCATCATTTTCACATGAGAGAATAGTTTCACCTATGACAGTCCAAAGAGCAGTGAAAAAAGACTTGAAAATGAAATCGTACGTGAAAACTGTGAGGCACCTTGATACCCCAGGACAGAAAAAGGTTAGAGAGGGCGAAGATCTTGAATAAGTTGGAATATGATTCTGGAATATATATATATATATATATATATATATATATATATATATATATATTAGAAATATTAGTAAATTTTAAATATTATATATATATATATATTAGTGTATATATATATATATATTAGTAAATTATATATATATTAGTAAATTTTGTGTATTAGTATATATATATATATATATATATATATATATATATATATATATATATATATATATATTCGTAAATATATTAGTAATATTAGTATATTTTTGTTTTTATTTTTGCATATTAATATAATATTCAGTTTATACTAAATCCCTAATTTATTTGTGGAGAAGGTAAATATTTATATTGCTAGCAAGCATTAAATCTAATTTATTTCTGGAGCTTTTAAACATTTAAATTACTATCAAACGTTAAGATCTTTGTTTTTTTCTAAATTGCTAAAGCTATACCAACCCCTCTCTTTCCCTACGTCCATCTCTGATTTCTTATCTCTTTACTTCCCCCTTTCTCTTTTCCCCTTTTCTTTTATCTTTTCATCTTTTTTTCCATATCATTTCCGGTGAGTTGACCGATTAAATAGGTCAATGTCTGATCCTTACCCCCTCCTCCTCAACATTAGGTATTGTAATAAAAATAAAAATAAAAAATAAAAATAAATTTTAAAACTCTCCTTTACCACTCTAAATTCAACCATGTCTCTCACACTATTCCTCACCACCCTCTATGTTCACCTTATATAGTCTTAATATTGCTCTTCTAATGTGTACATTTTAAATTCATTTCTTCAACTTTGAAAGTAAAGTCTGAAGATCCAGAGAAAAATAAAATCTCTGGTGAAATAAGTTATAAATAATGGAACCTTAAAGTGGTCTGTTTTGTCTTTAAATCAAATTATTCGCTCTGACTTAACATTGAGCTCTCCGGATTTAATCGTCTTTGGGATTATCCATATGTATTACCAAGATTTTCGTTAATTATATATAAATACACACACACACACACACACACACACACACACACACACACACACACACACACACACACACACACACACACACACACACACATATATATATATATATATATATATATATCAAAGCTTGGAAAGTAATTATACATTCTTACTGGTTAAAGTAGAGTCAAATAGTTTTATAAAGCCTCGGAGAATTCCAGTAAGATATGTTTAATCATTTCTAAGATACAACGGTTCAAAGCTTAATCTAAAAAATGTACAATTTTGCTTTTACACTATTTGGACAAATTTCTTATTATATATATATATATATATATATATATATATATATATATATATATATATATATATATATATATATATATATAATTTATTTTAGGATATTAAATCAAAAACATGTTAAAAATCGCTACATATTTGCGATTGTGTTTCGACGCATATCAAAGCGTCTTCTCAGGCGATTTTAAATTACTGGCTAGTGAACGATTAATTCAATTTCAAAAGAAAATTATAATTTACAATTGCCTGAGTAGACGTAATGATGCGCGTCGAAACACGATCGCAATTGTGTAGCGATTTTAGCATGTTTTTGATTTAATACCCTAAAATAAATAATATTTTGCTCTACTCTGTATTGAGCCCTCTTTCAAATTGAATGTTACGAATGCTGGATTTCTACTCTATTCGTTCACATATCGGAAAGCTCATCAGAACAATTGCCGTGAAAATATTTATAGAAGAGGAAACGCAGTCGCTAGGTCAGGACCGGTAATTTTGATCATCCTTCTTTGGATTTTGTCAAGAATCTTGAGGTTCATTTCAAATGCACCAGACAAGACTTTAAAGCAATATTTGATAGACGGACAGATACTGGACTTATAAATATGCAAGATTGATTCTGTTGAGAAAAATTGTCTAACACGACATAGTGAACTAATATTCATAGCAGCAGAATAGCAATTGATTCAATAGAATCAGGCACATGGAACGAAATTGTTCTTTAAGATGATTAATAGAGACCAATTATCGAGTTACTTTTGGTCCGAGCTATTTTAGATCATTTTCGAGATCAGTTTCCATTATGATTTTATCGAATATATAAGGCTTTCAATTAAAAAAAAAATAGTTTTGTCATCCGCAAGGATACCGAGTCGGAAAATGATGACTCTAGGAAAGTCGTTGATAATATAAAGAAAAGAGTGGGTATATGAATTGAACACTGATTGATGCCTGCATTAAAGCAAACAGATGTAGAAGAGTGGCCGTTCAAAACAACATTCATTACGCGGTTTGATAAAAAAAATTGAATCAAATCAAAGAAACAACCAGAAATCAGTCAACTTGTGAAGAAGACCAGCATGCCAAAACCTGTCAAACTTCTTTGAAATATCTAAAGCAAGACTTATCAAACACTTCCAGCAATAAGCGTTCATATATTGGCGGTTGATCTAGAGAAGCGAAAGCCATATCGGTTGTCTGAAAGAAGACAAAGTGAGATGCTTAATCTTCTCAGAGTTGATTAGAGCCCCTAGTACTTTGACAAAGAGAAACAGAAGACTAACAGGTTTATAATTCAAAGAATTATACAGTTGGCCAGAGTTCGTAATTATAGGAACTACAGAAGTGGATTTTCAACAATCTGGATAACAAGAAGTAGCAAAGCCATTAGTGTCAACCTTGGAGAGAACATGTGCCAGTTCATATTCCGTAAGGGAGGATCATGTTCTGAGATGATAGCGAAAAGCATGGACGTTGTTATTGTGGAACATCGAGAAAAGGGATTTCTTATGAGTTTATAGCAGAATTAGAATAGAATCTGTAAGCAAAGCATTCTGTTTAATCGACAAAAGATGATAGCAATTCAGATGGATTGAAGGGGCATTGAGGTTACCTTTATTTGACACACTCTTACAGAGCCGTCATTATTTTTCCCAAAAACCAAACATGTCAGAAGCTATTTGCTGCCTCTATCAATTAGACAATGACTTTAGGGCACAAACGGCACCTGTTGTGATCAGAGCTATCATATAGGTATAGCCGGAAAAAGCGATTATTGTGGTTTATAGTGGCTGAAGAGATAGGTGTGAAACAAGAAGATTATAGTTTTATCTGGTATTAAGAGAATGCACAAACGCCTCCATGCCGGCTTTCATCGACGAAGAATCTTCTGATGCCCATTTTTCAATGGGAAGACTGAATTTCCCACTCCAAGCGGAATCGTGAAGAAAATAACAAAATGAACCCCAATCAGTACGTTGGTATTTTTAAAATCAATAAGAATACATTTAAAAAAATAATTGACCATTATAGAAGTATCGATGCACCAAAAGTTAATTTCTTAATTTTGTATCATTGATTGTCAAAAGTGAAAAATATTCTCCGTTGTTGAAATAAAAAAAAATATTTATATTTCTCTCTATCTCATTTCTCTCTCTCGTTTTCTCTGTCACTTGGGAATACGAGGTGTTGTAAGCTTGGGTGTGCAGGTGGTGTAATGGACAATGGCTTGAAATTGTTAATCAGCAAGCCGAGTTCCAATTCCCGTTGGGTTCATTATATTCACTTACGCACAAATACTAAGTATGAATCAAACTCTTCTCCCTCCAGCTAAGGGTTGATTAGTAAGACTTTTATCACTAACCATTATTAACCTCCCTTCAAAAAATATTTCAAATTAAAAAAGATTTTCTGGGTGTAAATAAACTTCAAAGAGTTGATAAGCCGTGGAAAACTAAAAAAAAAAAACTCATACTGTTTCTATCTTTTTGTCTTGTTTTCCTTCTGTTTTTTACTTTGTCTCAATCTCTTTCTTTCAGTCTTTTTTTTTCATCATCTCTGTATTCCTTTCTTTTATTCACTCTCAATTTCTCTTCTCATTCTTTCTTTATTTCTATTCTTTTTCTCTTTCTTGTTTCTCTCTCCATCACATTCTCCGTGACTTAGGTTGATTTCCTCGCTTTATACTTTAACTTCGATTTTAATTTTAATCTTTGAAACTGAAATGACGTTACGTAATGTGGGACGCTATTTTAAATGCAAGAAATATGGTGGTGCATTTTGTCGCATTTTTGCACTGTGATGACAAAGACAATCACTGGTGTTTCTGATGAGTATCAAACGCCTATAGCTAACATCGATTTCGATATATGTGAACCCATAGCCTTCTGGAGAATAAGAGAAATGAAGATATTGCCGAAGAGGAAAGGTTTAGGGGGCTTTTTTTTAGCTTGGAATTAAAGAACAAGTTGTAAAAAAAAACTCTTTGCGAAACGTTTGCACACTGGAAGCTCATTTAACAAAAGTAAATCCGTAAAATAAAAGTCTTCAAAATATACAGAAACCTGTAAAATTTGTCTAAGTTTGCCAAATATTTTCCTTCGCGTGTAATGGATTTTACATCAAAACTGGATTTATTTTTTTAAATAAATTAAAATCGTACCCAACTGAAATGTAATTTTAGCATGAAAAAGATTGATTCACTTTATCGCCATCATTCTTTTTTCTTTTCTTTTTTTTTGAAATATTAAATTTTTAAATCTCTCTTTAGACAGATTAATTTTTAATCATTTTACCCAAATCATGGGGATGAAGTCACTAAGACTTAAATGATTACTGAGAGTAAAATTAACTGTGAAAACCTTATTGAGTAGAAAAGTCAATAAAAGAACAAGATTTCAAATAACAGAAGTTGACTATTAATGTTGCATCTAGATTTTTAAAAATCAAGCTTAACAGGAAATCTAGAAACTGGAAGAAAATTCCACAAAAGATAAGTACGATGGTTACATCTAGCTATTTCAAATGTAAAGCGATGAGACCTTGCTCTAATGAAGCCGACGAAACAATGACTGCAAAGAAATATTGGGACCAACTCACGGCTGATTTTGCCAAATCGATGACAACGTAAGACCAGGTGATACAAAACAGACATTGCAGAAACTTCGAGTAGAAATGATTAATCCTCAAGTACCAACGGTATTCTCTCTTCGGATTTTCATTTGTTCCGGTTTCTGCAAAACATTTTAAATGGTAAAACATTTGACTGTACAAACAATCAAAAACTACCTCACAGAATTCTTCAAACAAAAAATACGAAGTTTCTACGAAAATGACATCAACAAGCTGGGATCTAGGAACGATAAGAGACAGCTGTTGCAAACAATGGAGATTTTGTATTTGACTCATAAATGTATTTGTGATTATGTCAAATTTTATTTTTAATTTTCTAATCGGGCACGAACTTTTGCAATGATGTAAGATATCCAGTTGCAGCTCCCGTTTTGGTCAAAATCTATACCTTTGGGGGTGTGACTGGAGAGACCTCTCTAAATTGTATGGCTGGGCGATCATATATGGAGGTCGTGTTCTGCCCAGGCACAACCAAATGAATCCAAGTAAATACAGAGCACTACATTTGGGGACGGCTTGGGTGCTGGAGTTGCCGGGATGTTGTCAGTATTGACAGGCAACAGACTTCGTCATGCCACTCCGGATTTAATTCTATTGCATTTTCCGTGTTTGAATATGACTGCAAGGCAGTGGACGTTTCTTCCCCTAGATGAACTTCCTGGACTATCGAGCTCCATCGACCTGGAGAACCTGGTTATGAGTCGCCAGTTTTTTAACGTTATTCACTTAAACCTAAAATCCGTTAATTTTTGGGAGTATCGAGAAAACGAGTCACTTTCCCTGAGTTCAGAACGACAGATTGTAAAATAAGTTCATTCAGTTATTTGCAGATCTTATAATTGGATTTGGAACTTCAATAAAACTAGCACCAGTTGGTACCAATAATAAAACCTGTAATAAAACACGAGGTATCAAGGAATATTTATTTTAAAATAGGGTGATGAAGTTCATTGGATACATCCTCGGAGAAAATGAAGATACGGAATGATTACGATTAAAGTGGAATAGAGTGTAAGTAATCTTACTTTTACAACAATCAGTAGAAATATTTGTAGCAAAATAAATGTTCTCATTAAAAACGGTCGTGAATGAAAACGCTTGAAAAGCTTTAAAAATATCGTCTTTTGATTATAACAACGTCCTTTACACTCGATAACTATATTTCTTAATCTCACTGGAATTTCGATTATTAAATAAAGGTAATATAAGAACTATAGGTCATGTAAGACAACAGAAAAATCAGAGAAGTGTGGGCCAACCGCAGGATTAAATTAATTGATTTAATTAAATCCTGCAATGCTCGGACGCTAAAAACAATTTAAGCTATAGTGCATGACGCCCGGTTTATTAGAAAGGGGCTTATCTGAAATATAAAATCCGCCAACCTTAAGATTAATAATAACGAGCAAGGTCGATGAAGCAAAAAGAGCAACAATTTTAAGGAAACTTTATGCAGTAATCGGTTAATTTCGTTATTATTATTATTATTATTATTATTATTATTATTGAGATTATTATTATTATTATTAAGATTATTATTATTGTGATTATTATTATTATTATGATTATTTATTTGCATTATTATTTTTATTATTTTGCTTCCTGAATATATGACAGAATCCTTCATGAATAGAAAGACCGTCTAGGCTGAATTTAGCTAGTAAATTATTGTTGAAAAAGGCGCGAAACATTCACATTTAGGTGACCCTCTCAAATTCAGAAGATAGGCCGAAACCTTTGGGGCCAATAAGGTATATATAAGAGACTGGCCACAATTTTCACATGAATAATGCTACTCTTAAATCAGTTAATATTCATCAAATAAAGTTTCGGAAAAGTATATTTTACTTTTGAAAGATTTTTGAAATCGAGAATTAACTTTTGTTTACTAATGAGTAAAAAAATAACAGAATTTAAACTATTTCTGAAAGCGAATTTATATTTGAAATAAACCAGAATATTACTGGAAATAGTAAATTTAATCATTTCGTTTTCAATTGGAACTTCAAGAATGCTTTTTAATTTTAAAAAATTCATTTTAAACATCAGATATTGAAATTTCAGTGGAGGTGCTAATCTAAATAAAATCGGATAGATTACGTACACTTCCTCACAAAAAAATCTGAATCATCCTTGTAATATATATATATATATATATATATATATATATATATATATATATAATGAGAAAGTTCAGTAAGATTTATAATAGCTTTTCATCTTAATTATTTTTATTTTTAAAATACAATTTTGCAGAGCATAAACATTACAAATTTGCTAATTTTTATAAATATGGTCCCATCGCTACACAGGAATTACCATGTTTCAAAAGCAGAAACTAAAGCTTTAAATATAATTATAGAATTAAATTAAAATCCCTAGTACTGTTTCATTGTTTAGATCCTCAATCGATGAGATATTGCATTGGTACGCCAATGATTCAGTGCGACATTTATTATTAAGAGGTCACTAAGTGGCTACAATTGCCCAAAACTCAATTATATAAATAATTAAAGTGGAAACCATAGAAAAAACAGAAGTAGAAAAATCATTTGGCATACACCCCCCAAACAACCAAATAGTAAAAAATAATTCCTTGCATTAATCGTTAAACATTTTCTTAGAGATACTAAACTCAGTAAAATGTTTAATCAAAATACCGTAAAATTAAGTTACAGTCATACTGAAAACTTAGAAATAATTATTAAGAAACATAATGCTAATATCTTGAGTAAACACTCAAACTAAAATTTAAAAAATTACAGAGTATAATAAAAAGAAATGAAAATAAAGAAAAAAATATGTAACTTTAGAAATCCTCAATACTCTCCTCTTAATAATAAATGTCTCACTGAATCAGTAGTGTACCAATGCAATATCTCATCTGTTGAGGATCCAGACAAAGTTAAAGTCAAATTGGATGCACAAAACATGAATTCAAAGGGCGTTGGAACCAACATCAAAATTCTTTTAAAATAAGTAAATACCGAAATCAGAAGTTCCGATGTAAATATTTCCGGTACGTAAAAGAAACCAATAAAACACTTACTGTAAAATGGAAATTAATAAGAAAAGCTAGAGTTTGTAGGTCATTAAATGACCCATGTCCATTGTGCATACATGAGAAATTATACATTATTAAGTTTATGAAAAATAAAACTCAATCAAAGAAAGGAAATAGCTATTTTTTGAAGACACGGTAAAAGATTTTCCTTAAATAATGATTAAATGTAAAAAAAGAAGAAAAATATGAAAAATGAAACATACATATTTATACTTGATCTTTGAATAAAAAATTTTAATAAGATAGTAATTGTAATATATTTATTTGTTTAAGAAAATCGTATAGTCTTTTAGTAATTAGAATTATGAATGATAATTTAAAATTGTAGGAATAGATTTTAAATATTAAATATACGACGTACTCATATTCAAACGAACCTTTTGAAAACAAATTGTGTATTGAAACTTAAACGGCAAAATAAAAATGCCAAACACCGTTTTGTCATTTAAAAAAAAAACGCAGACGGCATGCGAAAAACGGATTTATATTTGCTGAACAGACACCGCTAACCTAGCTTAACTTAACCTGACTCTGAAAGTAACTCATATTTTGATAAATAGGTTGTCTATGAAAATGAATACCCTAGCACCCTTTATCAAAATGACAGAATTACCCATAACCTTAGCAACTAATATCAAGAATATATGTATTATGAATTCAGTAAATTTCAAAATAAGTTACTCCAAGAATTGCTTAAAAATGAAAATGATTTTAGTATCTCATTAATAAATGTTCATATGCGCGCTTATAAACAATTCTATAGATGTATATAACATCACTGTATATTGATGGACGGATTTAATACACACTACTGCACATAGACACATACTTACACAAATCTATGGAGATGTATGTAAGCAGGCATATATATATATATATATATATATATATATATATATGCATAAAACATTATCTTTGCGCAATTTATAGGCATGTAGATAAAAACATTTTTTTAGGGAAATACTAAGTACACACACATATATATAAAGGTGTGTGTGTAAGTATGCGTAAACATTTAAAAAGATATATGTAGGTATTAATACATGAAATTACCCGTGTATATCGGTACATGTGTACTGCACATATAAAGGAACGTATGTATATGTCAAACTTGCATAGATGTGTATACAATATATGACAGAGCAAGATCTCTAATATTACCTTCAAATATCAAACCATATTAACTTAAAAACTAAACTTTAAGTAAGAGAAATTACCAATCTAAAAATAGTCGCAAATTAAATTCATGAATAAAATTCAAACTGATAGAGATATCACCTTAATAATCAATTACAACTAGAAGTAAACTTATATTTTAAACTAAAAGTTTAGTATTTTAATGTAAATTCTATGAATATTTTTCTAATCGACTATTTCATATTAATTCCCCAAGATTTTTGTAAAAAGTTTTTAAAAAAGTTTAAATCGCTAACAAACATCAAATTAAATTCCTTATAGACTGTTCAAACATTCAAATTTATATCAAACATTATAATATTTATGAACTCTCAAACTAAAGCAAAACAACAGCGTCTATTTCGGACTTTTCATTCCAAAGAAAGTTAGTGACACTTTCTCTCATGACTTC
>OZ038503.1:1631944-1689444 GCA_964036315.1 Acanthosepion esculentum
ATTTATGAGAACGTTGCAAGTGAATTCAGAACAGATGTGTGAATTTGGTGTTACAATCATTTGAAATTCCTCATAGGTTTTTGTTATTAAAGAATAAATGACTCTATTTAGAAACATGCATTATTAAAATCAGTATATTAATGATCTTTACGAGGAAAATTAACATTTTAAGTACGTTTGTAACTATCCTGACATCGAAAATGCTTGGAAATGTTTGAACATGATTACCATGAACCCTGGAGGTTTTAAAGAGGATTATCCTTTTACGAACCTCGTTCGCTAACGCTACAGAATTGCAAACAACGAACTGTACTAAATAACACAGTGAGCCACGTCACTTAAGGACTTTAACTAGAGCAACAACTGAAATGGGTATCGCATGTAACTCGACGTGAAAATAATGGCATAATCAAGATGTTATCATTCCATACTCCTCCATACAAAAGGTTAGGGAGAAAAACCATATCAATACTAGAGGATGCCCGGTAAAAAAGCGGTCACTTCAGAAAGACGAGAGACAACCTTTGAAAACTGGTGACGACTGATATGGCTGAATAATTCAGGACGATTTTCTACACATTTTTCAATCCCCGCATTAGATGTTCTTTCAAAATGACGATAACTTGACGCTCAAAATCAATGAGTTGATTAGCCATACGATAAGGTCAGAACGAAAGACGAAACTTGTCCTCAATACCGTTTAAGTGACAAGCCACAAGATCGAGAAGCAATTAATCACTTATAAAAGAACCAATCAGAGTCGAATGATTATTTAACGTCATGAATATTCAAGAAATTTATTCAAGTTTATTCAAGGTCAATTATTCCTGAAAGATAAAACGGTAATAATAAATTTGTCGTATTTTTACTTGGCAGCCTTTAGAAGAAAGTATTGTTCAACCAATACAATGTTCACGTACCACTCAAGGTAGAGGGTTACTGAATGAGGTGTGAATATTATAAGGATATCGGGGATAGATAACTGTTGACTATACGAGAAGAGTACAATGTTGTGACTGTTAGAAAGAAGCTGAGTGGAATATCCTTCTTATCAACTGAATAAGTAAGGATTGACGGTTGAAGTAATAAAAATATGTTATATGTTATTTCTGCTTTCACAATTGAATACGTGGTAGATGCTACTCAGCTTTTGTGCATATACATGGTTGTACCTTATTTGCATTATTCGGACTATTGTCCTCATCTCTGTCGCCATATTTATTACAACGTTTCGGTCGTGGTACGCTACGGCCTTCTTCAGGTAGTTGGAATGTCGAACTGAACTCTTTATTTCGCTCACTGGGGTAGACTGTTCTAGTTCCAAGTGCCATGTTTAATGGATGTCAGTTATCAGTTATCTCCTGTTAATTTCCCTCTGAAAGTTCTCCACTGCTTTAGCCGGGTATTGAACTCACACTCGAAGGACACATGGCACAGTGGATAAAGGCATTAGTTAGATCCAGTGACAGGACCCAAAGGTAATAATAATACCTCATCTCAGAAATATAGACAGATACATGTTTGTGTAGACATACTTACTAGAGGTGGTGATATTATCTGTTTTTATGGTGTAGTTTTGTTGAAGTTATATTTTCAAATATAGTTTGATTTCTTTAAGAACTTGTAGAATACTATGTGGATTAATGTCTTGAAAGAATTCGTTCATGTTGGTTGTGTGGTTGATTTTGTTTAGCGACATATCAACATCTATGAATTATTTCATGACGAAATTTAAATATTTTGAGTGCAATTGTATGTATTCAACTACAGATAAAATGTACTGTTGGTAATTTTACTAGAAATAGTTATTGTTGGTCATTTGTTATAGACAATGTATTGCTAATATTTTTTACTATAAAAATGTATTTTTATATTTTCATAGTCTTTTGCTTTTGTTTGAGTGTTCGCTATTTAACTCTAGCTGATATCCTAATAGGTGCTACAACTCCGGGTCTAGGTAGACAAGGAACAACAGCAGTTAAGAGGGGACTCCACGATCCTTAATACCTCCAATCTCTGATCAGAGGCCTTGTGTTATAGCTTATCGTCATACCCAGGACTAGCTTCAGAATATGAATAAGATTGAGATGTCAGCCCCGCCCCCCAGCAAACACACCCACATACACACGCACACACTGGAAATTTGAAGAAACTTACTGTGACTCATTCTTCAGCAATAACGACCAGACAGTAAGTGTGAAAATGCATGAACTACTACTAATACTAATACGACTAATACTAATACTACTTCTATAATAATAATAATAATAACAATGCCGTATTTTCTAAAGAGCTTTTGCAGTTAATCTCACTTACTTTCTTGAAACCGCTACTAGGGGACGCCCTCCGGACTATAAATACGATATTTTTTCTCACTCTCTTCTTACTTTTTCTGGTTATGCCCAACATGTAATTCCCTCGTGGAAAGGGTGTTTCCCTTTGGGAAACGTCGGGACACACACAACACAAACACGCTCGCGCGTACGCTCTTTCATTCACTTCACAAACTTTGAACTTTAAATGTTTTCACATTCCTTTTTTACCCACATAAATGTCTTTGTTACATGTATACCCCTTTCTTGTTAATACATTATCATTTGTTTGCTTCTTGTTGTTTCTTTGTATTTTATCATGCCGGATACACATGCACGTCCTCCATTTTTGTTGTGAGTATTCCAGGAAACACGTGTTTTTCCGAACCTAAACAATCGACGTACATAAAACCCGTATAACGTATAATACGACTTGAGTATAATACGACCCCATGCTTCGGAAGTTAAACTCAGGAATATATTAAATCATTGAGTATAATATGACATCTTACTACAACCATTACTATGTATTTGGATCGGGGAGTTGTACGCTAATATCCATTAAAATCTCATTATGGTACATATATTTCACTAAAATATTTAATTTTTCACGGTATTAAAGGCTAAAAATGAATGGGATGTTTATTCATTGCGTGTTTCCTCTCTTATTTTCCGCTTCAAAACTTATTTTCGAGGAAAGGCGCTAACTTGACATACCCGGAAATACATTTTCAGGTTTTAATTGATCTATCATACTTTTCTGCTTGATATGACTTTATTATCTTTCTATATATTAATAAACTATGAAAATAAGAAAATAGTATCTTTCATTAAGAATGAAGGGAGAAACAAATATGGCCGACATATCAAATACCTTTTGTAAACAATTGTTATCAACACCTGCTTATTTTGTGTTTTTTTATCTATTGGGCTGAGTGCATTTGCAATCTTATTGCTTCAAATAAGAAGGCTTTTTAAGCTGAGGAAACTTTCTGAAAACAGGTACTTGCGTATAATACGCCCTCCTTATGCCTCGAAATTTCATCCAAACTTTCTCGTATTATGCACAAGAAAAAATTGTAATGTTAAATAATATGTGAAGCAAGATGATTATGACGATTCAGAAAAATGGCTGTTAAAATTAAATCTAAGAAAATAAGTGAGTCGAAAGGAAGTTAAAGAAGAAAGAAAATGATTTCGGAAAGAAAACGTGAAGGAAAGACTTGAAGAATTGTGTAGAATGAATTAAGTATTTGGAAACAAAAGAAGGAATAAAAAAAAACTTTCAAGGAGTAAGAACGAAAACCAGGAAAAAGGAATATAAATAAGAAAGGAAGGTGAGAATGAAAAAGTAATGAAAAGAGGTTCCATGAAGGAAATAAAGAAAGGAAGAAAAACAGAAATTAACGTCTAAAAGTATAAAATGGCAAAGAAACGAATGAAAAAAAGAAAAATAGGAAGAAGGGGAAAAGAAGCCGAATAAAATAAATATATGAAATGAGGTAAGATAAAAAAAGGCGGTATAAATGAAGAAAGAGAAAGAAAAAAAATAAGAAGGAAGGAATGAGAAAGAAAAAATATTTTTAAAAAATAGAAAAAGGAAGAATGTGAAAGAGAAATTACAAACGAAAGAAAAGGTAAGACAGAAATCGATATAAAAATGAAAAGCAAAAAATATGAATTACAAACAAACGAAAGAAAAAATACCTTGAAAATGGCGCTGGAAAACAAGACTCAGAAAATTGCAAGAATGACGAATAAAGGATGAAATAAATAAAATATGGTTAAAAATATAACAAAGGTACAAATAAATTCACAAAAAATAGAAGCAAAATGAAGAAAAGTCTTTAAAAAATAAAAGACAAAAACCCGAAAAAATTACAGGAGAAATAATCTGAAGAAATAAAATAAATAATAAAGAAACAATTTTTTTCGCTCTTTTTAGATTTCCACTTGAATGACCCAATTCTGTAGTAGCATCAGCAGTAGCAGTAACAGTAGCAGCTTTGCGTCTCGTCTGCCTTTTTCGATCTTCTCTTACCACTACTAACAACTATCTCATTCTCTCTCTCTCTCTTTCTTTACGCATATACACACACACACACACACACACACACACACACACACACACACACACACATATATATATATATATATATATATATATGGAGTGCGGAGAATGAGAGGGAGAGAGAGATCTTTCAAACAACAATCACACGTGTCGGTGCACTGGAAAGTTCTTGGCTTGACAAGAAAAGTTTCTGTTTTAATCTGATGTCATTTTGGGCATTTTTTAAATTTTGGAAAATGGGTCAAACCGACTATTTTGGGGCACATCCACACACACACATATACATCCATATATATATATATATATATATATATATATATATATATATATATATATATATATATATATATGATTACAGTGAATTAGAATTACATTAACATGTACATTAAGTAAGTCGCGACTGGCTAGCCGACACCATTCCATCAAAAATCATAACATTTCTTTCTTTGATGGTGGATAATTCGATTGGAATTTAGATAAGACCATTTACATACTAGCAAACGACGAACATACCCTCCGTAATCAATTGGCGAGTTCCCCTCAAACAGCTTCTTTCTGCGGACCACTACCTGTGGAACAGACTCCAATGAGGATGTTTCCGCGATCACTATAATTTTAACCTGTTCAAACTTAGAGGTAACCGTTATCTTTCGCTTCTATCCATATAAAGTCCTCCTTAACGCAACCCTCTATCTCGGGTGGCACTTGGGCCATATATAGGGTGAATAATACTGTAAAAAACTAAAATAAAAAATAGATAGATAGATAGATAGATAGATAGATAGATAGATAGATAGATAGATAGATAGAGAGATAAGTAGTTACGTAAGTAAGTTTCGGTTCTTGTTAAACGTAATGTTTAAACTATAGGGATTGAAAGATGAGGATAAAATAATATCTGTACACACTCACGCGTCCGCACACATAGACACATATTGTATTTTTGGCTACGTTTGCACTTTTCTACTTACGATATCCCCCCTGTCTTTCTTTCTTTCTTTCTTTCTCTCTCTCTCTCCCTTTATACATGTTTCACTCTCTTCTCATGAGAGGAATGTTATCTCCCCTGTATAAAATGTCGACATTGAGAAATCGTACTCATTCCCAATTCTTCATTCTTTACCACCCTTTTCCATTTTTCCCTTCGTATATCTATTATCCATCTATCATGTCTCTAAGTAGGTATCTACCCACAAATCCCTAACCCCGGAAGAAACCCTCTTCAATCGTTTCGAGAAAATTAACATCGTCCGCTCCTAATTAATCCAAAGAACTTGAAGCAAAGACATTTTCACCTTTCCCTCTCCCTTCTTCCTTACTGCCTACTTTCCTTCCTTCACAAATTCATAAATATCATCACCTATCCCTAGCCAGTTCTTCAAGTTCATTCACCTTGTCTTTTTCTGACACTTCCTTATTTCATGGGATCTTTTCTGCCAATTTATATTTACAGATTCTCATTATATTTAACTTTTACTTTCAGTTTCACTTTTACTTTTCTGCCTAAACACATTCCTATAAAAGTACATATTATATTAAAGAAGGCCACAATCATAGAAGTCAAAATTCAGTGCTTAATACTTGTCAATCCTTTTCAGTATTGACGGTTTTATTTTATTTAAACAAGAATTTTAGCCAAAAAATAAACTCAATCAGAAAATTTGACTTCACTGACAACGTGCGGTTTACTGCATCGGAAACCAAAAACCAATTATTGTCAGTCTCAGCAGAACGATTTACTTCCACCATTCAAAATTGTAAATTTTCTCTAAACTTGTATACCTTAGGTTGCGGCCACGGAAAAACATCAAGATCTTACACAAACACAAGCAAATAATATGATGTGATAATATATATATATATCTTTATTAATATATATATATATATATATATATATATATATATATATATATATATATATATTAATACAGATATATATATTATCACTATATATATATATATATATATATATATATATTAATAAATATATATATATATTGACACTATATATATATATATTAATACAGATATATATATATATTATCACTATATATATGTATATATATATATATATATTAATAAAGATATATATATATATATTATCACTATATATATGTATATATATATATATATATATATATATATATATATTAAAAAAGATATATATATATATATATAAAAAGATATATATATATATTCTACACAAGTAGAATACTCAGACTTTCATGCACAATGCAATCTTCAGGTGCTGGGTATAGAATGACCGTTGTGTATTTTAAATTTTAATAAAATATCTTGTCACCACAATATTAGTGCAGTCATATATTATACGGGGATTATCTTTTTATTTTCAAATATGTATTTGGCATTTACAATAAACAGGATTGACACACACACACACACACACACACACACACACACACACACATATATATATATATATATGTGTGTGTGTGTGTGTGTCTGTGTAAAAATCCTTTAGAGATTTAAATATAAATATTTAATAATAAAGCATAAAAAGAAAGATTACCTGTTCTTATTTTTAAAATAAAATAACAAACCATAATTTAAAATAAAAATTAATCTGGGTCAATGTATTTCAACAGATATTTGCATTTATGCCTACATACAACATCAGTTCATTTCTCTTGTTTAATAAGCTATGGTTATTTAAGTATTTTAAGATAACTAACTTTTCAGCAAGGTATAAATTACAGCTCTGACCTTTCCCACAGTAACATATGGCTATTTCTATAATATCTCACTGACTAATGATTATATTTTCATCATTCTTTAATTGCCCGAAATATGTGAAGTGAGCCGTGCTTTTTATGTATTTTATGTTGCCTAAAGTCATGCGATGATGGTAGAAACAAAATCCCCAAAGATGTTCAGTGGAACCAAAATAAAATTTGACGTCGTTACTGGAATGGATGCTAGACCGGTCTACAATATTACCAGTCATACATTGATTGCTTAAAAGACAGATCATATTTTTCGGCAGTTGCATTTATTTTTTTAAAAATCAAAGTGTGTAGCAGTTTAATATATTATGTTGGGATATAAATTTATCGATGTTGCTAACGCATCTATAGCTGATCTTAACATTATTTAAAAAAATCTTTTTTAGTATTGGTGAATAATTAAAGTGCTTATGAATTAAATTTAGGAATATTCTTTCGATATTAGTTTAAATATTACGATTAAAAGCTGTTTCTCTTTCGAGAGCATCGGGATATATATATATATATATATATATATATATATATATATATATATATATATATATATAGTGCTGTTCGATAAAAGTGACTCACCTGATTTTTTTACTAAAAATATTGTTTGTCTATTGTTTTGGGGGGTTAAAATAATTTTTAATCTTACTGATATAAAGACCCCTTCTAGACCACCTAGGAAAAAAGTTTATTCACCCTAAGGTATTCTATTGATAATTATAAATTTGGATATAAATGAGATTCAGGAAAAAACTCTGTGCAAAAAAAAGTGAATAAGATATCGCATTCTAATGATTAAACTGGTAAATCTAAAGAGCTTTTGACAAAATATTGAATACTATTTTACAATACACTCAGAACAATATTCTAGAGAATTTTAGAACAATTTAAATTAAATCTAGAGTATTCCAGAATATTCCAGAAAGCCTCATACAGCATAAAAACAGCTTGAAATAGCCACTCAAGTCACTAACCAGATGAAAGGGTACAAACACGCATCAGAACTACTTAAGGAATCAATTATTGCCCTCTCAAAAGCATGCAATTCTACGGGAGAAATTGCAGAAATTGCTATAACCTCGCAATCAATTGTCTCTCGAGTACTTAGGGCACATAATGATGCCACTCCTGCTCCAAGGAAGGAAATAAGGGGTGGAAAGAAAAAAAAAATTTATGATAGAACAGGCAGGGTAATCACAAGAGAAGTTGCGAAGAATAGGACTATAGCTAGCCAAGAAATTGCAGCCAGTCTAAGCGAAGAGCAAGGTGTTAGTCTTGCCTCTTCAACAGTCCGTCGGTGACTGTTAGAACAAGGCTACAAATCTTGTACACGAAGGTTTAAGCCGCTAATAAGCAAAGCCAACAAAACCAAGAGACTTGAATGGGCCCACTATTACAAAAATTTCACTGTAGAAAACTGGAAGAATGTTCTCTTCTCCGATGAAACGAAAGTTGAGCTAAATTCAAAAGATAAGGTGTGTCACTTTTATCGAACAGCCCTGTACACACACACACACACACACACACACACACACACACACATATATATATATATATATATATATATATATATATATATATATATTATCTCGCAGAAATATGGGAAAATAACATAAACATTGATTATATATATGGTTAGATCCATGCATACCGGACATTCGAATTTGAAAACTCTGTAGATTCGATAAACGAGTATGACCATCACTGACAATTGTGATCTATCTATTTAGTCCTCGTCAGATCGACCATGGTCCTTGAAGTCAGCAGATGATTTGTAATTTTATTGCAGACACTATATTTCTGAGATGAGGTATTATGTACATTATTTACATTATTCGGAATATTGTCCTCATCTTTGTCGCCATATTTATTACAACATTTCGGCCGTTGTACTCTCCGGCCTCCTTTAGGTGGTTGGAATGTCGAACTGAACCCTTTATTTCGCTCAGTGGGGTAGATTGTTCTAGTTCCACGTGCCATGTTTAATGGATGTCAGTTATCAGCCGAAACGTTGTAATAAATATGGCGACAAAGATGAGGACAATAGTTCGCATAATGTAAATAATGTACGGTGAACTAAGTTCTGTACAAGCTCTGGCCTGTTTTGTAAACTCTGTTCAAGTTATTCGGGGGTTGTCATGTGACAGGTAATATCGGGGTGGTGTATGCAGATTTTATGAGCCACCTCGTGTGTTAAGTTATTCACAGCGTAATTTATCAAAGGTTCATCATTATCTTTCTTCTTGTGGCTAACGTTTGCTTTGGTTTT
This sequence comes from Acanthosepion esculentum, assembly GCA_964036315.1. NCBI lineage: Eukaryota > Metazoa > Mollusca > Cephalopoda > Sepiida > Sepiidae > Acanthosepion > Acanthosepion esculentum. The sequence goes on from OZ038503.1 coordinate 1,641,332, forward strand.
TTGTACCCCATACCAATCACAATCGGTCATTTATTGTCGAAATTTAACGTTTTTCTAAATAAAGTCTTGTATTTAAAGAGTCAAAAACTTATTTTAAATAGTAAGACTTCTGTTTGCTATTGTTATTTTTTTAATGATATTTTTGAAATCAGTTTAATTTCTCTTAGCAACTGGAATATGAAAAATGAATTGTGGATAACGTAGACTACATTAGAAATAGTTTGTCATATCCATTCGATGTACATTGCAGAATTACTGGATTAAGGATTTAACCTTTCCTAGGTTCACACTTGACATTTGCTCAACTCATTGGATATTCTTGGAAGACCGTAATGCTTTCGTGAAGTGTCCATACACACATAGAGAATTATATACATATATATTATTCTAATCTTATGAGAGTACTAATGTTACTAGCTTTTTTGTAAGATTGAAAATGCGTTAAATTTACTTACATGCAAATACGCTTGGGTAAGGTATGAATCCACCCTCTTTTCTCTTCAGCTATATGTTAATTAGACTTTTATTATCTAAAAAACATCTTACAATCTAAAAAATATTTCCTGGCTTTAAATAACCTTCAAAGGGTTGATAAGCCGTAGAAAATAAATCAATAAATGTTTGGAGCTAAAAGTTAATAACATTTGGAAAATTCAGGGATGTTTAAAATACAATTGCGTTTGATTACTGAAATTCAAATCACATAAGTAGCAAATTTAACCTGAAGATATGAAAAATAATTGCTCTTGGATGTATGAAGATTTGGGTTTTTAATTCAAACTAAAAATACTAGATTTAAAATCTTAAACATTTTCTAAAAAAATCATTTCCGATTTTAATTCGTCATTAGTCAGATTATGCAAGTTCTGCACTTCGATTTCTTCAGTCGGTTTTCCTCACAATAACAGATATTGTAATATTAGGGGAAAGAAACAGTTTGGCTATCGGCTATTCGCATCAAAATTGGCTATGGATTTTGCCATAACATTACTTCCAAATATAGTCATTGTGTGTAGAAAACATATTGATAGATAAAAAAAAGATGGTCGATTTTGTCAGGAAAGCTTTGTCCTTATTTAACATAAATATTTCTTTAAAGCGTTTATTTTGTATACTCGACGTATATGTAATGGATTACTCTAATTTGTTTACCGTGTAGATAAAGTTATTTCTAATATTTCAAGTAGTTCTTCGTGTCGTACTCTAAGTCTATGAAAGACGTTGAAAATTCAAAATATTACATAGATTTTCATTACAGATTAAATATTTATGATATATCGTCCCTAAAAAGAAATGAAGTAAAATTTTAAGGAGTGTTTGGTTTGTTTTCACAGGTTATCAAACCTTTGCAGGTCATTTCATTCTTTTGGATAGTTAAAATATTTTTGAAAGTAATAATGATTTACTGATAAAAGACATATTATTTAACCCATAGATGTAGATTCTTAGCTTTTCTAAAAGTATTTGGACGTTAGCGAATATAAGGAACCCGACTGAAATTGGAACTCGGTTTTCCGATTTCGAATTGCCAGGCTTTATCCATTACTCAATCCACACTCTCAAGCTTAAAGCACCTTTTATTGTCAAGCAGCCATCCATCTAAGTACAGACCAGAATCAGCGTTGCCTTACATCGTTGATCGTACAATAACCGATGTGTGAACGGTAGCCGAACATTTTGAGGAAGAATTTGTTTCAAATCACAGCTGATTTGTTAATCATGTCTTCATGTTTCGAATTCAAGTCTTTTTAACAATGAAAGCAGCTACCACTTTTGAATGAAATCTTTGCACCAAATTGATTTGGACATTCCCAATGCGTATCTCACAATATTTATTTTTCTGTTTGGTTCTTTAGCGGACAAGTGCGTAATTCTGTTTTCCTCTAATTACTGAGTGTCCCTTTCTTTTTACTTTCTTTATCTATTAGTTCTTTCAGATTTCCTTCTGTGTCTGTCATCAATATGTTATCATATGTGTACCGTATGTTATTAAGATTTTGTCCATCGATAATAAATCCTAGTAGCTCTTTTATCGATATAAGATCGTATAGCTTCAATAAATCCGGTGAGAAAAAATCATCATTGATATTCTCTTCTTTTTATTTATTTATTATTTTGTATTCAATATTTTGTCATCGGCATGCAATCTCCTTGCTTCCAGAGTTACGGATTACTCTCATAACTTTCATGTCTATATCAAGCTTTTCTGATATTTCAAGTAGTTCTTTGTGTCTTTTTTAATTAATAAATATATTGATAATGCAAAATACAAGTAAGTAACTTTACAGATACAATATTTGTGAAATATTGTTGCACATCATCTTAAAGAGATAAGCTAAATTCTCCAGAAAGAAATAGTTTCCATTCACAGCTATTTATTCGTAAGACTGAAGTTTGACTGGGGTTAGAAAATAGCAATAATATCTTTAAATAGGCATATGTATTATTAACATTTTAATTTTATGAGAAGATCTGCCAGAAAACCCTTGATGCTCCTTGTAATTGAATATTATTAGAAAAATACTCTTCAGGTTGACGGGAAATTAAAAAACGAGTACACATGGCACAGTGGATAAAGGTTTTGGTTAGATCCAGTGACAGGACCCAAACAGTGTTCAATACCCGGTGAAGGCAGTGTTAAACTTTCAGAGGGAAATTAACAGGAGATAACTGATAACTGACATCCATTAAACATGGCACGTGGAACTAGAACAGTCTACCCCACTGAGCGAAATAAAGGGTTCAGTTCGACATTCCAACAACCTGAAGAAGGCCGGAGCGTACAACGGTAGAAACGTTGTAATATATATGGCGACAAAGACGAGGACAATAGTCTGAATTATGTAAATAATGCCACAGGTTTGCCGATTAGCGGCAAACGGTTCTAGCAAGTACTATGTTGCTGCGGCTGCTAAATCTCATGATCATGTACATGTTGACCCCATGCGAGTGATCTTGTTTCTTTAGCTCTTATGGTCTTGACATAGCGTCGAAACATCTTCCACCCCCAGAAGACCATTGCGAACGACGTCCTTTCAATGGTTGCAAGGTCTCCCGCGAGATCGTCGCCAGATTGCAGATCTCGGGTCGAACAGTTAGATTTACTCTGGTAGAGTGATCATCAGGCAGGACGTGACCAAGCCAGCGAAAACGGTTTTGCTCGATGATGCGAGGGATGTTTGTCTGGCAAGTCTTTTAGCGAAGCTACTCATTGGATACAATGAACCAATGCATCCCCTCGATAGTCCTAAGGGCGTGGGATTCGAAACTATGAATTCACGTGGCTAGGCTCTTGCTGATAGGCCACATCTACGCATCGTATAATACCACAAAGGGGACAGTGGTGTGTAAAATCGTAGCTTGCTGCGTCGGAAGATGTCGCGACGTTGCCATAGTGGTCTCGAGAGGTCATTCATGAAAACTGCTGACAATCTACCATCTATATACCTCCGATGGTTTTGACTTTTAAAGGAACAACTAATCTTTTAGAGAGAGCTATGAATGTAATTCTCTTTACGCTTTACTCTATCAAAACCTGTGCAGACTCAAGTTTCGTCACTGATCTGATCAGTTATTTATATAATATATATAGTTGTATAAATTTATCGAACACCCTCTGTCAGGCATCAAAACGGCCAACAACGATTTCACCCTCTAGAGATACAATGAAGAATCTAATGAATTCTTTTAAAATCAGTAGAGAAATGCTTCTCTGTTTTTGTTCGTACTAAAGTTTATTGGTCCTAACATGGCATCTCGGCTTCAGTCACTTTCCCACCGCCGTAATGTATTTTTCCCTGTGCCTTTTCATGGCAACACTTAAATAAACTCTTCGTATGTTGTCTAGACTTTATGAATCAAAGCGCAGAATTAGGTTGGCTGCAAGCTCTCATGAATTCACTTTTAGATGAAACCGTAAGTTCTATGCTAACAGTTTCTTCTATGGCATTTCTTGCTGTTAGAACTCTCTTCCAACTTCTTCCATTCTAGTCACGTTTAATCTTCAAAAATATAAATGCAATGTCAGTCGTTATCTTCAATCTTCTTAATTCTTGTTCTTTAATTGTTCTCGCTCCTTAATAATGTTTTTCTTTTCTTATAGTCTTTCACACTTTATAATACCCTGCGTCTTAATGACTTTATTACCTTGTTTGGAGTGAAATGATTAAAAAAACATTCAAGGCCAAAGAGTCATTTCGTGTGATATGAAATCTGGAGGACGTAGTAAAAGAAGAATATGAGCAGTTGGCGAATAAATAAATATTCTTCCTAGACATGAAGTAATTATGTTTTTCAACTTGGCAACCGAGAGGAAGTCTGCGCCATAAAGTAGAAGTCGTTGGGAATAAGCTACAATGGAGTGCGGAGGGAATGAGTGTGATATGCAGCTCGTCTGAACATTTGCCATCTAAGTAGAGATAGATTAGCCATAGGTTTGTGACGTTGCATACTGTTATGGTCCAGGTTCATTGTACCACGGTGATGGTCCAAGGTAGAACCAATGAAGACTAACTCGAACACAGGTATAGAATAACACAGATATATTACAAACAGAAATATGTACAAAAGAAGTAGAAGTGTTAGTAATAACAATCAGGTTAGGTTAGAGAGAACTATGTTGTCTCGACCAGTACCACTATTCCAATGTCTTACAGTAATCGTCTGACGGGACTCTGTTACTGACTGACTCACACGATGTTCAGCAACACGCCCACGTGTGTCGAATGTCGCACAAGGCCGGTTTAATGTGGGCACACCGAGCCCGTAGGCTCGGCCAAAAAATGCCCGTAGAAGCCGTATAAACGGGATCGGGTTGGTCAACCTCCCCGAACGAGGCTCTGCCCTTCGGCGGAGCCACGTCCGGGTTCCTCTCTGCCCAGAGGCAGAGAGTTCGACCGTCTAGCCGAGTCGTCCAAAAAGGACTGACTCACACGATGTTCAGCAACACGCCCACGTGTGCCGAATGTGGCACAAGGCCGGTTTAATGTGGGCTCACCGAGACCGTACGCTCGGCCAAAAAATGCCCGTAGAACCCGTATAAACGGGATCGGGTAGGTCAACCTCCCCGAACAAGGCTCTGCCCTTCAGCTGAGCTTCGTCCGGGTTCCTGCCTAGCCAGAGGCAGAGAGATCCACTCCGCCTAGAGGCAGAGAGTTCGACCCGCTAGCTGAGACGTCCAAAAAGGACTGAACTCGACGATGTTCATTAACACGCCAACGTGTGTCAAATGTGGAACAAGGCAGGTTTAATGCGGGCTTTCTGAGCCCGTAGGCTCGGGCAAAAATTGCCCGTAGAACCCGTAGAGGCTGAGAGTTCGATTTGCTAGCTGAGTCGTCTCTTGAGGTGCAGTATTTATTGTGTACGGGATAGTCCATTACTATTATGGGTAAGTTCCCATAACACATACATTGAAAAGGTTCACAAGATTGGGAAATAATCTACCCTCGCAAGGCTATGTAAATATTTTTGAACATTTTCAAGTCTGGGAAGAGTGAATTGGTCAGAGAAAACACAGATAAGTAAGCATTGAAACAATCCCCCGTTTTTGATCTGATCTGACATTTATTAAAATAAAGCATTGCAGAACGAATCAAGGAATTTGTGAAACTGTAAAACAGACGATTATCATTTATTTATTTATTTTTTTGTTTAAAGGCATATCAAATACTTATGGTTCATTTAATGTCGAAACGTAATTTTCTTGGGAGCATTAGTAATTCTTTTACAAAAACGTATTACTGGTGTTTTTTAATGTATTTCTGATATAAATATACTTTTATGTATTTTATATATTTATATACAATCATTTTTTTTATCCCGGTTTGGGTTTTCTGCCCATATCTAAGACACTAACAGGTGCCGTCATTCCTCGTCATGGTGGATCTGGAAACAACAGCAATTAAGTGGTGGTTCCATTCTCCTCAAAACCTTCAAACTCCCGATCAGAGGCCTTGCTACCGGATGTAGTTTATAGTCATAACCAGGACTCGTAAAGTAGACGTCCATTTTCCCAGCGCCTTTAGCGTGGCGTTGTATATGCTACGCACATTGTAGTGAATCTCTCTCTCTCTCTCGTATTCCGTTGGTGAGATGTAAGTTCCAATCAAGCATTTTTCCCATGAACTAGTGTTTTGTAGAACCTACTCTCAAGAGGATGCTTCCCCGATCTCTACAATCTTAACTTGTTCAAGTGAATGGTTACCGTTATCTTCCCCACATTTCCGCATAAAATCTACCTCTTGGTTTATAAGCCTCTATCTAGTGTTGCTCCCGGACCCTTTATAGGGTTAACATCCTTGTAATAAAAAAATGTTTGCTGCACTTGAGATATGGAGTGAATTTGAGTTAATTAAATTTAATACGAGATAAAATAGAATTTCCTGAATTTGTATTAATGAACACAGACTGCACGCTCTTGAGATTTGCATATATACGACAAGTACCTGTAAATAATACGCATGAACTATATAAAAGTATTTCCAAATTCTTGAAGCACTTGTAAAAGCAAGAAGCTCCCAACCGAATAAGATCTTTAGTTTGAGAACTTATATTTTAAATATATTTAATAACTGATTCAACCCAGAAAAAGATTTTGATTTCTATCGCTTTGAATTCATAACATGAAAAGGAAAAGTATGAGTTTTAAAATTATTCAAAAATTTAAAATCGTATAACAACCACAATTTTACCTGATCTTGATAATAGCCAGAGTAATGGTCGAATGCACTAAATCCCACAATATTTGTAAAATATTTACATCCATTGCATCCAGAAACGTATAAACTTTTACGTAAACTGAAAAAAAATGTTAAGTGATTTAAAAAAAAATAATTACTCGTCTGTCATATTTAAACAAACTTGTATTGGCAAATATGGACCTTCGACCCATGATATGGAACCACAATAAGGTTGAGTGTTAAATGGCGTTTTTTCCCATGACACCGCTTTTATTACAATTATCCTCACCCTTCGTCAATGTTTATTGTTTTAAAAAGCGATGATTAGAATTGGAATAAAACCTAAACATATGATGAAAGTGAATTTGTACATTTGTGTTGTTTTTTACAACAAAAATATTAAAAACAATTGTTTATTTACAAGAATAATTTTATATTTACAACATCCTAAAACCAATATAATTGTATTAAAACTAACGCAATGCAATATTTATCATTTACCAATTTATAAGCAAATCAATATGAAAACAATTTTTTATTCATAAATTTATATACATTACTAAATTATTAATATTTTGAACCAGCTATATGGAAATTCGTATTATTTAACATTTGATAAAGTTTGAATCAATATTGGCAATTAATCGATGTTTTACCAACAATTTAATAGATAATATATTAGTGTAAATAAACTATCCAATAAATAGTGTTTATTGTTTTGTTGTAAAAAAACAAAGTAAATATATAAATTTACAAAAAACAAAGTAAATATATAAATTTACTTTCATATGTTCAGGTTTCATTCCAATTTTGATGATCGTTTTTAAGATAATAAACATTACTGAGGGAGTGAAGGTAATTAAAATAAAAGCGCCCTTTTGACCTTCCCTCTTATTGCTTACACGAAGGTCCATATATGCATTTGTATTAATGATGACAGTGATGAATAAAAGACACGACCTTGGTTTTGAAGGCATTACAGTTGCTGGCATTGTTTGAACTGGTACTATTCTTCTCTTAAATCCTGGAGAAGTTATGTATACTCGGAGCAATACCTCTTTCCATTGACTAATGCGTTTCCATTTGCTCGAAAGATAGGACAAATGCAAATATAGAATCCAAGCGATATTTGTGAGAAAGGTTGGCGCAAATCGTCTCCGGGCTAAAATTCTGCTCGCCATGACATTTAATCCAATCAGCAGACCCCATGTGAAAAAAAAGGTTAATATTCTTTACTTACTATTTTTCTATCAATCCTCCTCCTCCTCCACTTAGTACCAGTATCCGCCGGTAGAGTATAGTCGGGCTACAGACACGCTAGTCGTGTTGATATGGTTTCCGTAGCATGTAGACTTTTTACAAGGTAGAGTTATCAGATCGAAGCCCATTAAATGTTGAATTTAAAGTTGCCCTTCGCTAAAACTAATTCACAATCAAGGTTAGAGAACCTAGTCATCACTGCTATTTAAACTATAGCTGAGTTGAGGAGTGCAAGAAATGGACGCATAAGTTTCTCAAGGTTATTTATGAGAAAGCGAACGCAATGACCTCGACCAGAATTTGAACTCGGTAGGCCTGTCCAGTTCTTTTCTACTCCCATATCCGCTTTAATATTTCTATGCATGAAATAAATTAAAAATTATTTTTCTTTATACATCTATTCACGCTATGAACGAGTATTGCAGTAAATGAAATTAAATCGTATATACAATAAATAATATATTAAAAATTAAATTGTTACCCACTCGTAAAGGAGACTTATAAGTGAGAGAGAGAGAGAGAGAGAGAGAGTAATTACTCAGAAGAGAAGATTTGCAGCTTTTCGCTGCACTATTAATATTTCCATGGAAAGTGTTCAGATGAATTACATTCCTAGGTTCCACCAGTCCAAACCTTCACGGCTAAAACAAACCATGCCACGCACATTGTAGCGAATCACCCTTATGTCTTTCGTATTTTTTGGTGAGATAAGTTCCACTCGAGCAGTTTCTTCCACGAACCACTTTATTATGGAATCGACTCCCAAGAGGATGCTTCCCGAATCACTAGAATCTTAACCTATTCAAGTCTATGGTTAACCTTCCTCGCATACCTGCATAAGCTGTACCTCTTACACTGTAACCCTCTACCTCGAGTGGCCTCCGAGCCTTGTACAGGGTGAACACCATTGTAAAAAAATAATCATATTTAAATCCTATAACATCAGAAAAACTTCTGAATAAAAAGATTCATTTATTTGAAAGATAAATAATTTATTTATAAGGCTATTTTCATTTTTTTTCTCACAGCATAAAAATTGTAAAAATTGAATAACTCTAATATGCGGTTTAAATTGATATTTCAATTATTTTATTAATGAACGCGTGCACTATATAAAATTTGGAACTGGACTATATAATATTTGGATATGTACTATATAATATTTGTATATGTACTATATAAAATTTTGAACTAGACTATATAATATTTTGAAATGTACTACATAACATTTGAAACTGGACTATATAATATTTGGATATGTACTATATAAAATTTTGAACTGAACTATATCCTATTTGAATACGTACTATCCAAAATTTGAATATGTACTATCTAAAATTTGTTTCATTTGGGAAAGATACTGAAACAATAAAAAACGTATACTTAGAAAGAAAACCTGTAGACGGACAGAATATGAATTGAGTAAATATACAAAAATAAAAAGAGGCGTAAGACAAGGATGTATCTTCTCCCCGGACTTACCCAGGACGCGGATGTAGTTTATCGTCTTACCCCGGACGACTTATATTTAGAATCAGAAAGAGAATGTATTTCTATGACACATAATGAGAAAAGGTGGTTTGGAGAATTTGACTCTCACAGGACGTATGGCAAGAGAAACAAACAGCAAGTAGCAAGTTAACACGCTTGTGAAAATCTATGGCGGAACAGAGAGTGGGATAGTTTAAAGAACAAACTAAAAAGGACAAGAAGTTGTGGAGAGTAAATATCGCTCCTTTCCTTATGGGTGACGGCACGTAGAAGATTTGGTTTGTTTTTACGGCTTATCAAACATTTGCAGATTATTTAAAAACAGAAAATATTTTCAAATTGCAAGAAATTTTGGAGATAAGGATTTCCTAATAATTAACCGATAACTGGGTGGAGGGTGCTGAAAAAAGTGGATTCGTAACTTTCGCAACGGTATTTGCACATAAGTGAATAAAACGAACCAAAAGAGTATTGGAACACGACAGTCGGGCTTCCTATTCCAAAGAGTTATCTATTACACCACTCGCACGTACAAGAGTACGGTACCTGGTACTCCTATATAAAAGAGCGTATGAAATTAATTTCAGACTCTTGAAGCATTTCTAAAAGAAAGAAGCCCTAAACGAAATAGAATTTTTTTCACTTTTGGAATTTGCATTTTAAATCTATTTAATAAATGGCTGATATATTCTGCCAAGTAAAGTCAGTTGAGTTCCTGTAACTTTTTGTAACTGACGTCATTATAACACAGATTAGGCCAAAGCCGATTTTTAAAATTATTCCAAAATTGAAAAACAATTATCAGTTTTCAGTGTTTTCTTAATGGTTAAAGTTATAGTAATAAACACTAAATCCCTAAATATTTCTAAAATATTTACATTAATTGCATCCAGGAATATATTCACATATACCTAAACAGAAAAAGGTAAGTTATTTTTTTAAATCCCTTGCCTTTTTAATCAAAATGATATTAATACACACACACACACACACACACACACACACACACACACACACACACACACACACACACATATATATATATATATATATATATATATATATATCAGCTAACCACTCGTATTCGTTATACCCGTCTACTAGGGCGGTTAATCAATCCCTATTGCAGACGCTTGCTCAGGCGCATTTGTGTTTATTCAACACCCACACACCCCACCTGGGGTTTATACTGCAACTATGCTGAGCAGACCTTAGTTACATTTTCTGGGAAAGACCGTTTATTCGGCGTGATCAACAATTTGAACAAGGCCAGCACGCTCAAAACCTCGGCTAAAACGACTTATGACTTCGTGCTAGCAGGGCAAACGACGGCCCCAAAGAGTTACGTCTACGCATTTTCACTCACAAGGTCAAACCGTGGCATCGTTTTCAGGCACTTTCCAAAGGTACCGCACGCTGAGATCGACTCCACCAGTCCGATAACATCAAGATATATATTTATGAGTGTTTGTTTGGGAGTTTTGTGTTTAAATTATAAATTGTTTTCCATTCTCCCCTTCGAAGTGACGCACAAGATCACTCTTCGAAACCACATCAATTTACTGATTTAAAGAATTTAGAATTAACGGCCAGTAGTTTGGTAGAAAGCCTTAGTTCCCAAAATAATTCTCTAATTCGTTCATTGCATCCCAAAATATATTCTTTTATAAGTTGAAAAAATTGTATATTTTTTGTCTGTCGTATTTAATCAAACTTGTATTAATATATATATATATATATATGTATATATATATATATATATATATATATATATATATATGGTATAAATTGTTTAGCATAATGCCTGTGCATGCCTATCTGCAACGGTGTTTAAAAAAACACTGCTTGCGAAGTGTACTATAAATGTCCGTACCGAATTCTCTTCACACGCGCTTTTCAAATTTGCTCAAACATTTGAGCAGCCATCTTGTACAAATTGTTATTCAAATATCTTTCCAAACATTGACATTAATTTGTTGAGGAAATGTAGAAAGTTTCAAAAGAGAAAAAAAAAGAAAAGAGAAATGAAATATTGTATCACCATGCAAACTGTAATATTTATGTGTGTGTTTTTGCTAATGGAATCATTTGTGACTGTGTTTATTGATAAATATATCGGTAGATGTCTTTAGAAATACTTCCACACTTATAAAACTGTAAACTTCTACTTCTTTTCAAAAGTCCAGTATGAATGCGCAATCGTTCGAATAAATATAGGGGAAAGTTTTTCCCTCCCAGAAAAGTTGTGGTAGTTTTGCGAAATTTTCTGCTTTTTCGTAATGGCCTCCGAAGCACTACAATAAAATGGCGGGAAATAAAAAGTGGTAGGAATCGGTGGGGGAGAAAATCAATATCGAGAGACGCCATTTTAACGAGCGATGCAGACAAAATTGCTTCCAATTTATTTCGTTCGTTTTATCGATCCTTCATTCTTTCTTCCTTTATTCATCATTTAAAACTTTTCAGAACTCCACCATTTTTTTTCTTTTCTTTCTTTCTAATTTTTCGTTTTTATTTTCTAAAAAAAATTCTTTCTTTCAAATTTCTTTGTTTTTTTTTCTTTGGTCGTTCAGCTTCTTCATATATATTTCTCTTTCATCCCTTATTCTCTTCGCGTCTCGTTTTATAATTTCCTCTTTTTTTTTCCTTTCTTATCCCCTTCTTTCTTTCCTTCCTCTGTCTCATTTCTTACCTTTATTCTTTCCCTCATTTCTTTTCCATTTTTTCTTTCTATTTTCTACCTGTTCTCCTCTTCCCTTTATTTTTTCCTTACCTTCTTTTATCATCTTCCTACCTTCCTTCCTTCTTTATTTTCTTCCTTCTTCGCTCTTCTTTTCGTTCCTGTCTTACCTCTTTCTTTCCTTCTTTTTCATTTATCCTTTCTATACTTTCATTAATTCTTCTTTCGCTCTTACCTTTTCCTTTCCTCTGCCTCTTCCTTCATTTTTTATGATTTCTGATCTTTCCTTCTTACTCATTCACTTTTTTCTTTCCTCCATTCTTTTCTTTGTCCTTTCTTCTTTTTCCTCTTTGTCCTTTCTTCTTTTTCCTCTTCCTCCGTTGCTTTCTTCCTCACTCGCTTTCCCTTCATACAATCTCACCTATCTATTTTCTTTCATTGTTTCTTCTTCTCTCACTTTTCTTTCTTCCTTTACTATCCTCTTTCCTATTTTTCTTCTTTTCTTCCTCTTTCTGTTATACCTCCTTTTCTCTCTTACATTTCTGTCTTCTTTTCTCCTTAAACACTTCTTCTGACTTTTTAACGCTTCGATCTCGCCTACCCTTTTCTTCCAGTTGCCCTTTCTACGTTCATTTTGTCAATAATTTTCTTCATTTTCTTTTTCTTTTTCTTTCCTAAAATGAACATTTTCCCCTTCCTTTTACATTTAATGGCTCCCTTCCTATTTTATTTCTCCCTTCATTTTTTTACTCTCCTTCTGTTACTGTCAGCGTTTCTTTTTCCTTCTGTTCTTTTAAGTCGTTCACCTTTTTCTTCCATGTTTACTTTCTGCTTTCATTTTCCATAATTCTTTTTTCTTTCGTTTTCTTTCTTTCTTTTTTTCTCTCTCTCTTTCTTCCCTTCTTTCTTTCCTTCACTTTTTCTTTCGTTTTATCTTTCTTTATTTCTCAATTTTTTCTTTCTTTTTTCTCGTTCTTTCTTTCTTTCCTTCTTTCTTTTTTTTTCTTTCTATTCTGTTTTTCCTTAATTGTGATATTCATTTTCCTTCATTATATTTTGGTCATTTTCTTTCTCCGTTATTTTCAGAAGTGTACGGGTATAAAGCTCTACCCATATGATCGATTACATGTACGGCCGGTTCGTGTTTTGGCGCGTAGATGGCGTAAATTCCCAATGAATATCATGTATAGTTCTACCCCGATTTAAAAAAAATAAAATCAACAATAATAACGCACCTTACATTTATTTTTTGAGCTTTACGAGTAGGTACGGACTGAGCAATCGGATTGAGGAATCAGAGAGCCGAGTTCGAATTCCAGTCAAATCCATTACATTCACTTACGTGTTAATAACCTTGAATATAAATACCAGCTATTGGTAAATAGCAGGACAGACCGGGTTCTATAGCCTTGGATGGCAATTGGTCTACCGCAGAAAGAAATGACAACCTACTGTGGTAAAAAAATCTGCCTCGTCAGTCATGTATCGAAAGATACATGAGCGCCTAAGCGTGTATCACGCATGGCACATACGTATAGCACATAACTGACTGACGATTAGCCCGAGTGTCTGTATCCACCTTGCTGGAGAAACAGACAAGCGACGCAGCGATGAATAGAACTTGGGTGTATTGACTGAAACGAATATGGAAAACAGATTAAGAACGATCTACTCATCGTGTATGTAATAAAAGGTTCGAGTCGAAATTCCAACAGTACGAAGACAGATACCTGAAGAGGGCCTGAGTGTACAGCGGTCGAAACGCTGTGACCGTATCAGAAAAAAAGATGTATCGTAGACTTTACACATTGTAGCGGACCAAAGTAAATAATAATACTTCTATATGCCATGTTCCTTCACAACTTTGGCGATAATGGATCTCCATAATTTCCCGTCTTGTAGTTTTTACTAACTTTTTCATTTTGCCATCTCTCTCAAACTCTTCTCAACAACACATTTACTCAAGCTCGCCAAGCAAATTATGCTTTGCTTTCCTCTGTCGCTCTTACCTTCAATCAGTCGCGTGTGCATCAAATTTTCCAAGCCCGCTTTCCTCGTTATGTGCTTCAGATATTTCAACAGTTTGTTCCTGGTGTTAAGGATACGTATTCTTTTTGTTTCCATTATCTCTAAAACTTCGTCGTTGCTTACATATTCAGTGCATGGCATTCTCAGCATCCTTCTGTAGAACCACATTTCCGTTGTTTCAAGCATCATCTTCATCTGCCATACTGGAAGAAAGCTATCACGTAAGAGTTCAGTTCTCTGTTTTTTTGTTTTATAACGATATTTTTCTGTTTCTTAATATTTCAGACTTGCGAGTTGTATTTGGCAATCAGTGGCTTCGCTTTCCAGTTTTTCTTCTTCTTCTTCTTCTTCTTCTTCTTCTTTCATGTGCCGTTTCATTCAGGACGTCGATGGTCATGGGTCTCTATAACATCCTAACTTTTGTAGCTCTAAGCAAAATCTATCGCCCTAATATCCCCATCAGTCCTTGTTATACCAGACATTTACACCAGCCAGTTATATAGATTACTTGCTGCTTCTCTCTCACCTACAGTATGTTCCATGAGTGTCAAATTCACCAAACCCTTTTTCCTCCGTATGGACCCCAGAAATTACAACTCCTTTTCATCCTAAGTTCCGTTTTGTTTTTATTCTCCTTAAAATTTCTTTGTTGCACAAATGTTACGTCCATAGTATTCTCTGTATCCTTCTGTAGAATTAGATCCATTTACATATCCAAAATCCACAACCATTAACGAGTATTGCTATTACATAGAAGTTCAGCACTTTTGTTTCAAATGAAATTTTCCAGTTTCTTCATATTTTGTTTAGTTTCTGGAAAGCATCTTTCACTGTTCCAATACATCTTTGGATTCCTGCATCATATTTTCCATAGTCTATTATAATGCTTCAAAGACAGTTAAATTCCTGTATGTAATTCATTTTGATATCTCCAATTTTTAGCTAGCATCTTGGACTGCCTTACTCGCTAATCACTATATATTACTGTTGATTGGGTGATTTGGTTTAGCGACAAATCAACATCTATTTAAAAACAGAATCTTTGCAAAGGTTCCACAAATGAAACATTCTAATAATCATTAAGCTATCAAAATCGTTCTCTTAATGAATATTTAAAGTAAGTTGCTATTATAAGTTGGACGATATACTCCATAGCTGATTCCAATCATATGGATAAACTAATAATATTTTCTGTCGACGCTTCTCATAGATGAATTCACGAATGTTTCTCAGATTTTCTGCCATTGAGCTTGTGATAAATGCTCGATGTGCCAATCCGAAACCTTTGTTCGATTTCACAAAAAGTTAAAAACATCTCGTGACTTTGCCTGATACATGGTAGCAGACTTTCCGAACTTCAAACACAACTTGACGAAGACATATTGTGCAAATTTGTCGTAAAGATTGCAGAGCTGTTCCAAGACAACCATTACAAAAACTTTTAGTTTCTTTTTTTTTTAATAAGAAAAACTTCGTTAGAAAAAAGAAAAGAGTACTGAACTTTTACGTGATATCTGTCCTCCTATATGACAGTGAATGCTGGACCATGTCCTCAAAGATCAAGAAGAAACTTGAAGCAACAGAAATATTGTTCTACAGAAGGATTCTGAGGATGGACCGATTATTTGGGCAACGACGAAATTTTAAAGAAAATAGAAACATAAAGAAAACATACATAACATCAGGAAGTGATAGTTGACATTTCTAGGGTACATAATGAGAAAAGATGGTTTGGAAAATGTGATACTCACAGGAGAGATTGAAAGAAAAGGGACATAGGAAAACAACGCATCAACTTCTTAGTGAGCTTAAGCAAATAGATGGCGGAACAGAATTTGAGAGAAATAACAAAAAGACATTTATTAAGAGCTACGAAGAAAGGAAATTGTGGAGAGCCATGAACGCCTACATCCTGAAGGGACACGGCACATAAAGAAGATTTACAAAGTTTTATATGTAAACCGTTTTCTAAGAGTAACAGATATGTATCCTGTCCGAATCTGAGAGTTGCTCCTAATACATTCTATCATGGGTGCAATGTTGACCTGTCGTAATCCATGTTTTTGTCAAATACACAAATATACATTTCTTCAATTCATCCTGCTTTTCTATGATTTAATTCCTTCTTCCATTAAAACTCGTTCTTTTTTCTTTAAAATACATTAAGATAAGTATAGACGATATTTCTTTGTTTCCGTCTTCATCTTTCTACTTGAGAGATTCTATTCCTCGTTCATGACTCTCCACATCATTCAATGCACCTACGTGATTCATGGGTGTTTATTATTTCATTTCATTTGATCTTCATTGAAGTTTCTTTACGTCATTCCTAATCCATTTATTTATTTAATCCTTTCTTTCCTTTTTTTCTTTCTTTTTCATTCCTCTCGAAAAGGTAAATTTTTCATCTTTACCTTCAGTAATGCATTCTTCATTCTCATTCTCTTTTCTTCTGTTTCCAGTTTTTTCTCTTTCCTTTTCTTTCAACATTTATTTCGAGTTTTTATTTTTTAGAGATTATGTCTTTGTTTTTCTTTTCTCGTGTTTTTATTATTACTAATTGTTCTTTCTGTCTTTCTTTTTTTCATTTCACACACATTTATTTTTTATTTCTCTCCTTATCTATTTTCTTATCCCTTTTTCTTTCTTTCTTTCTTTGTTATTTATTTATCTATTTATTTATTCCTCTTCTTTCTTTATGTTTTTAATTTGCTATTTTCTATGCGTTTTCATTATTTATTTCTTTAATAGTTTTCTTGTTCAATATTTTTAATGGATTTTTCACCCTTACACATATTTCTTAAAATATACTTTTCTCATTTTTTATTGATAATTCTTTTTTGAAAATATTTTTCTTTTTTACAATATTTTTATTTAGTGCTTTTTACTAAGATTTTAAATTCTTTTAGATATTTACTTTCTTTTCTCAATCTTCAATATTTTTCTTTCTTCCTTATATGCTTTTCACTTACATGTATATACCCTAGTCTTTGTCTTTTTACAATATATATTCCCTTTCTTTTTCCTGAAATATTTTTGCTACATTTCTTGCTTAAAATATTTGTTATTCATTCTTAAAATATTTTTCTTTATATTTTCCAGTCATAAAATCGTTTTTATTTCTTTCTGAAACAATTTTCTTTATCAAAACACACATTCTACAAGTATTCTCCTTGAACATATTACTTAAAAGAGGCCTTCCGTTAAATATTTTTCTTTGTTTCTTAAAAGATTTATCTTCTTCATAAGATACTTTTTTTACTTAAATTATATTTGAGTCTTACATAAAATATTCTCTTCGCTAAAATATTTGACTATTTCTTTTTACTTTAGTAATATAGTTCTCCTAATATTTTGAAAACGATTTTCTTTCTTTTTTTTCTTTTTCTTTTATTAAACTTCCCTGTAATATATTCGTTTTCTTCTTCTCTTCAATTCTATCCCTTCACTTTTTCTCCGCCGTTACTTTCCCGTTAAGTTTTCTAAAGCTATTTAATGTCTCGTTTTTATATTTCATCTAATTCAACAGAAACAAAAACGAGAAAGAAAAAAAGAAACTAATCGTCGGTCGCTCTTGAAAAAGGACATCGTAGGGATGGGATAAAAATGTAAAAGGGATTGTAAGAAAATGCCAGAACATTTTCAAGATGAAAACGTAATGATCGCATAGCAATGATAAGAAAAATAAGAGAGAAAATAATGAGGAAAGAATAGATTGATTAGCGAATGGATTCACATTCTCTTGCGTCTGTTTTTGTGTTTTGTGAAAAGTAACGAAACGAAAGTTAACCATTCAGAAAACATGACAATACGGTAAGGAGGCTTCAAGATAAAGAATAATGGCTATTCGATTTTAATATTTTTTAGTATAGACATTTATTTAGGTGTATAAGTGCAGGAAAAAATTCATAAATTTTAAAAGAAGGGAGAATATATATATATATATATATATATATATATATATATATATATATATATATATATACAGAGAGTAGGGGAAGATTGACATAGATAGATAGATAGATAGATAGATAGATAGATAGATAGATAGATAGAAACAAACAAATGGGGATTAGATAGATGGATAGACAACATATATAAATATATAGATAAAGACAGAAAATAGATAGGTTGATACATAGTCCGATAGATAACATATTATCACATGGAGGGAGACAGACAGACAGATAGATAGATAGATAGATAGATAGATAGATAGATAGATAGATAGAAAGAAAGAAAGAGATTTAGATATGAACCGATTTGTCTATAGAGACATGAACAGATTTATATAGAAAGATATATATTAGCAGATTTATATAGATAATGATAGATAACATATATAAACACAGAGAGAGAGAAACAGACAGACAGATAGACAGACAGATAGATAGATAACATATATAAGCACAAAGAGAGCGATAGATAGATAGATAGATAGATAGATAGATAACATATATAAACACAAAGAGATAGATGGATAGATAGATAGATAGATAGATAGATAGATAACATATATAAACACAAAGAGATAGATAGATAGATTTCCTAGATACATATCTATTAGCAGATTTGTAGGTATAGATAGATTTGAATAGACGTATATAATCAACAGATATGAACTAATTTATACTGATATATATTAACAAATTTAGGTAGATTGTTAGATAGATATGAACAGATTTAGATAGATAGATCCGAACAGATTTATATACATATATATATACATATACATACATACATACATATATATATATATATATATATATATATATATATATATATATATATATATATATATAATTAGTGAATATACATAATATCCAATGTCGATAGCACGACTTGGAGTTTCATGCAGTTCTTACAATCTTCAGGTGAAAATATGTTCTAACCGTTATAGAGTCCGCGTTCTCGTGGTGATGATTCAAAATTTTCTTGTAGAAATTGTTTATTTAATTATTGTTGCGTAAAATATTAAAATTATTGGTATTCATAGCATTCAAATTATTAAGTTCGGGACTATAATTCTAATGTACTTATAAAATTTAAATTATATATACACGCACACGTTATAAATTAATCAAGTACATTAATATTGTATTGTATGTGTGAATAGATAATTAATTATGGGTTCTAAGAACATTAAAGTTGTTGATATATTAATATTCGTAAAATCTATTTTTTAATCGGGGTCAATGTGTTTGAGAAGGTATTTTGATTTATGGATAGATGCAGACATCAATTGTGACCTTGTGTTCAGTCAGTTACGGTTATTTAAGCATTTTAATATAATACGCTTCAGCAACAAACACATGTTACATCTGTCTCCCTTTCCATTGCATGGGTTAGCTTTTGTTTTTAACTCCCAGCTAATGCTTGTGTTCTTTTGGTTGTTATTTTTTTTAATCGCCAAACATATTTTTAAAGTGTTGTGCAGTTTTTGTATTTGATATTACTCAGTGTCATTTTGTGGTGGTAAAACGCGATTTCCAGCTGTTCTCGGTGGATCCAAAGTAATATTTAACGTCATCGTCTGAATTGATCCTAGCCAGTATATTATGCCTTCACTCAAACATTGCCAATTAATGGGCAGCATTTTACGACAGTTTCATTAACTTTTAGTAGGATTATTTTTTTAGTGTTTTGTTTGGAATTTTGCTTAATACGTTATTGTTATGTTGAGATATGTATTTATCTAGTTTTTTTGTACAGCTATAGCTTACCTTAATGCTATGTTTGTTGAAAATCGTATTCTATGTTAGAGAATGACCAAAGTGTTTGTGAATTAAATTCAGAAAAATTCTACCTGCATTGATTTTGAAATTACTGTGGTATGGCGTGTTGAACCATATTATTTTGCGTTTATTTTGTTTTAACTTATTTTTTATCTTTGTTGATATTTCTTACTACATACTCCAATTCCACATTATGGTTGCTGCTTTCTAGCTCTTTGTTATATCTAGATATATTATCATCAAATATTTCCTTGTTACTGGAGTTGGTCGATAATCTATATTGTAATGATTTGTGCAAATTATCGAGTATTCTTTTATAGTGGTTGGATCTTCTATCTACGTACCTATGGTTGTATAAATCCTTAGTGTACGTATTGTACATGCCCTTACTCAGCTTGAATATAACGATTAGGAAAATGATCACGTGAGCGTTGGTATTGATGGTAATGTTTAGTTTATGGTCCTTAAAGAATTTAGTTAGGTTTTTTCTCATTCAGTTTGATTGTTTTGGTCTCAGTTTACTAAGGAGAATTATCGCATCGTCTCTGTATATACCGTTGTTTTTTTATATCAGAGATAAATCTGAATCTCCATACTAACAATATCACATGCTTCCGAAGAATCATATGCTCCGATGGAAACACAACATTTGTTTGTTATCTTTCTTAGTTCATAGAGTTCCATCGTAGTATAAAATCGGTTTATGTGACTTTCTTATGATATTTACATCTTGGCAGTCGTTCTTTGCTAAATTAATAGCAGCCACCAGTAGATATTCCGTTACGGATGAGTAGAAGTCGCAGATATTGAACTGTAAAAATGCACATTCTTTTTATTTATATTACTGATCCTTGTCGACAGCTTGGGCTGTATTTCGCTACTAGTTGATACCTAAAGCCTTTTTAGTATAATTACACTCTTTTTCCATATTGGTTTTGCTGATAATACCGATGTTAAAATGAACGCAACTAGGAGATAATCGCAAAAGCTAAGCCTTAAAAAGGGAAGAGAGAGACAGATGTAACATGTATTTGTTGCTGAAACTTATTATATCAAAGCACTTAAAGAACTTTAACTGACTGAACACGAGGTCACAATTGATGTCTACATGTATCCGTAAATCAAAATACCTTCTCAAACACATTGACCCCGATTAAAATAGATTGCAAAATAGATTTTACGAATATTAATATAATATGCAACAGCATTTAATATTCTTAGAACCCATAATTAATCACATTTCTTATATATCTCTACACACATATAAGACAATATTACTTTACAGGATTAATTTATGACGAGTGTGTATATACCATTTTACCTTTATAAGCACATTATATTTATATTCCCCACCTATTATTTTTTTTATATTTTCCCCTTTATATTTTATTTTATATAATATTGCCATTCTTTTTCTTGCTTAAGTTAATTGTTATAACGAGAGTATTTTATGTAAAAACAGAGAGTTATTCCCCTTGATATATTGTTTACTTTTGAATCCAAATTTGAATTTAAATAATTTTAGGATTTATTTTTATTTTTTTTAATTATTCGGCTTTATCAGACAGATAGATAGATAAATAGATAGATAGATATTATGAATAGGTTTAGATAGATAGATAGATAGATAGATAGATAGATAGATAGATAGATAGATAGATAGATAGATAGATAGATAGATAGATATTATGAATAGGTTTAGATAGATAGATAGATAGATAGATAGATATTAACAGATTTATATAGTAAATATTAACAGATTTATATAGATAATGACATATTTAGATATAAATTTTGATAACGTATAGAAGCGTATTGAGATAGATAGATTGATAGATAGATAGATAGATAGGATCAGATTCATATATATAAATATGAACATACTTATATAGATAATTATGAAAAGATACATATAGATATATGTGAAGAGATTTATATATGTATAAACAGATTTATATAGATATATATTTTTACATAGTTATATAGAAACGCATTATTAATTAGATCTCTCTCACCCTCTCTCTCACCCTCTCTCTCTCTCTCTTTCTCTGCTCAAGAGAGCAGAACAAAATGGCGACAAAAGAGAAAATAACAAGTCGCTTGAGTGTATCGTCGCTGTTGTATTCATTGTCGAGCACAATGTTTTGTTTACATCATTTCGGCGAGGACAATGCTGAAGAAATAATCATCCCAGAAAAATGTCCGTCGATTCAATTTTACTTGAGTTTTCTTCATGCAGGATAAAGAGAAAGAAAACAAAAAATGAGAAATCAAAATCTTTGGAATATTTACTAATTTAATACATATTCGTAGATTTTAGAATGAACTTCAATCAATTCGTTTTTCTCATGTTTTGCTATTTTCCTTATCACATCATATTTTTTTCTTTTCTAGCAGATGACATCTCAATGATACCTGAAGTGGTTAAAAAAAACAATCGCTGTAACCCAACAGAACTTACTCTAAAGAATTTAAAATTTTGATTCATTCGATACCCAGCTAAAGATCCCCTGTTGCCATCATCGAAATATTTTGGTTGTTTTACCTTCCAATATATTCCTCTCTTATTTATATACCAAACATAGGAAATGTCACGATTCTTACAATCAATTTATTCTGATCTACCTCTCCACTGATCTTGTGTATATTCCACTGCCTAACCCAGGTATTGAACCCAATTTGTCCATGTAAATTTTAAAAGAAGTTTTTATCTAAAACAGACATCGTAACGTTCAATATGATGACTACTTTTCCAATGTTTCGCTTCGACTAACTTTGAAGATAAACATTTTCTCAAACAGATTTATTTTCCATTTATAAATTCAACAAAATAAAAACTAAATTATTTTCCATTAATAAATTCAATAAAAATAAAAAATGTTGATATTTAAAAAGAAATTCATAAAACATTTACGAAAATATAGCGTTTAAAGTTGGTTGTTTAGTCCATTCCAGATAAACTGGTCGGGGGTCTGGCTGATGGGAAACCAAATAATAGCATATGGTCATAGACTGATGTAAGCTACTGAACCAATATAGGCAGCGTAAGAGGAAATTGAGGATTTTTTTATTTATTTATTGACAAATGATCAAATTTCAAATCTTTACAACTAGCCATAAACATAAATGTATTGTAAACTTTGCTGACGATTCCAAATTCTGATCACGTGTGTTTGAAGAGAACGGAACAGATGAATTTTGTTCTGTTCATCACTCATAGTTCGACAGCCTCTTCAGTAAATCTAAGAACATCTAATAAAAATACAAATGTTCTTTTTACAATACAGTTCACTCTGTACAAGGCGTAAGAGATACTCGAGGTTTAGGCTCACAGATATCGAGGTAATAGACACAATTTATGGAAATATTTGGGGAAGATAACGATTAACCCTAGACTAGAGGAAATTAAGATTGTAGCGATCAAGGAACCATCCTATTACGATTCGGTTCCCCAAAGTAGCCATTAGTGGGAAGAAGCTGATCAAATGGAACTTATATGTCACGAATGTATCACGAAGAGGACGAGAGTGATTCAATAAAATATCCGTGGTATGGCATCTCCTAGCCATGAAGGTTAGAATTGGGGAAAACTATAGTTTGTCTGACATTTTCCATGGATATAGCTATGGGTAGCGAGAGGATTGACACATTTCCTTGTGGGGAAAAAGGTTCTAGGTGGGTAATAATTTATCATCCACAAGGACGTTGTTGCTAATATATGACAGCAGTAATATATTTTGGTCCAGATTAGGCTCTTGCAAAAGTAGAAGATAACAGGAAGAATAAGGCAGTTATTGAAGCTTTACAGGTAACCGGTCCCTTTTCCAACACCTTTAGCGATGGAATGAAATACTTGAGGTTTGGGTTGAATAAGCGATCAAGGCACAAGAACTGTCTGAGGGAAAAACTGTTTGTAGCGATCGATGAAAATTCTGGATCTGCTCAGCAAAGAGTGTACGTTGCTATTCTGTTTTTTGAGGCATTGAATGTAACCAACTAGTTTTCACCCACCGATTTGTTAAAGCTAGATCAACAGAAAGACCAGCGACCCGGTTCTCGTCATCTACAGTTTTGGAGATGCGTCCTTGTACCGTTTTATTATCTGCATAGATTTTCACAAATGACCGGAATATACTCTTAGGCAGATCATTTATATAAAGTAAGATTTGCACCGTGAAGCGAGCCTTGGGTGACGATGATGACTTCGGCCTCAGAAATCTGGTCGTTAACAACTACTTTAGGAAGGACTTGATATATATACTTGATATATATATCAGGTCGTCTAAAGAACTTGTAATCGAGGAACTCGGGTTGCAATGTCCATCCGTTAAAATGCCCAACCGTTTTTTTCTCTTTCTAGGTAACCTAGGCTTGAGCAACTTATTGTACTGTGTAGGGAGGTGCATGCCTTTAGGTCTTTTTCTTTTTTTCTTATTTCTCTCCTTGCATGAGATATTTCTCATGTTTAAATGTATTTAGTTTTCTTTTGTTTTCTTTTGGTAAGTTGGCCGTTCATTCCACCATGATAATTTAAGTACTTTATATATAAAGCGATTTATTTCAAACAAAACGAAAACTTTTGGTGATATTCTAAAGGTATCCCAACATGGAATTACTACCACTCTTATCCAGTAGCATATCGAATGTCTATAAACTCTATAAAATACAATATATATAAAATTTATTTATATATAAACACAGAAAAATATAAAATAGAAAAATAAACGGACCGCATGAAAACAATGTCTAATGACTTGGCTGAACCTGCTTATGGACAGATTCTCTAGACTCTTTGTCCCAATAAAAGAAAATAAAGAACATAAAAAAATTAATAAAATACTTCTAAATTTCCCTTTCACTGTTACCTTCAATGAAACATTGTCATATATATATATATATATATATATATATATATATATATATATATATATATATATATATAAATATATATATATCTTTTTCTCACTCTCTCTTTCTCTCTCTCTCTCTCACACACACACCCATATATATATATAGGCGGCAATCCTTCATTTATGCATGTTTCATTAAAAATGACAGACAAGGTACTACCATTAAGCTTTATATTTAATTTATCTTGTGTTCAAATAAGTGTTTTCTTTTTTTGGACACAGAGTGTGATGAAACTGGCCAAACTGTCCAAAAATCAAATAAATTATCTACTACAAAAAATTTAAAACACGTAACATTATCATAAAAAATAACATCACATCAGCAAAGTCAAAATTACAACGAACGAATAATATCTCTGAGTTCAAATGCCCCTGAAGGAACTGTGTTCCTGTTCAAACCGAATTCATATATAATTATGTCGGTTACACGACTACATGCCTATCCAGACGCCTTACATTACACCTATCTGACCAGAGCTCCATTAGAATCCATTTAAACACACACACAAACTTACCAGACTCCATCGGAAACATACGAGTAGAAAATACAAACATAATAACCTTATCCACATTTTAAAAAAAAGATTAAAAATAATAAAAGCCTTAATAATAAAAAAAGAAAAAGACAACATTTAATAATATTAACTACAAACACAGCAACAATGTGCTGTGTTTGGAAAATAAAACATCTCTATAATACTAAAAACATACACATAACGCACACACTCAATAAAACTGAAAAAATAAAATCACCCTTGATAATGGCTAAAAGTAAAGTCGAAAGTGGTCGGAATTTTAGAACATTTGAACAGTTTCTACGCACTCTGTGTCAAAAAACGAAAACACTTTTTCGAACACAAGAAAATTTAAATAAAAAGCTTAATCGTAGTACCTTGTCTGTCGTTTTTAATGAAGCATGAATATATATATATATATATATATATATATATATATATATATATATATGAAGTAAAAACACTAAGATATATAATCAGGTGTTCTTATTGATATTTTTATTTTTAAAAAACAGTACTCACTGTAAATTTACAGAGCATTAATATTATAATTAACTGATTTAAAATATGTTTTTTTCGCTACACAGTAATAACCATTTTTGAAACATGATTATAACTGTGTAGCGAAAAAAACATTTTAAATCAGTTCATTTATAATATATATATATATATATATATATATATATATATATATATATATATATATTTATATGGGGCAGAGAGAAAAGATACATATATATTTATATACATATACATATATATATATGTGATAAGATAAGGAAAAATAGTAAACGTTTATAAATTTAACATGTCACGCTGTCACATCAGAAACTTTTGGCAAACGAATTATGGAAAATCCGACAACTTTCTCTTTCAAAATTAATTTCCCCCAGTTTCTGATGAAGCCTAAAAAAGCCAAACATGTCAATTTTATAAACGTTTCCCATTTATTCCTTATACTAGCATTTTGACGTATTTTAATTCATATCTAATGCCAATTCATATGTGTGTGTGTGTGTGTGTGTGTGTGTGTGTGTGTGTGTGTGTGTGTGTGTGTGTGTGTGTGTGTTATCCATTTTAGGGAAACTGAAAATTTATATTTTTTATGGTGGGGGGAGCAGAAGAAAGTAAATCGAAGGACAGTATTGAAAGAACGTAACTACTACTACTACTACTACTACTAATAATAATAATAATAATAATAATAATAATAATAATAATAATAATAATAATAATAATAATATTACTAAAGTGAGAAGGAGTGCCCTCTTTCACTTCCCATAAAAAGCGGAATAGAAAGGGCGTGTTAATGTCGACCAAAAGAATTACCTCCAAAAATGTGGTTAATTCTGGTTCGCCCCGCCGCACACCCGCAAGGAAGCCTATCCAAGAGTCAGGGTACCAGGAGGACAAACGGTTTGCACTCGGAAGAGTGACATCAATTTTTATAGCTTTGTAAATAAATAAATAACAAAGAGAGAGAGAGAGACGGAGAGACAGACAGACAGACAGACAGACATATGGGTATACACACACACACACACATACACATACACACACATACAGAATCACACGGCAGAAGAAAAAAGTGCCACAGTTCTGCCTTTCTAACAAGAACATAGAAGGATCTAGTTACAAGGGTGTGCTGAAAAATTATCGGCCCTAACAACAAATTCTGGGAACTGTTAGTCCAATAGCATTTTTTATTCTCTCGAGGTGATTTTACACCAAAATATTCACACACACACACACGCACGCACACACGCACGCACACAGAGACAGACAGACACACAAATATATATATATATATATATATATATATATATATATATATATATATATATATATATATATATATATAAACGTTAATTTTCCTAAAGAATACCCGGATTCAAACAAAGGAATTCTAACCACCGCACATACACGACGTCGATTCCTAACGGTGATTGCAAAAGTCGAAAGAACTTGTACAAAAATAACAAAATATGAATTTCAGACAGTTTATCCACAACTGTGAGTCTAAATACTCAACACCTTATCCGAAAATTGTAAAAAAATACAAAAAAAAATTAAACAAACAGACCTTGTCGGTTCTTTTTTAATCAAACTTGTTTGGACGAAAACTTGCGGCCTAAATATACCTTATTCATATATCTATCTATCTATCTATCTATATATATATATATATATATATATATATATATATATATATATATATATATATATAGAGAGAGAGAGAGAGAGAGAGAGAGAGAGAGATAGACTTGCCAAAGATTTGGGTCAGCTACATAAAATGAATATTCACCTATATTTTATTAAAAAGCTAAGATTTTATCTCTAGTGTCTGTGAACGTTGAGGCTTGGGAAGTAATTTGTCGTGTTTTCGTGGATGCCATATAACAGAAGATATACTGCTTTAAGTAGCCTGAAGCTAAAAAAAGTCCGGAAAATCCATTGTGACAATGAAAGGTCTGAGATGTTAAATCCATGATAATATGCAAATTTATTACAACGAATTGCTCCATCTTATTAAAATGAGTATAAAGTACCTTGGCAAGTTATTGTATTTCAACAATAAAATCATAGTTAAAAGTTCTGCTGAAACAAAGATGATGGCTGTGATTTTGAAGCCAAAAATCATTCAATGAGAGTGAAGTGGCTGGGAATTTCTAGAAATTGTGTTCAAACCACTTAAATAACGTTTGCTACTACTAGAAGTGTTTTAAGTTAAAATAAAACCGGAAGTTCACAAAAGTTTGACAAGAGAGATAAAAGAACGATTGTGAGTGTCTCGATATGCGATCCAAAATTAATAACGAAACAAATGAGAAATAAATGCAGTCTTACTAGGGATATTTCAGTTAAAACAGTACGCAGAGCATTCGGAAAAAAACATCTTGAACGGGGGAATAGCAGGCAAAAAGCTTAATTAATAAACAAAATCCTTACAATGAAGTAAGCAAGGGATCAAAAGAACATCCAACATGGGATTCTGGAAAGTGGCAACATGTAATTTTTAGTGATGAATGCAAAATAGAGTTATCTTCTAAAGCAAGACGACTAGGGAAAGAGACAATGCAATGGACATCATAAACACAGTAAAATGTGTGGGTGGATACGTAATAATGTGGGGCTGAATCAAAAACAATGGTAGAAGAAAAATAGTAAAAGCTGATGGAAACATGAACAGCAAAAAACTATATTAGAATTAATGTAGGTTGTATTTAGGCAGCAACATTTCGTTTAGACAAGTATGGTAAAATACCAAGGAAGATTCTTTGTTAAACATTTTCTCATTTATTTTATATTTTGCCTCATTTTTTTCGGGCTAATATTTAAATGTCAATTGTCAAATATCTGAAACATTTTGGCTATTGTTAAACAGTATGGAAGACGTTTGCTTTGGGCGATTGAGTGTGTGTGTGTGTGTGTGTGTGTGTGTGTGTGTGTGTGTGTGTGTGTGTGTGTGTGTATGTTGCTATGTCATCAGTTATTTTTATGTAAATACATGGTATTGCACTTGATCCTTGAAAATGAAGAATGGTTTAATAGCTGAAAATATTCAGAAATCTGACAATTTATATTTAATATGTACCCGACATCAAAGCAAATGTAGAAAAAAATAAAATCCTTAACAAGAATTTTTCTTAGGTTTTAACCCAACTAGTATCTGTTAGTTTTCTTTTATGAGGACTAAGTGGAGAAATTGTCTGTACAGATTATTTTGCTAAACGGTTTCGGTCAACTCATTGACCATTATATTCAAGAGGTTACTTTCTACTTTATTTCCTGTGTTTGTGTTCTAAGTTGTAGAATTAACAGAACTTCGAAGTCGTACTGGAAAGAAGTAGTAGTAATTCTATGTTGGGTTGCCCCCCCCTTAAAACAGCGCCAACACTTTTCGCTCAGTTTGGCATAAACTACTTTATATAAAGTGCTTTAATTTTCTTTAAACGTTTTTGCATTTAGATCTTCTGAGAATGACAGTATTATCTACAAGGATTTTTTATTTTTATTATTAGAACAGGACATTGTATGAGAGTTTAAGTTCTTCCTTATCCAAGTTTGGATTTCATAGAAGTGATGTTTTATACACACACACACACACACACACACACACATATATATATATACATATATATATATATATATATATGTGTGTGTGTGTGTGTGTGTGTGTGTGTGTATGTGTGTGAGTGCGTGTGTGTGTGTAGAGAGAGAGAGAGAAAGATAGACAGAGAAGTAGAATGATGATCTTTAGTCATATAAAATAATCGTCACATTTCTAAAATTAAATTATTGAAGCGATTCAATAAAAAAGCGGCGAAGAGTACGAGAAATGCACTCAGGAAATGAAAAGAAAAACAAACAAAACAAAACAAAATATCCAAACAAGTTAACGCTTGGGATTGGGAAATAAAAGAGGTTATAAAGTCGAAAGCTTTTGCAAGTTCGTTTGGTTGAGGTTTGAGATATTGGTCGTAGCGAAGAGTATCTTTGCCGTTAAGTTCTCTTTTGCCCCGGAGTTTATGAAGCATGAAAGGAAGACTAACCTGCATGAAATCATAAAGAAAGGAGCGCTAAAGATAACAAAAGGAATAAGTAAATAAATAAGAAAGAAAAGAAAGAAAGAAGGAATTTCGCCTGAAAGGTTTGAAACCAGAAGGAAAGGAATTGTCCTCTTCTTTTTCGTTTATGTGCCGTATTCCTTCATGAGATAGACGGTCATGTCTCACCACAACGTCTTATTCCTTCGCGGTCTTTAACAGCATTTCTCCCTTTGCCAAGCCCACCCAAACTGTATTGTCATCCATTCATACACATCTCGCCAGGTGACCGAATGCCTTCCGCACTCTCTCTTGTCCTCAGTATTGCCCTGTGAGGGTTACGTTCGTCCTCATTATATGTCCAAGAAATTTAAGCTGTCTCTGCTTGATTCTTAGTATAAGACTTCTTTTTGTCGCTAATTATAACTTCTTCATTGCTTGATCACTCCGTCCATAGAATTCCCTGTCTCCTTCTCCTGTAGAACTACATTTCTGTTGCCTCCAGTTTACACTTAATCTGTCGAGAGATTGTCCAGCATTCAGTTTCACAGAAGAGCATTGGTATCATATACCAGTTCATCAGTTTTTCCTTGTTTCTAACAAAATTTGTCTCGTTTCTTGTTTGGCTCTTGGAATGCATCTGTTGCTGATTCGATTCTCGTTTGCATTTTGATGTCACATTTTCCATCATTTGTTGAAACACGTCGCAGATAAAACGACACTAAAAATTAGCGCCTGAGCACATAACATAACTCCCAATAAACCATTTAAGATTCAAGTTTTTCCCCCCGAAATACCTGATAGCACTCACGGAAATGGTGGCAAGTCTTCGAATATCGCTACCTTTCTCTTCGGACATTGCATTATTAACAAATAAAAAAATCTTAGATGAATAAAGAATCGGTTACGGAATTCGGTGACCAAACCAATCTGAGTTCAATCTTTAGCTTTGATAATACAAATATATTCGCATGCAGTGGAAACAGGACGAATAATAATCGAATAAAGAGTCCAGAGTTCAAATTTCCATGAAGTTTCCGCTTCTTCAAGTGTCTGTTGATCTGACAGACACCTGGAGATAGACGCAAGACCAAACAGTCAAAACGTTGTGATAGTAACAACAAAGATGAGGATATTAGATGGATTTTGAATAACATATGCAATGATAATTTGCCATTCCAGAAATGCAGAGAGTTATTTTGTCTTCATTATTGTGACTATAGCAGTTTTCTTTTCGATATTATTTGAAATTATTGCTTGTAATCATTAAAAGAGATGGGCTTTCTAGGAAACATAATGAGGAAAGAATGTTTAGAGAATTTAATGCTCACGAGTCATACGAAGTCAAGAAATGTAGAAAAGATAGAAATTAACGTACTTCAGGATTAAATGAATGGCTGGAAAATGAACCTAAAGACGATGGTCAAGAGATAAGATTTTCTTAGAGCAACAATGGATAGGATATTGTGTGGAGCTGTGGTCATTCACGTCCTGAAATCGCATGGCGTACAAAATAAGGAATATAGGGTGATTGCTCCTGGGTGACAAATAAGGACAAATCTCTATTTTAGTACCCATTAACAATATTGGTGATTTGAATAATGCTTCTCTCTGTATAATGTCAGTTTTCTTGTGTTCTGTGTATAAACATGTCATATAATTTGACTTAAATTGTCCTTAAAGTACATAATATTCTGTTTCGTAGGAATGTTCGTGGTGATTTCTAAGCGGGAAAATATCTTCGGCTCCCTGATTTCATTTATCCATTCCTTCCTACTTAGGCAAAAAACAAAAACATCTATATCTGTACAGCCACTACTTTACTGGAAATAAAGATAGAAAATAGACTTAGAAAAGTTCAGTACGTTTTAATGATTTCATTACTAAAATTAATCGGTTATGCTTCGTTTGAATTCAAAGTATGATAAACTTATTTACAAGAGAAATTAAATTAAATATTTTCTTTTTATTAAATTTTAACAAGGCAATCACACTTAAAATCTCTCGTCGTCTTTTTATTTTTTCAAATAGTAATTAATTCCATTTTTTATCTAAATGTAGGGTATAAATTTAAAAAAAAATACAATAACAAATTTTACATACGGTGAATGGAAATAGCGTACACAACGTCAGGTTGTACTTTTCCTCTGAACTTAAGAACTAGTTTATTAGCTTTTCATTAATGTAAACTTTCATTAATATAAACTCTTCCTAAATAGTTTATACATATGTTTCTTTTGACATCTCACTTTAGACAGTGTAATATGCGTTTAAGAATGTCTTAATAAAGAAAGTGTATGTGTCAGCAAATCTCAAACTTCAGTTCCCCTTACATTTGGAAAGGCACATTTCAACGGTCAAGAGAAAGCGCATTGGCTTTTATTTTTAGCCTTTTAATTTTATGTATCAATTATAATTAAATTAACTATAAATTAATTAAATTAATTTTAAAACAAAAAGCTAAAACGATGAGAGATTGTAAGCTTCAAAGCGGTAGATATCTAAATATATATATATATATTTTGAACGATAAAAATTATTAAAAAAATTAATTAAAATCTTCAGACATACTGGGTTGTAGATTAATATTCTTATGTTTTTATTATTATTATTTCATTTAGATTCCTAGACTAGTTTCGGCCAACATGGCCATCATCAGGAGAAAAAATGTATCTGCTTGCTGGTAGCAGTAAACTACAGAAATGAATGTCTTGATGGAGAAAATGAACTTTTGTCTGTAGTTTTCATATATATATATATATGCATATACATATACATACATACATATATATATATATATATATATATATATATATATATATATATATATATGAAGAAAGAAAAGTAAGATATATAATGCGGTGTTCTTATTGATATTTTTTAGATTTATTTTTACAAAACAGTGATGAATGTAAATTTACAGGGCATTACTATTATAACTTAACTGATTTGAAATATGTTTTTTTCGCTAAACAGTAATAACCATGTTTCAAAAATATTAGTTCCATTTCATCTTCAAGCGAATATTGGAGTAACTTATTTTTTTTTAATTAACAGAGTTTTAAACGCACACAAAAATTCATAATTCACTGTTTCCAAGGATACAGAGAAATCCAATAATTCAGACAAGAAGTTGTTGCGAGTTCATTATTTTTTTATTATATATATATATATATATATATATATATATATATATATATATATATATATATATAATAGCGTGTTTATTATTGTTTATTATATATATATATATAATAGCGTGTTCATTATTTTTTATTATATATACACATATAATAGCGGGTTCATTACTTTTTATTATATATATATATATATAATAACGTTTTCATTATTTTATACATATATATATATATATATATATATATATATATATATATATATATAATAGCGTGTTCATTATTTTTTATCATATATATATATAATACCGTGTTCATTACTTTTTATTATATATATATAATAACGTTTTCATTATTTTATATATATTTATATATATATATATATATATAATAGCGTGTTCATTATTTTTTATCATATATATATATATATAATAGCGTGTTCATTATTTTTTATCATATATATATAATAGCGTGTTCATTATTTTTTATTATATATATATATAATAGCGTGTTCATTATTTTTTATCATATATATATATAATAGCGTGTTCATTATTTTTTATTATATATATATATAATAGCATGTTCATTATTTTTTTATTTTATACATATATATATATATATATATATATATATATATATAATAGGCTGTTCATTATTTTTCTTATATACATAGACATACATATATATATATATATATATATATATATATAATAGCGTGTTCATTATTTTTATATATATATAAATATATATATATAATAGCGTGTTTATTATTTTTTATTAAATATATATATATATAATAGCGTTTTCATTATTTTTTATTATATATATATATATATATATATATATATAATAGCGTGTTCATTATTTTTATTATATATATATATATAATAGCGTGGTCATTATTTTTACTATATATATATATATATATATATTTACATATATATATATATATATATATATATATATATATATATATATAATCTTTCTATGAGTTGTTTGAATATAATAAAAATTCTAAGAAAGGGTCTTTCATTTTTCTTTGTTTTAAAGGTTTTTAACTCATTAATATTATTTAAAATCCAGCGTGTCCATAAAGTTCGTGTGCACTTCAATAAATTTATAACTTTATTTGTATTTGCGATAGAAATAATCTGTAAAAAATGTTATAAAGTTTAATGTACCTAGTTTTTAAGTATACCTAAAATAACTAATGTGATTTCAGGCATTACTGTAAATCAGTTGGCAAATGTTTTCCGTTAACTTCAAAATCGTATTACCCTTTGTATTGCTAATGATGGAGGACATGTGGATAAATAAAATTTCAATAAAACCTTAAAAAATATAGATTTACTTCTTTCTAAGCC
This sequence comes from Acanthosepion esculentum, assembly GCA_964036315.1. Taxonomy (NCBI): domain Eukaryota; kingdom Metazoa; phylum Mollusca; class Cephalopoda; order Sepiida; family Sepiidae; genus Acanthosepion; species Acanthosepion esculentum. The sequence continues at coordinate 1,675,676 of OZ038503.1, forward strand.
TTTTTACAAATTTATTTCTATCGCAAATACAAATAAAGTTATAATTTTTTTAAAGTGCACACGAACTTTAAGGACACCCTGTATATTTAAATATAACCGACTCATTGAAATAATTATAGACATTTAAAAATAATTTTAGTATTTCTAAATTAATTTACCCGATATAAAAGGTATAGAATGTTGGCCGAATGGCTATTTTAATTATCTTCCGATCATCACATCAGAGATGAAAATAAAAGCTGAACATTTCTAAATAATTTTATTTATTTATTTTTTTTTTAATTTCATTTTTCTTCTATCTGAATTTTTCACGATTTTGCTTTTTATTTTCTTAAACCTGCCTGTGTGTCAGACTAAGATTAAGTAATTTTAAGACTTGGACATCTGCCTTGTCCCCGTGTTAAATATGGAAACATTTGTAACAAAAAAATAATAATCTGTACTGTCATTAGCGAATCAATAAAATCTGTCGAATCTTTTGCATACAGAAGAAGAGAGATAACTTCTACTGAAAAGGATGTCAAATTGTGTAAAGCCTAAGCCGCCTTGAATAGAATGGAGGTAATCTGGAAATCTGATCTAGCAGACAACCTCAAGCGGAAATTCTTTCGAGCCACTGTAGAGGCAATGTTAATGTATAGGTTCACTGCTTGGACATTAAGTAAAACCCTAGACTCCAAGCTTGATCTCACATATATTCGGATGCTGAGAGCCTATCTTTTCTTAACCTAAGCACGAATTACGAAGACAAGCTCAGTGTAACTGTAATCGACGTGACAGTTATTTTGTAAATAAGCGTAAACGCGCTCTCCTGTAATTATTTTAAAATTAAGTATTGTGGTTAAAGATCTTTTTGTAAATCAATGTTCGTAATCAATGGGCGATAACCAGAAATGATAAAATTTCAAACTGTTAATGAACTCAAATACATTTTCACACATTGCTGCTACAGTTATAATAAACTTTGTTCAGTGTTCGTTGGTTGCTTTTAATATAAAGTCCTCGAGAATTTGGAGTTTCTGTTTATTATTTTCATGGTATAGTATATTGGTGTTGCCAACAAGTATTTTCCCGTAGTTTGAAGATAGGAATGTGTCTTTATCGACAAATGGCGTGTCAGACATCTTGATAATGTTATGGTTGTCAGGACTTCTTGGTTTAGCAAAAAAAATATGGTCATTGACCAGTCGCCAACCAGAGCGTAGGAGCTGCGTCTCAAAGCTCACAAACTTTAACAGTGGACGGACGAATTTATGCGTGGAGGGGCGAGGTAACTTCAACATCCCCGATGCAAATGGAACCGGCAATTTTGCCTTGAATGGCATCATGAACAACAATTACAACAGAAATAAGGAAGAGTATTGACCCCTGCTACGAAGAATGTACTAACCCAATAAATGATGATGATGAAAAAAGGAATATTTCATTTGAAGGTGGTATTTTTAAAAAAATTAATTGCTCAAATTGCATTACGTTTAAATTTAAGGAAATTTAAAAGCTGTAAGTTGTTAAAAATATTTTTCATTAACCAACATTATATCCATAATTATATGTATTTCATATTTATATACATTGTTGAATATTTCAGGTCAAAATTTCATCAATATTTTTAGTTTAATAGATGTTTTTATTACGTCACCAGATGTCTCCATTGCACAAAGAAAGGAATTCGTCTATCACTGTGCACTAGATCACACACACACACACACACACACACACACACACACACACACACACATATATATATATATATATATATATATATATCAGAATGGACGTTGAAGTCAACAAACAGCGGCGACAGTCTATATAATGCTTAAATGCAATCAATGGCTTGATGATTACGTTTAAGGATGAAACATGCTGTCGGCGCTGAGTGTTTACCTCAATGTCCACTTTAATATTTACATACGCTCTATCCCTGATATTGAGTATAAATATAACATATCTTATACAATAGTTTTATCATATATATATATATATATATATATATATATATATATATATATATATATGTGTGTGTGTGTGTGTGTGCGCGCGCGCGTGCGTGCATGTCTCTGTGCACTCTCGCTATTTAACTGTATAAAAAACGCGTTTCTTCTGCTTTTTTTATTTTTGTTTTTCAAAATTACCCTGCTATCTATACACTGTGAATTTTAGATGTGGGGCCACACTTAGGATGCCCGACCCCTCCCCCGAAGCGGGGACGAAATAATTTCTTTCAATTTTGTTTTCCTAACATAGTTTATGCTAAATTGAGTTGCGATGGATATGCAGGTGGCTCTTATTTCTCGAAACATTAACCTATCCCAAATTTCAACATAACACGTACTTCACCACAGACACAATCTCCACACACACACATATATATACATATATATATATATATATATATATATATATATATATATATATATATATATATATATGGTACTGTTGTTTTAGGTATTTGTTTATCCTTCCGATTCACTCTTCCGTATTTCTGGAAAGGGACGGCGCGTCATTTCCTCAAACGAAAACACGCTACCGTATTTCCCTGATCGGGGTGACAAGGGTACAGTCCTATAAACGAAGTTGTTTTGTTTTTTCGACCGTGCCGTCCGATTTAATCTCTGTTCCACTTCTATGATCGTGGGGAGACAACTGATATTTGGCTATAATATATTGGATAAATACAGAAACATGACATAAGTAAATAGAGTTTATTATTCGACTCAGATTTACATTTTAATAAAGATATACTCATTGACAATTATTCATTGGACTATAAAAATCTCCAAGACCTAATTGCGAAAACATTTCACAACGCTTCGTACTCCAGCCATATAGGAATAATCGTATTACATTTAAAACGGTAAGAATGGCTTTAGAAACTGAAGTTGTATAGAACCCAACTTAAATAATATAGAAGGTTACGACAGGGAACGGCTCAAACATATTAGGCTGTTCGGAAATATATTTCGTTTTACCTGTTGGTTTAATTGATTGATTGATTCGTTTGGGGGTTATTTTTTTTAATCACATTTACTCCAAGCAAGGAAGTAAGGCCACTAAATCACAAGGGGTTACTGGGTGTGAAAGAATTAGAAAACAAATAATATTAAGAAGTGAGATCAATAAAAGTGCAATCAGGAAGAAAATAGACAACGATTGACATTGCATTTAAACATTTGGAGATCAAAATTGACTGGAAAGCATGGATCCAGAAAACTGATCCACAAGCGAGAACTGCGAGAAAAAGAGGGGTTAGCATAGAACTTAAGGTTGCTTTTAGACAATTCAAACGTAAATTAATGAGACCTTGTTGCCAATCTAGTACTGTGCATAAATTCAGGTCTATGTCCCATAGCTAAGAGCTCATCCGAACCACTAACATGAAGATTTACTACGGCTTATCAACCCACTGCAGTCAGAAAATATTACTAGATTGTAAGAATTTTTTTAGATAATAATCATGATGCAAATCTTACTAATTACCCCATAGCTGGGGGAGAAGTGGTGGATTCTTTCTGTAGTAGTGAGAGAAAATAAAATAAAACTGTCGACTTAAAGCAGCAACAAACGTCTGCAACAGATTTCTTCTGTCTCTCGGCCGCAACACTTGTAGCCAAATCACAGTTCAAACGATACTTTGTCGTAACAGTCCAACAAGAAAAGTAGAAACGACAAAATTGGGTTACACGTCCAACCTTACCTTGTCACTAGCAAAAACGCGTCTTCCTCGCATGAGCTCAGAAAATATTCTGCTTTTATCAGCGAAAAACAACGTCTTCTCTTCACCAAGAGATTTTTTTCTGATTGGTCACACCATTCAGAGGAGGGAAGAAAATTAGCATAGATTCTAGTCATTGAAGTAGATTTTTGCTAACTACTTTTTGGTAATTTTTCTTCGGCAGTTCGCACACAAAACACAAACCTTTTTTCCGACGTAACTGATTATCTCTTTCACTACACTTTCTTAACGGTATTTGTGTGTAAGTGAATATAACGAACCCAACTGGAACTGGAATTCCGAGTCATTATCCATTACACTACTCGCAAATCCAAACTTACAGCACCTGGTGTACACAAGCGGTCACCGATCTAAGTACTGACCAGGATCGAAGTTGCTTAACTTCGGTGATCATACGCTAACCGGTGTTTCAAATTGATCTTTCCTGCATAGAACTTCACTTCTTGCCCTTTCTTACGCTAATACAACACCACATAATTACCGTCTACCTCATGTGGCTCTTGGGCCTTGTACGGGGGTGAAAGAGCGACAGAGAAAATCAAATCTCTACCTACCTACCTGGCGAGCTTGAGGTAACTGATGGCGGAACAGATTTTGGGAGAGATGGCAAGAAGACGAACGGTATTCAACGCTACAAAAGACAAGAAATCGTGGAGAACCATGATTGCCAAGGTCTTGAAATAGAACAACAATCACTTTATTTTTCAACGTCGAGAGGAACGGAAATGTTCGATTGCATCTATAAAAGCCGACACCTCTTCTGGAGGTTCTACGTATAGAAGGCGCAAAAGAGAAGAAACAAATGTTTTTACTTTTTTATTGTATGGTGGGTTGAAAAATACATTGCTGCTTTTACTGTTTCTCACTTTACACAATTTCACAGCACCCCCCATTAACACACACACACAAATATATATATATATATATATATATATATATATATATATATAATATGATATAATATATTTCCTCGTTGGTAGCACAACTCTGAGTTTCATGAAGGATACAATCTTCTGATGCTAATTGAAAACTGGTGACCTGACAGTCACAAAAATTTAAATATTGACATTGATACCGTACTGTTATATATATTTTACCTCACCGTAATGATAGTAGAGAAGTCGGTTTATTTAAAGGAAAAATAATATATACATACATACATTATATATATATATATATATATATATAGAGAGAGAGAGAGAGAGAGAGAGAGAGAGAGGGAGAGAGAGAGAAAGAACAGTAAGATATATAATCCAGTGTTCTTATTGATATTTTTTTATTTTTACAAAACAGTACTCAATGTAAATTTACAGAGTATAAATATTATAAATTAACTGACTTAAAATATGGTTTCTTTGCTACACAATAATAACCATGTTTCAAAAACCGAAGCTAAAAACTTCAAATTTAATTATATAATTAAATTAAAAGCATTAGTTCTGTTTCATCTTCAAGCGAATTTTGGAACCAAAATTTGAAAAGACTCAAAATTCGCTTGAAGATGAAACAGAAATAATGCTTTTAATCAAGAAATATAGGTTTAAGGTGTGCTATATTTATGGGATAAAGTGCTCAATATCAGAGATAGAGTGTATGTAAATATAAATATAAAAGTGAACATTGAAGTCAACACTCAGAAGCGAATGGCTGCTAGATGCAATCGTTGGGCGGACGATTGCGTCTAACTTGAAACAGCCTGTCACCTCTGTCAATTCCAAGAGGATAGAATCCAGGTAGAACTCAATGTCCAGGACAGAGTAAGAATACATACATACATACATACATACATACATACATATATATATATATATATATATATATATATATATATATATATATATATATATATATATATATATATATATATCGCTCCCTCCATAGAAACGCTATACCTAAAGTTTAAATATTTTTTGTAAAATCAAAAATCTTTGTTGAAGCTTTTGTTTTAATTTTAAGTTCAAGTTAATTGATTAAATTTAATATCTCCAATAAACAAAATACTCTGTTGTATTTCAAAACTAATTTAAATTGCATGAAAATAGTTTTTACCTTTAATTAAAGAAATCAATGATTTTAACGCCATTTTTTAGCCGTCCTGCATCACAATGTAATTCTATGTATTAAAAAGTATTTCAAAAATAAAATATACATTTCAGAAACTTTAATTCAGGAATATTAAAGTTAAAGTTTAATTAATCTGATTTTAAACTTACTTTAAGTTTAAGATAACACAGAAATGCCTTTTTAACACGTTGATTATTTAAGGTGTTGACATTGATAGCGTTACTGACAGACGGAATTTTATCTAAATTTGTTCTACTGTTGATATATTTGTAATAATTATTTGAGGAATATAACGTGAGTGCCTTTTTATATAATGTTTAACTATTCAGTATTCCTAAAAAAAAAACTATGAATATATTCACCATAATGAACGTTTTCTTGAATTTTAGGTACTTTGGATTTTAAATTTAGTTTTTTATCAGTCTTATTTTCGGATAATGCCGTCTATGGACGTCCGGACTAAAAAAATAGGTACGTTTATATACATATAACATATTCATATTATATTTTTAAATATTTGGGTGTCGCTGAATTTTAATAAGCTTTTTCATTTATGATTAGTAAATATAGTGTGTGTGATTTTTTTTAATAACAATATCACCTAATCGAGATAAATTAATACAGAATTTTAAAAAGATCAAAACTTTATTAATTCTTATAATTAAAATATTAAGAAAATGTAAACAATTCTTATGAATATTAATTATTCATCGAAAAAAATAAGAAAACAGTGTCCATAATATATCTTATTCATAAAAACAGTCAAAACTTTTTCTAATTAAATAATGTCTTACTTTTATTGCTTTTTTATTTTACAATTCTGAGCAAATTTTAGGTAAATGATTGTTCTGTTTTCCAAAGGATCTCTGTTTTTAAATAATAACATTATTAAGTGGGACATAATTTAGTTTCTCGAAATTTCGTAAACTTTAATAATTAATAAACTTTAATTAAGTGGTGGGAAACAGACGTAAAGAAAAATTACGAAGATGTTAAAAAAAAATAACCCACCAGATTTACATTCCTTCCCCGTCTGTTGAACAGGAGAAGAGGTGTATCCATTAGAACTTGCTTTCCTTCTAATGCCTTATCATTTTTTTTTTTTGCATAGACGCTGAGTTTATGGCTCTTTTCCCTTTCTTTTGCTCTTTCTCCGTGTGAGTTTTCTAGACATGTAAGTAAATATCAACAACATTATCAATACAGGAACTCCCATCCAAGTTAATTTATTGCCTATGACTTCTTAGATCTGTGTCTTTCGCTCCCCACCCTGTTTTTACGACACTGACCGAGAATTACTGTCTCCAGAAGATGTGGAAGTAGATCCATAATTACTGAGCCGTGGTCCTCTGATTGCAAGGGTTAACCAGTCCACACCACTGAAAAAGTAACTGCCCCCAACTTTTTCTTCCCTATCTATCTTTATATAGGACCTCAAATTTACTCTTCGTCTCTCATTCAGCTTTTCTCTATCTTTCTCTCTCGTAAAATCTACGAAAACTCTTATTTGATAAGAGTCTTGTTAACGATGAATAGACAGGAAAATATTTACTTACTTTGAGTTAGTGATCTGTCTAGGAAGGGTGCAACGTGGGCGTGATATTGTGCCAAAGGGGTCATGAATTATTATGGTAAGTCTTAAAATCATTCCTTCCTTTAACTAACTTTGGTTCGGGACGATAAATAAGAACTTCAATATCAAAGATGCAAATGTAGAGTTTTTCTCTTTTATCACTATATGATGGCTATGACTCGATTTCGAACTATGAAATTTATATATATATATATATATATATATATATATATATATGTGTGTGTGTGTGTGTGTGTGTGTGTGTGTGTGTGCCTGCGTGTGTGTATTTTTCTGTGTGTATATATATATATATATATATATATATATAATATTCAAGACATTTTTTATGTTTATACGTTCTTTTTCTAGATAGAAATATTTAAGTAAATGCTCTGTTTATAATAAACAGTATTAACAACATTTACCAACCTGAATATCCGAGTAATTTTCATAGAAAATACGCGTCCTCCGACAGAAATCGAACCTGTATCCTATACGGAGCCGCCATATAGCCTGACGTGCCTTAACCGATTTGGGTCACAGAGGAGTGTTCGTTTTAGCAAGGTCGATTTTACTGTTTTTAAACACAGTTCTCCATGATTTTCTCTCATTCATTCATATCTGCTCAATGCGTATCCAAATGTAAGCAAATGACATCATACATTATGAAATGGACAAAGTCCGACAATTATTTATGACATTTTGTTTATACGTTCTTTTTATATATATGCACATATATACATATATTTTTGAATTGCTCTCCCGTTTCCTTTCAATCCAAGTACACACTGTCCAACCCAGTGATTGACCTCGCAACTGCTATGTCACTAATTTCACGAACCATCATTTTAATCAACTAGGCCATTTTCACGTACTGTAGTGGACTTCGATCCTTAAAACTAACGAGAATAGTCGAACCCCATAAATTAAATAAAAGGTTCAGTATTCCCTGTAGGATACCCAGATCGATATGAACGTGAGGAGGGCCAGGGGGCATGACAGCCGAAACGTTTTGTTGTGGCGTTCGGGGAAGCATCATCTCGGGAATCTCTTCCACAAAGAACAGCTCTTGAGAGGAAAGAAGCTATTCGAATAGAACTTCCTTCTCACTAATGGAATGCATAACGAATGAGGATGGTTCATCCCCTGTTGAAGTGACATGGCGTGTTTTAATGGTGGTACTCGGGAATGTAGCTCTTCAGAATATTTTCTATGGAAATAACGATTTGCGTTTATATAGGTCTATCAAATAAATTGGACATGTAGTTAACTCGTTGCGCCTTTTCGGTCTAACATTCTCGGCTGACATGAAGTGGAAAGACTATATTGAATCCATTTCTAGGTCAGCTGCTAAGAAAGTTGGTTTCACCCCAGAATTTCTTTTATATAAGTGTACCATTCATCCATACTTAAAATATTGCTGCCACATATTGCCAGGTGCTTCCTCCAAATATCTAGAGATCTTTGATATAAACCAAAGAAGAATCAGAATTATTATAGGTCATCGTCTGGCGTCTTGGCTTCAGGCACATTTCCACCACCGTAAAGTTGCCTCCCTGTGCCTTTTTTAATAAATAATTGCATGGCAACTGTTCTAATGAACTCTTCGCCAGTATACCTCGACTTTGTGAATTTAAGCACACTACTAGACTTGTGAAGAAGTCTCACCTATATTAAATTGAGTTGGTTAGATATAACCGTAGGTACTATGCTAACAGTTTCTTTTTCTCGCACTTCTCGATTGTAAAACTCTCTTCTGGCTCCATGTTTTCCAGCCAATATTAATCTTCAAAAAAATTAAAAGTAATGTCATTAACTTTCTATTGTCCTCTTGATTAATGTTCTCTTGTTTTTGCTTCTTAGTAACGTTTCTGTTTTCTAATTGTTCCACACCCAGTAATCAATTGTGTCCTCGTCGCTTTACTGCCTTTCTTGCGGTTAAATCGATTTTTAAAAAGCACAACAGATTCCTATCATTTATTATCCGTGAATTGCAATGCATTCCTGCATGCATATATTGGAGTCGTTTCAGGTTACCGGCTGCACGCTGATTTTACAATCTTTTAGACCATTTAGTCATAGTTTGGCTGTCTACACGGTTATTTCACCTATAGCTGCGGGAGGGGGAAGAGATGAGCACATGCATTTTCAAAGCACATTTGTGCGAAAATGATTGCATCAGACACGCCAAGAATTTTAATTCGCCGATTCCAGTTTATCTGACAGGATCCGTTACACTATTTAACACGCAGACAAATTCTCCCAACTCTTTTCTTAAATGGAATGTGTATTTCTCGTTTTCTTTACACACACATAGACACATACACACACACACATACACACTCACACACATACATATATATATATATAATTTATTCGAAAATTATAGCATAAATATGTTATATATCAGGTCATCCCATAAATTCTGTCAGAATTTTGAATTTTGAAACAAGTGACCAAATGTTACATTTAATTACAGATTCAATCAACAATGTATTTTCCCAGATTATCTATGACTTCCTTCCATCTATTAACAAGCTTACTAATTCCATTACTGTAAATATCTTTTGGCTTTGATTCGAAGAACTCACAAATGTCAGTTTTAACCCCTTCCTATGTTACAAAAACTGTTTCTTCCAAATGATTCTGTAAGCTACGAAACAAATGGTAGTCTGAAGGAGCAAGGTCGGGAGAATAAGGTAGATGAGGAATTTTCTCCCAACCGATCTTTTGTGACGTGATTCTTGTTGTGTGTGGTCGCGTATTGTCCTGATGAAACATCACCCGTATTTGATTCACTAGAGCAGGTCTTTTTTCCACAAAGCTTAGTTCAAACGCTCTAATTGCTGACAGTATATTTGAGCATTAATTGTTGCATTAGCTGGTAAGAATTCAAAGTGGATTATTCCTTGGCAATCCCACCAGATTGAAAGAAGAACCTTTTGCCTATGCAGTTCCCTTCTCAGCTGTGGCTGGAGTCCTTCCTCTTTACCAAGTCACTGTCTACGATGCTTAACATTTCGATAAAAGATCCATTTTTCGTCGCCAGTCACAAGTCTATCCAAAAAAGGTGAAACAAGTTGGCGAGAATGGAGAGAAGAGCAGATGTCAACTCGGGATTTGAGGTTGTTTTCAGACAATTCATGAGGCACCCATTTTTCAAGTTTAGGAACTTTTCCAAGTTGTTGAAGGTGACGATGAACAGTTGTATAGTTTGAACTGAGAACCACTGCCAATTCCTCAACTGATAAAGCAGGATTTTCTTCAAGGGCTGCTTCAAGAAGCTTTTCATCAAACTCAACTGGACGTCCGGTTCGATCTTCATCTTCAAGGGTGAAATCTCCACCTCTGAATTTTGCAAACCATCTTCTGCAAGTTCTTTCATTCACACATTCCTCTCCATAAACTGAGTGAATGTTTCTAGCCGCTTCGGCTGCTGAGTTTCCTTTCTTGAACTCATAAAGCATTATGTGCCTCAAATGATTCTTGGGTACTTCTATGTTAGCAGTCTTTTAATCAAACAAAATTTTATTTTATTTTTCTCTGAAATAAAATTTGATCAGTTTAAATGCATCTAAACATAAAAATAATGTTCATCGCCATTAGACATTATAAAATACTCTTTAAATTTCGTTCATTTTAAGAAAAAGTTAAAATTCGGACAGACCAAAAAAAAAAAAAAAGTGTGGATGGCACGGCACAAAGCCTTCACCACTATAATCAAATCCTCTGTGGGTGTCGGGCTTTCAGGGAACTGTTCTACTTGACCCACATACGTCGAGTTCGACGGGAGAGTCCATCATATATATATATATATATATATATATATATATATATATATATATATATATATATATATATATTCATCGGACTAAATTGATGCTTATACACATCCGCATGAAGAAAGGGAGAAGTGAGAATTTTTTATTTAAATTTATATTTATTTTCTGTTTATCATCTAACCGATTACATTTAGTTTCTTTTTGTTTATGTTCCCATACATTTTTTCATAAACAATCTATAGGAAGTATCCCACATATTGATAATAGAACCGGAACGTAAAATTGAGTTAGTTATGAGCCATGCGTGATACGCGCTTAGGCGATCATGTATCTTTCATGTTCAAAGTTAATATTATTAAGTGTTGGTTTGTTTGTTTTTATTAATAAGGCTTCCATTATTTTTAGCCTTTTTTTCATGTGGATGATGCTATTATATTAGTGTTGTCGACAAGTATGTTCCGAATAGTGTCCGGTAGGTCTCCATAAATATTTAAATGAGATCTAATTGAGCTATAATATCTTGACCGTGTTTTGAAACAAAAAAATGAAACATTTTATAAAACATACATATAACAAACTATTTCTAATTCTAACAGTTGAAATATAATCCTTGAAAATGGCTAAATGTATAGCCGAAAGCGCTCGGATAAAAAGAACATTCGGACAGTTTTTATATAATTTATCATCTGAAAAGAAAAACATTATTATATCGCACGAGAAATTATATAAAAAACTAAATAAAAGCACCTTGTCAGTCATTTTTAATGAAATGTGCATATACATACATATATATACATACATATAAATATATATATATATATATATATATACTATACATGCACACACGCACACGCACACACACACGCATATATATATATATATATAATGTGTGAGTGTGTGTTTATACTTTCTTTGTAAGTGACTGTATATCAGTAACTTTCATGGATAGAACTTTTATTATATTTTGGGATTTTGCAAGGTTTGTTTTTTCATTTGTTTGGCTTGGTAGGTAGCGTTTTTAGGCCTGCCCGAACACTGGCCCTTGTGTACGGCAAGGTTATCGACATGATAACACATGTGACCCAGCTTCAATAAATGTACGGCCGTTGTAAGTTCCCAGATGTGGCAAACGTGTCTCCACAACATCTGTAAACAAGAAAGTGATAACATCAACGTCATCTCTCACGTTGAAGCAGATAAAAACAAAACAAAAATCATCCATAAGTAATTCGGTTTTAACTGGTCTTCAACTCGACTATTTAGCCGATTTATAGCGCGAAAAGCTTTATAAATTGCAATGAATTAAATCTTTCTTTTTTTATAAAGACGCTCGAATTGAGTGATCAAAAGAAGCAGGCTGTTTAAACATTCTTGACACGTGCTGCAGACTTCTGAAAGAGGCGTGCCCCTTTTCAGTCAGTGAACCAAGAATTGTTGCGGACAAAATGTAAGAAAAGCGAATAAGGAATCCTTATACGTAACACGAAGAATTTTAAAGAACTTCCAGTGAAAATATTTTCAGCGCGCCGGAAATCACACCCAAACACAAAATATCCAGGCTAAATTTAACACGATGTTATTCGGTAGAAATGATTCCGGTATAATTTAATTCTGACAAATTCAATCATTAAATCTCAAAGAATCGACCTGGCAACGACCATAATTGTCAGAATAAAAATACATGTTTAGCTAATTTTATTAACATAACACGTTTTATTGTAAAGTATGTATTTATAGATGAAACCATGATAGTCTGATTGAAGGAAAATTTCATAATTTGGGATTTAGATTAATCTGTACCATGCTATAATGAAATGATAGATACGAACAGATAGATAGATAGATAGAACATAGTAAGAATGTTACGTATATATATATATATATATATATATATATATATATATATATATATATATATAGAAATATAGTTTTAAAGTTTGCTATATATTTATGGGACAAAGTGGTCTATTAGAGATAGAGCGCATAAATATATATATATATAAAAGTGAACATTGAAGTCAACACTCAGAGGTTACAGGCTGTTTCATCCTAGACGCACTTGTCAGGCGGCCTGACGAGTGCGTCTAGGATGAAACAGCCTGTAACCTCTGAGTTTTAACTTCAATGTTCACTTTTATATATATATATATATATATATATATATATATATATATATATATATATATGTATGTGTGTGTGTGTGTGTGTGTGTGTGTGTGTGTGTGTATATATATATATAGAGAGAGAGAGAGAATAAGAGAGATAGAGAGAGTGATTAAGAAAGAGAGAGTGATAGGGATCGATTACCGTATTAAGACATATTTCATAAACATATAGAGAGACAAGAATATTTAGAACTGCATTCACATCTCTCCGTGTGGATAAAAGTGAAGCTGTCCATATCTATGGAGATGGACCACTAATTCCGCAGGTTGTTGTGAACTAAATTTTGCCGCTAAAATGTCATTCTATAATAGCCCAACTCTCTGGCCAAAATGGTCGCTTGATTAATTTGGCTGCATTGGTAATGAAGTCTGTTAAATATTTTTTGTGCAAAATAAACTTATTGTTTCATGAAACTTCCCCAAGAACGTAATTTTAACCGCCATCGTGAGCA
>OZ038503.1:1694444-1824444 GCA_964036315.1 Acanthosepion esculentum
TACTTACTGGAGTTGTACAGGAAAGAATCTTTAGCAATGGATTGTATAAACTACTTCTACTTAAGCGTTGCGATGAGCTTAAATCCCGTCGCGTTCAAAGCAAGGTCCATCCTTGTGCTAAAACACGTTCACTGCGATAGATGAAAAAATCGGCTCTGTTCGATCTTGATTGATTGATTGATTTGTTTGTTTAATGGCATATCGATTTCTTCATGGGTCATTTAATGCCGAAATTTAATTTTCTTGGAAGCTTTTAAGTAATAAAAATTGATATATGTTATTCTGCTTTCACAGTGGAATAGATGGTAGATGATACTCAACTTTTGTACATATATATGTTTATATGGCCATAATTACTAGAGGCGGTGATATGTGTGATTTATGTTGTTAGTTTTGTTGAAGATATATTTTGGAATATCCTTTGATTAATTTAAGAGACGCTAGGATATGGATTAATGTCACGAAATTTCTTTCATATTCGTTCTTTGGCTGGTTGGTTGATTTTGTTTGGCGGTATATCAACATCTCTATGGGTTATTTAATGCCGAAATCTACATATTTTCTACGTACGTTTATGCTTTCAACTACAGATAATTTGTACATAATTTTATACTTTCAGAGCTATATATTTGGTAGATCATAAAACGTATTGTTGATAATTTTACTTTAAAAATATATTTTCATATTTTGATGTGGCAATGATTTGTCATTTACTGTTGATTTATGTTGGGGGTCCACTATATATATATATATATATATATATATATATACATACATATATATATATATATATATATATATATATATATATATATATATATATATATATATATATATATATATATATATATATATATAATTTGTGTATTTAGGCAGCAATTATTCCTCCATGCACATTTCATTAAATACGACAGACAATGTACTTTTATTTAGTTTTTTACACAATTTCTCATGCGATCTAATATTATATTTTCTTTTTAGATGATAAATTATATAAAAGCTGTCCAAATGTTCTTTTTATCCAAGCGCTTTCGGCTATACATTTAGCCATTTTCAATGATGAAATATTTTAACTGTTAAATAAGAAATAGTTTGTTGCAGGTATGTATTTATATAATGTTTTCATTTTTCAAAACACGGTCAAGATATTGTGTCCATGTTCATAGTTGATATTATTAAGTTTTTTATTTATTTATTAAAGCTTTCATTAGATTTAGCCTTTTTTGCATGTAGATGATGCTATTATATTAGTGTTGTCAACAAGTATGTTACGAATAGTGTCCGGTAGGTCTTCATGTATATTTAAATGAGATCTAATTCAGCTATGATAAGAAAGTAGTAGAGTGAGTCTGCGTGTCAAACATATATATATATATTAAAAATAGACGAGAGAAACCGCAAACGGTTTTGGTTGTAATGTGGATTTTAAAAAAAAATATATATTATGTTTTATTTTCCATCATTTTAAAACACGTGTTTCGGGTCTCGTGACCTTCTTCAGGCAAAGAGCGAATATTTCCACATATTATTAAAATGAATTAATGTTCCTTATGTTTTTCGATGTTAAACTTTCTCTTTTTTGTGTGTTAATGACACAATGACTTTCTTGGACAGGCCACTCCATAAGAGCGATAACTATAGTAAATTTTAAAATTACTGTTATTTTTCTAAGTCCATAAAGCTAAAGTAAGTAAATTTCAATAAAATCTTAGGTTACTTTTGACTTTGGTAAGACAATAAACTACACCCGGGAGCAAGTTCCCTAATCAGGAGGTTTTGATTAGCGTGGAACCACCTCTTAATTGCTGTTTTTCCCAGTTCCACCCCGACCTAGGGTGGTAGCACCTGTTAGGGTCCAAGCTATGGTTAAATATTTACCCCCTCCCCCAAACTGGAGTCAGGTGGGACATAGCGCTGGGACAGAGAAATGCTCAGGCTGGTCTTTGAGGGCGCGTTTAAACCATCAGGAGAGATGTCCTCCTTAGGCTTAGTCAAGGCAGACATCTCGGAGAAGGAACACTCTGAGATAACATCTGCGGCTTTTGATGGTATCAAATGAGGTCGACTTGCTTTTCTTTTTGGTAAATATCATATTTTGCTCAGAGAGCCGAACTGGCTCTGTTCACTGCCTTTTCCCACTATAAAGGTTTCATGCAGATATTGCTTAATATCTGGAGAACTTTTCTGCACTTGTCATCTTAATGTAGAATTATGGCTGGCCGTAGCCTAAAAAACAACTTGCATTACAATTAAGGTATTTAGTACAATAGAAGTCAATGTCAATAAGGGTTCTGAAACCACATGTGAAAGGGTCTGGCCCGGCGTGGGTCTCAGGGAGCCGCAGCTTGGGTCCGGTCGTTATCATGCTACTGCGTGCAAAACACTCTATTTTGGGTTCTGGAATGTGCGTACTTTACTTGATATTGAAGCAAATGTATAGCGAACTGACAGAAGATCTGCACTGGTTGCTAAGGAGCTCCAAAGATATGATATAGATGTTGTGACCTTTTCGGAAACTAGGTTTCTTGGGGAGGGTTATTTCATGGAGATATAAGGTGGCTATACGTTTTTCTGGAGTGGTAGGAAGAAGCGAAATAGAGAATCAGGTGTTGCTTTTGCCATTAGGACATCAATAACTACTCAGTTGGAAGAGTTTCCGATAGGTGTCAATGATCGACTGATCACTATGAGAGTTCCTTTATTATGTGGAATATATGCAACCTTGATTGGTGTTTATGCATCAACCGTTGTTTGCACAGATGAAGTAAAGGAAGCTTTTTATAACGAACTAAAGGCTCTTGTTAAGAAAGTAATTGTAGCAGACAAAATTTTCATTCTTTGAGATTTTAATGCACGGGTGGGTGTCGACTGTGAGGCATGCAAAGATTAGAAAGTGTTACAGCAGGGGTCTGTTGTTGTTGCAAGTATGCACAGAACTAGACTTCTTCATTGGTCGCTCAATGTTTCAACCAAAGAACAAATATAAGATCACATGGTTGTATCCTGGAATTAAAAAGTGGCACGTGACTGACTCTTGTGAGGCGGCGTCATGTACAGGATCTATGTTATGTGCGTGTAATGCGTGCAGCTGTGAATGTTGGACTAATCATCGCCTGGTAAGAGCAAAAGTCAAGTGTGTTGTACGTACAAAGGTAAGGAGGGAGAGGAGTATAATTTCCAAAGAGTCTGAATGCTTGCCGTTTGAATGTTTCTAAGCTTAGACTGAATCTAGTCGATAAGATGAATGCTTTATTAAGGGAAAATACCTGAACTTCAAGGAGGCATTCGTGCAGCATGTCAGGGAATATTCCCTCGAAAGATATGTAGTAATCACTGTAATCGGAACCGAGTTGACAACCACTATACATATATATAGGCACCTCACCTTTTTCGCGGGAAAACAGATAGCGTAATGAAAAATGCCACAAACTTAAAGAAAATAAACATTTATCGTCAAAATGCTTATGTTATTATTAAGATGAAAGACGAAAGTATTTTTTGATTATTTTTTGAAATGTTTTAATCCTTTCTAACACGTTCGAAATTTTGGTTAAAAATCTTCCTTTGTTTACATCATCGCGGTGACATGAAAATAACATTGTTTTTTGCGCTTTTTTTTCCATTGAAAATACATTGAATTAGAAATTCTTGTAAAAATAAAGTAATTGCCCGATTTTAATGAATTATTCAGGACTTATTCACAAATGAATGAAATTATTTTTGGAATTTGTTTTTTTAGAAGATTTCGGTATTAAACATTTTTCTTTTTAATATGCTATCCCCACTGATTTAAAATCATGAAATCTCGAACAAAACCTTTCTATTTCCTGAATATTTTTTTGTTAAAAGTAGGAGTCTTTGGAGATTGTAAATTACCAATTTTTTCTTTTCAAATTTGAGCTATCTAACAGAAAATCTGCTCTGAATTGAAAAATAATGAATCCAATAAAACTATGATATTACTTAATTAGAAAAGCTTTTAATTGCTTTTGTAAATAAGTAATATTAAGGACATTATTGTCTGAAGAAATAAATTTTTTCTGATGAATAATTAAATTTTACAAGAATTTTTTCATTTCTTTTAAATTTTAATTATAATAATTTATAATAGTTTAAAATCGTATAAAACTCTGTATTAGGCTATTTCCTGGATGTGATATAGTAATTAAGTGGAAACAAAATTTACAAATCCAAAATTGAAAAGATTAATCAACTTAGTTGTGCTATTTATTTTTAAAATAATTTTTTATTTTATATTTTTTTTACTTACTACGTTCATTATTTTCATGTACGGTAGACTGAAATTGTCATTATTATGATCTAAAAGTGTTGTACCTTTATTATGTCGCTTCAGTTACATTTCAACAGGTTTTCAAAATTTCTATCCAACTTTAAAAGTTTAAAGCTTAAACTAAGTTTTACTTTTTTCAATGACTATTTCGCTAAATATTTTTATTTTATGTATTTACATTAGTGTGGGACATACTTCAATTGAGTATTCATGGTTTTTTATTTGTTATTAAATTATAAAATTAATTGAAGAAAATTTTATAGTATTTTAATTTTTTTTATTTTTGCATCTTCTAAAGGTAAATAAAAGTCGATAAAATATTAAATAATAATATGTTCATTTGTAAAAATTACTAGGTAGTTAAAAACAAAAAATATGAGTTCACTTAGAATTTTGACAATGGGGGCATCGCCTCGTCTATCAGCAATCCATCAAACGTTGGATCAAATAAACAAGACCAATCGTTAATAATTGGTTGTATATTTTTTGTTAGAAGTAAGTAATATTTATTTCAAATCAGATAAATTTAACTTTAAATTTTCTAATTTTACTAAAATAACGTGTCAGAAATAGATATTTATCTTTTAAATGAATTTTAAAATAGAAAAACTTGTTTTGTTTACAAATTTCTTAAAATTAAGAAAATTGCCGCTTTTAAGAAAATTTTAAGAAATCAAAATTGAATTTGACATTCCAATCTATATAATTTCTATCTGAAATACACCAGAATATTTGACTTAATGGAAATAATAAATTTAATTGGTAAACTTTCAATTAAACTAAAATGAAATATTCAAGAAAGATTTTTCGTTTTTTAAATTTAATCTTAAACCTTAGGTGTCGAAAATTTATGCCAAAAAAGTGGCGATACCTACATATATATATATATATATATATATATATATATATATATATATATATGTGTGTGTGTGTGTGTGTGTGTATGTGCGTGCGTGTGTGTGAGTGAAAGAGAGAGAGTGTGTATACAAACCTTATTAGAGTGGACACTTTTGGATGATTTTGATTTATTAAATAGCGTATATTATTTCTATCGGACTGCGCATTCGAGAAATCTTAGAAAAGAAAATACGTTTTGCGTCAAGTATCGAACCTGCGTTGCCCTCTCCCACATATATATATATATATATATTGATAATATTAGTGGTCAATATATATATATAAGTTTTGCGTCAAGTATCGAACCTGCGTTGCCCTCTCCCACACACACACATATATATATATATATATATATATATATATATATATATATATATATATATATATTGATAATATTAGTGGTCAATATATATATATATATATATATATATATATATATATATACATACATCTAAATTCCCAAGAGGATATAATCCAAGTAGAACTCAATGTCCAATGTTATAATATAAAAGGCTCAAACACTAATATTCCATGGTTATAATATATTACATTGGAATCGTAATCACGATCCAATTCATCAGACCTACAAATTTGATTTTTTTATTACGATTCCAATGTAATAAATTATAACCATGGAATATTAGTGTTTGAGCATTTTATATATATATATATATATATATATATATATATATATATATATATATATATATATATATATATATATATATATATATATTTATATATATATATATTTATATATATATATATATATATATATATATATATATATATATATATACTTTGTTCTAATCTCATGTGTGATCATTTAATCAGTCCTATTTTTCCCATATCCCACTGCCGTGCAACAATATATAATCATGTCAGCCTTCAACTTGTCGCCAATTGTATTTAGTCGATGAGATACTTTTCGACATATCGACGTCAGTGTGTGATACCAATGTCTTCCTGCATGTAGATGTCTTTCAAACTCACTTCATTTCACATACATCGGCATTTTTTATTTGCTCTTTGACCAATGCCTCTTCTTGATAACCTCGACACGTAACAAAACTCCTTTGTCATCGGCCATTTTCCGAATGGCTATGCCTAACGAGCAAATTAGTAAAGATGGAAGGATTCAGGCAAATCTCCTGCGAGTGGAAGAAGTTACTCTCGTCTTTGTCATCTTGAGTCAAACGTAGACGCGGGTCAGCGTGATGCAAGGATAGTTGATTCGTGTCTCTAGAGGGACACACTCACCATACTGCAGACAATTAACACAAATGACCGACACAGCAGCCTAGAGCATAAGAAATTAAAGCACGCCTCAAGAACTAATTGACGACTTTCGAGACTGAAATTATTTTTGCGCATATAGTTTTAAGTGTAACTATGAACACTTCAGCCCTTTTCATTTGTCTGTTTGTTTGTCAGTCTGCTTTTCTCTCTCTGTCTCTTTATCTATCTATTCATATATCTATCTCTCGATATATATATATATATATATGCGTGTCCGTTTTTGTGTGTATGTATGTATGCATATATATATATATATATATATATATATATATATATATATATATATATATATATATATATATATATATATTCTTAGATGGATTGTATCTGTAGAAGAGACAAAATGAGTGAAAAGAAAAGAGACCTTTATAAAGTCCGCCAGATGTTGAAACACTTCAGATAAATACTAAGTATAATTTTCCTTTTGACTTTTCTGTTATATATATATATATATATATATATATATATATATATATATATATATATATATATATATATATATATATATATATATATGTTCTATATTTTACATTGAGCACAGTTTTGTAAAAATAAATATATCAATAAGAACACCGGATTATATATCTTATATATGTTCCTTCTTTTTATTATAATATATATATATATATATATATATATATATATATATATATATATATATATATATATATATATATATATATATATATATATAAGTATAGGATTGGTGTATATGGAATAAATTCCAATAACCAACAATTACCATTCTTAAAAGAGTGCTCAATACAGAGTAGAGCAAATATAATTATTTATTTGAAAATTATAACATACATATGTTATAAAATCACTACAAAAATTGCCATTTTGTTTCATCACCTCTGGTGTCTTATCAAGTGATGATGTTTAATCAGTGAAGAATTCTCTTCTGCTTACTTGCACCCCTGTCACATAAATTCTTCAAAAATGTAAACGTAATGACAGTCTCCATCATCTGTTTTCCTGAAACCTGTTTTTTTATTGTTATTTCTCGTGTTATCTTTTCTCTCCCAGTTTGGTGTGAAATGATTAAATATATGATAAAATAATATTTCATCCAGTGATACTGGAATATATGTCAATGTTACAATGGCCTATATCTTTTTTTTTATCTATTTCACCCCAAGCAAGGCAGTATTGCCACAAAGACACAATGGGTTACTGGGTGCAGAAGAATTAAGAATAGAAACATTACTAATGAGCGGGAAGACAAAAGAGGAGTCAAGAAGAGATAACGACTGACATTGCATTTAAATTTTTGCAGATTAATGTTGGCTGAAGCCAGAAGGGAGTTCCCCAAGCGAGAAGTGCGAGAAAAGAAAATGTCATCATAGAACTTATCAAGCTGAATCAAGCTAGCTCAACTGTAAATTGGTGAGATTTCGATGCCAGTCTTGTACTGCGCTTAAATTCAAAAAGTCTATGTGCCATAGTGAAGAGCTCATCCGAAAAATTTCCATGAAAGTATTTATAGAAAAGGTACAGGAACGCAACCTCATGGAAGTGAGAAAGTGGCTGAAGCCGAGTTGCGAGATCAGGACCAATAATATTGCTGATTTCTCTTTTGATTTTATCAAGCATCTCAAGGTATAAATAGCAGGGGCAGCGGACCATAATGTAGCATAAATGGTCTAAGAATGGACGAATGGCAGACTTATTTGTAAATAATCATTTATATTAACATTTGTATAATAAAACATGTTAGCCCTAAAAACAAGTTATTAGTAATATTTTTAGAAAGGATAAATAAATATACATAGAACTGTATTATGTGATTATACCTTGAAGCGTTTGACAATGCCGATAATTATTAATTACATTGTGTACACTTTGCTGTGTATAATAAAACACATCTGATTCATGCGTTTCTACAGACTATTCAGGTAGGTTGTGTTGACCAGTGGATAGAATTAATTCCACTGGCAATAATGTTCTGCGTTTGGCCGTTTATTCTTCCACCATTCCTCCAAGCATATAGTGTCATTTGACGGTCATGTGCAAAGATCAGTTTGTACTGGCAAAGGAATTCTTAGTCGAGGATAAATTTAAAAAAATGGGGATAAATAAAAAAAAAGTTCTTAACCCCTTTATCATCTTGTTTACTGCCCCGAAAAAGAGGAAAAGGAGAAATGAGAAAAGTGGGAATCGAAAGCTAAATGTTGCCCGTAAATACCTGTAAATAATTCTTCTGCTTCTTTTTCTTCTTTTTTTTATACAGGCGTCCTGGATACGACGATAAACTACACCCGGCTTGGAAAACCTCTGAGACCTTTGAGGAGCGTCGAAACACTTCTTAGTTGGTGTTGTTCCCATGTCCACCCTGACCCGGTGTGGTAGCACCTGTTAGGGTTTCAACTATGGGCAAATAGTTAAACCCCAAACTGGAGTCAATATATTATGAAAATATAAAAATACATTTTTATAGTAAATATTGCCAGCAATACATTCTTGTAAAATATACAAGCAATACATGAAAAAAAAAACATACCAGCAAAATACATTTTTGTTAAGAAAAAAGTATAAGCAATCTATTTTTCTAATAAAACTTACTAATGCTTCCAAGAAATTAAATTTCTGCATGAAATGACTCATTATGTAGAATCCATTAATTCTAATAATACATATTCACTATTACTATGCAAAATGTTCAGCCGATGCATTTTTCTGCATTCTTCTGATGTACAGAACAACAGTTCATCCGTTCGTCTTTTTATTTTATTAATTGGTCCTAAATTTATAATGAGTCATGTAGACAGTCCTCTATCTGAAGAGATTTACGTGTATTGATAAGGCTATTGCTCTGAATGACTTTTGAGATATGGGCTATACGCATAAAGAATTTCATCTCCACCTTACCACAAATGAACTCTGAAAATAAATCTTTTTAGGTTAACTTTAATCTCCTTGAATTTCTTTTACGACAATGTGATATCATTAATTATAGCAAATATTCGAAGTTAGGGGCGGGTTTGTAAAAACCGGAAATATAATCCATGTTGACTGTTGTTCTTTTATATCCACTGATGACGTTGGCGATTATGGCTCTCCAAAACATCCTAGCCCTTATACCCCTTATGATCAAGTGCTGTCATATGTCCCAGTATCCATTTACACAAGCTCGTAAGTGTTCCGCTGCCTTCCATTATCTCTCTTGCATTCGATATGCCTATTGAGATACATAGAGATTGATAGATCTTCTTCGGGTCGCGTCACTGCAATATGTGATCAGAGCTCTCCATAACTTTCTCCCACGCCAGATAGGCAACTCGCTGTTACCCCCTATCAATCTTACCCTCGATATGCCTACTGAGATATATAGATAGATAGATCTTCTTTGTCCCGTGTCACGTCAAGATATATGCGATCAGGGCTCTCCACAACTTCCTCGTGTGTAAGTTAAGTGGTCCGCTGTCAGCTGCTATCTATCCTGCCTCGATAGGCCCTGTGAGTGTTAATTTTTAAAGACATCCTTCCTTCATTATGGATCCAAAAATTTCAGTTGCTTCTTTCTGAATCTGAGTATAAGTGTTCTGTCGCTATTTTCTTTAAGACATTCTCGTTGTTGTTGATTGCTAATCGACTAAAAGGCATTTAATCTGGGGTTTGCCCCTACTCTTCTATTAATTACTTTATGCCGAAGACAAATCCTAACGTAAATCTCGAGAATAAAAAGTGCTCCTAACCACTTTTAATTAAATCATGTGTAAAATTATAAATATCAGGGAAATATGTTAACAGAAGACGAATAAATGTGACACCGAAATCCCTAAACTGATAGATATAGCGAAAGATGCCTTCCAAAAACTAAACATAGTATTAAGAAAAAGGAAAATTTTGTTAGAAAAAAGTGTTGAACTGCTATGCAGTATCAGTCCTCCTATATGACAGTGAATACTGGACAATTCCATGACAAATGAAAAAGAGACCTGAAACAACAGAGTTGTGGTTCTACAGAAGGTTGCTGAGAATAATTGAATGGAGTATGTAAGCAATGACGAAGTTTTCTAGAAAACGGAAATAAAAAGAACAATTATATTTAAAATCGGAATGAGACGGTTAAAATTTCAGACACCTAATGCAGGAAAAAGACTTGGAGTATTTGACGCTTACAGGACACATGGAAGACAAGTGTTTAGTGATACAAAATGCCGTTGTCTCACTTGCGTTGAGATAGTCATGAGGGTCTGTGGAGGCCGATGTTTTACGTCAGAGGAAAAGTGACCAAGGCTAGTTACGATGTGAACCCGGACCGTTGTAATATCAGTTTTCCTTTCGGGAAATGTTACAGTTAAGGTTCCGCTTTTTTTTACACACAGTTTGTTGTTGCACATATGTTATAATTTCTCTGTGTGGGACACGTGTAAATATGTATATAAAATTTTGTGCATGACTTAGTGATATAAAAGTTTCACTGAGAACAAGCATAGTTTACTTTTCTTTATCTTTTATGCTTCCTGTTCCGTACGGCGTTGTTATATCATGGATATAATAATGACCATAACGGGGAAGATGTAAATTGGAGAATAAACCTTTCACCAAAGTTCTCAGTTATAATAAGTGGAACAGAGAGAAACAGTGAGAGAACTACGTAACAAAACTTATGTAAATGTATCACAGAAGAGTGAGTGCGAACTATATTAACAAGAGAAACACTACTAAGACGGACAAAGGATAGGATGATGGGGAGAATCGTGATCGCACATGCCCGGAAGGTACACAGCACATAGAAGAAGAACCAAAACTCAACAGAAGTCTAGTGTCTCGTAAGTCTGTTTCAAGGATCTTTCAGTAAAGAGTTAGAATGATAATAAACAAGCGTTAATTTTATATAATTTATTTCTGACGTTACAATTTGTTTGAACAAAACGCTAAATGGCTTCGGCAAATATAGGAGGTATTATAATAACAAGTTGATGCAGAATATGACTTGAACTCATCTATATTGCATATATACTGACGCTGTGAATTGTTAGCTGGGGAAGAGCTACTCGGGAGATAGCCTTATATCCTTACTATAGAATTCGATAAGACAACGTCAACTCCAAGAGACATTATATTTCATGATTGTCTTATCTTTATGAAATGGAATGAAGACATAACAGTAACGACGAGCATTCGAATTCACATGAAAAACTTCTTAGCATAAATAGCTGCCGAAGAAAATTCAAAATTCGCGGAAAAAGAATTTTATTTTATTCGTGTATATTCATAAGATGACACGGAAGTCGATAAATTCCAAGGGTGTATGACATACTTCCATTTGGAAAAAACCCCTTTTCTTCCTAGTTACAGGACTACTTTACGGAAGAAATGAAGATAATTATTCAACAACTATTACAACAAATGCAGCGGGATCGGATTGAATATCGAGAACAGTTGAAGGTAATCCTAGAAAACCAAGGAACATGCAATGCATCAATTTCATTTTCGGGGACTCGGTCGCTAACTTAATTATGTCCCAGAAGAAAACATTACATTTCTATCATACTCCAGAAAGTACGAGGCATTTTTCAGAGACGAATGTCAAGGATGGTTGGATGAAAAGAAAGTACATGTTCTGTTAAGAAAATACGAAAAGTATATGTATTTCATTTTGCCGAATACTCCTGAAAAAGTGTCATTTGACGAAACAGTGTCGATATTATCAAAAAATTTTGCTAAAAGAATTCATTTTTTTATACACGTTGGCGTGAACCTTTATAAGGACGAAGATGAAGATTTTGTCGCATATGTCGCATATGCTGATAAAGTCAACTGTGAGTGTAATTTAAAGTGGATGAGCTATCCATAGATATATTTAAATGTCTAATGTTCGTTAACGGTCTAACATCAAGCCACGATGCATAAATACGCTCTCGAATCCTTACAAAACTTGGAAAAGCTTCAAAGTTAACAATACAGACGCAAGAGTGTCAAGAAATTGTCAATTTAAAGCACGATACAGCGAAAATCGATGAAAATGGCATCTCAGAAGTAAAAATAATTCGAAAATCGCCCTAAAGAAAAATTCCGAAATAGAATATTACCAAACTTAACCCATGCTATGATTCTAGCACGTTTAGTTTCAGAAAGAAACTGTCTATTTAAAACCAAAAATGTTTTGTGGAATAACAGGTCACAAACGAAGCTACTGCAAGTCAAAAAGCAAAATAAATACGCAAATTAACTTGCTGAAATTAGTGCTACCAGCTACAAAACTGGAAAGTTCAAATGGCAGTAAATTGGTGACAGTAAAAATGAATAACGCAACGGTGTGATTTACATTGGACACTGGTAGCGATTATTACAATTATTGATGAATAAACTTGGAACAGAATAGGCAAGCCTAACTTGAACAAAAAAAAAAATTTGCATGAGAAATATCGAGGAAGAAATTAATTTTTCTTTGGAAAATTACATGTAACATCGTTCGTGCGGGTAAAACTAAAAAAGCAGATATTCAAGTATTAAAAGTCTCCAAAGCGAATTTAATAGGCGTCGATTGGCTAGACTTATTTGAACGAAGGAATTTGCCGATTAATTTATTCTGGGGAAAATTACTTGTTCGTCAGAGAAAAAGATTACAACTAAAGAAACAATGAGTGAACTAAAAAAAAAAAAATTACGAATATTTCCGCAGAGGAGTTGGGAAAAGGTACAAAGTCAAAGACATTTTTCAAATTAAAGAAAATTTGATACCAGTTTTTAAGCTTAAAGAAAGATACACTTTTCTTCGTTGGAGTCTATTCACACTGAAGTTGATAGGTTAGAAAATGCCTCACATTAAAAACCGGCCTTGTGCCACATCCCGCCCGGTGAGGAGGCTTTCGGTAAATACCGAGCT
This sequence comes from Acanthosepion esculentum, assembly GCA_964036315.1. Classification (NCBI taxonomy): domain Eukaryota; kingdom Metazoa; phylum Mollusca; class Cephalopoda; order Sepiida; family Sepiidae; genus Acanthosepion; species Acanthosepion esculentum. The sequence goes on from OZ038503.1 coordinate 1,707,770, forward strand.
AAGCAGGAGTGAGCTTTATATCCTTACTGTTTAGGGATCTCCCCTTTTCACACAAATCAACTCACCCAGGGTATACATATACTACTACCAGTGAATACCCGGGAGAACGAACGAACAGTCAGAAGAGTAGAGTCGGTCGGTAGAAGAGTCATACACAGAGACGGTGCTAGAGTGACAGTAACGAAGCACATAGACTCAGTAAGAAGTCATACAGCGATACGTCGATATCAAAGACAAATACATATATTTTCCTACTAACCCGCATTCCTGGAACTACTAACCTGTATTACCAGTTTGTATTATTACGTTAATAAATTTATTTTCCTATATTCATTCTTGGCGTTTGTTATTATTTGATACCGGATTTCATCCCGGAATCCACAACACTTACTATAGAATTCAGTATGACTGCAAGCGACATTATATTTCATGATTGTGTTTTCTTTAAGCAATGTAATAAAGACATAAGATATTTTCACAATAACTGCTTTGGAAAAGGCATGAAACAAACTTACCCTTAGAAGCGTTCACTTTCCCAATTTCCATAACGGAAGATGGAGAAAAATGGTAGTCAAATCTTCGTTTTTTTCAAGTTCTTATTTTTTTATATTACATCTCTTCAGGGTGTAGATGATCCTGGCTCGATAGAGGCTCTGTTTCTCATAATCTGTGAATCGATATTTGGAATAGCAGCGGCTTCCTTTTGCCTTCTCCACAGTTTTGAATTTAATTGGTTCCTTCTAGAATGTCTATCAACTAAGACAAGCGAAAATCCAGGTTAAAAGGTCATCGGAAAATATGACTAAATGCCAGTTTCATATATTAATTCAGGTACCTTCGTGAGATCGCTAAAAACAGAGCATAGCATGATGAAAAAGACGCGAAACTTGACGAAAAATGTTATTATTGAGCGAAAAGATCAAAGTATTTTTTTTATTATTTTTCAAATTTGTTCCTTCTTTTTAGAACATTCTAAATTTTGATTAAAAAAACCTTGTTTCTCTTTGTGTCACAGGAACTAGTAACATAACATATAAAATTTTAGCGCATTTTTCTGTATGACAGACATTAATTTTGAAAATCTTGCAAAAATAAAAATAATTGTCAGATTTTAATGAAACTTTCAGAAACTATTCCCAAATGATGTTTCAATTTACTTGGAGAATAAAGGGGGTTGAATAATAGCTTACAGACCATGATTAACTCCGCTTCAATCCAAACAATATTTTGACACAATCAGGCAATGGTCTTGGTATTATATGAACTACCCGTATCGGTAACTCATAACATTTATCTTAGATGCCATAAAGGATCAATGATTATTACGGTTTTTTAGATCATGAAATCAGCGAACCCAAATCTAATTTAAATAATTCTTTTGATGTCTATGTTGAAATTTAAGTTTAACCGAATAGGTCAGATAATCCTTCAGAGATATCACGAAATGTCACAAGATCACACGACATATGACATTCAAGAGTACAAATGTGGGGTAAAATTGTCTACTAAAGCGATCCATTGGGTGATTTATGCAGAAAGTGTCGGCTTGTTTAAAAATCAGCATTCGAAATATTCGCTTTTTGATGGGGCTCAAAGAATGAACAATAGCGCAGGCAACGTATATAGAAAGTATTGAGAAGGAAAAATGTAATTAAAGATATATTGAGCGTAGTCTGATACTTCACGTTAGATAGATATGTATTGAGATAGATAGATAGATAGATAGATTCGATTTCTTACGGTTTATCAACCCACTGCAGTCTATTTAAAACCAGAAATATTTTTAGATTCTAAAATTTTGGGGAGGTGATAATAATGATTTCGTAATACAAGTCTTATTAATCAACCCATCAATAGAGTGAAAAGAGGTCGGTTCATGTCTTCCCTAAGGGTATCATTGCGCGTAAATGAATATAACGAATCCAACTGGAATTGGAACTCCGCTCTCTGATTAACAATTTCGAGCCACTATACATTACACCAACCGCACATCCAAGCTTACTGCAGCTTGTATTCCCAAGCGATCACCTATCTAGTTCATGATTAGTATCGACATTGCTTAACTTCGGTTGTTGTACGGGAACCGGTGTTTTGACGTAGTATATCCGTAAGCCTATATAGATAAATGAGTAGAAGCCTCTAACTGTGTTCCAGTAGAAACGGTACTGGGAAGAGTGAACTTCGTGCCAATTTTGTAATCGAGTCGCGTCGAAACGGAAGAGCGGAGATTTTCCATCCGATAATAAAACGAAGTCTGTAAAGAAAGGCCGACTAGAATATAAAAAAAAATCCAAAAGCTTCAAGCTTAGTGTTTTATGGCCATGAAAGGGTTAACAGCCCTTACGTTTTATTACAGGGTAGGTCACATCTATTTACACAGTGACAACAAAACGCTGGACTCAACGTGTGAGAAAGTTGAGGATGAGTAAGAATGGCGGCAAGTGAAATGTTAAGAAAGGGCAAATATATAAATATAAATGTTATCTTTTTATTGGTGTCTCCAGAGTACAGTCAATTTATCTCCCACTCTTTTTGTCTGCCTGTCTACCTCACTCTCCCCGCCATATATCTTCAGGACGTGGTCGATGAGGGTTCTCCACAACTTTCTCTATTTTCTTCTCACAGCAATATATGCTTTATTATGAACCATCTGCGTCATCTATTTATTCAGTCATTTGTTTTTCAAAACTTTTAATTTCTCGACGCTGCTACCAAATATTGTACCCCTAGAATATATGAAAGTTAGCCTTAAGTCATTCTCCAAAACAAACGCGTGGTTTAAAATGAATGAAAAAGCTTTCTAAAAGCTTTTATTTTAGTTTTAATTTTAAGCTAATAGATTAACTGTAATATTTTCCATAAGTAAAATACTTTGCTGTATTTAAAAAGTAAAAACTAATTTAGTTAACTGGTAGATACGTTTTGAAATCGCTAAAAATCGCTGATTTAGTCATCTGTCAGCATAATGTAATTCGCTAAAAATATCAAAAATCAAAATAAAATATGATTTTCTGAAACTTTATTTGAGGACTATTTCTTACAATGCCTTCGATCATGGAATCAACGGACAAAAATCTTATAATTTAAACACATCTAATGTCTATGTTTTACAATTTAAAGTTTAATTGATCTGATTTCGAACAAATTTTAGTAACTTTTAGTTTAAAATATCGCAGAAGTTCATTTTTTAATACGAAAGTATGTGTTTATTTAAGGTGTTGACAGGTTGACAGCTTGACTGAAAACCAGAAGTTTATCTATTTTTTTTGTATTAGGGACGTATCTGTAAAAAATAACTTGAGCAATATAAGAAGAGGGCCTTTTTTTTATCAAAATTTAGGAATATATTTACAAAAATGATTACGTTTATTCAACATTTTTTTAATATTGGGGGACGCTGTAATGTCGAAAGCTTTTCCATTTATGATTAGTAAAATGTTTAGTTAATAACAATATAACCTAACCGCTACAAATTAATTAAGAAATTTAAAACTTTATAAATTATTCGAATTAAAATTTATTAATAAATGAAAATAATACTTGCAAAAATTTATCATTCATCGAAATTGTTTTTAAAATCAAAAATGTCCATAAAACCATATATAATATATGCACTGACTGCACTAAGTTTCGACGGGTGACATACAGTGTAACCCGGATATAAGATACCCTGATATAAGAGAAACCCGGATATAAGAGACATGTTATCTGGTCCCAAATTAGAGCCTGTGTTAATGTATATATAATAGGCCAAAGCCGGATATAAGATAAACCCGGATATAAGAGACTTCGTATATCCGGGTTACACTGCATTTATATGCGAGGACATTGAAATCAACATCCACAGGCGACGCTATGTTTCATGCTAAACGCAACTGACTGTTGACTTCATTTTATTTACATAAGCTCTGTTGATATTTAGCAGTTTAATCCATAAATATACCATACCATACAACTATAATTTCCCACATATATATATATATATATATATATATATATATATATATATATATATATAAGTAAAATAGAGGGCAGCAATTATTTTTTATGCAAGTTTCGTTGAAAACGACTGACAAGATGCTGCAGTTGAGTTTTTTTTTATATAATTTCTTATGTGTTCGTGCATGTTTTTTTTTCGGGACAGAAATTATATTAAAATGTCTTCCAAGTGTTTTGGGACATACTTTTAGCCATTATCAATGATAAATTTTATTTTATTTTTAACTGAATATATGCATTGTTTTATGTATGCATCTAGAATTAGACCAATATTTTATTTTCCAAATACGGTCAGCACATTGTGGCCGTGTTCATAGTTGATATTAGTGAGTGTTGGTGTTTCATTTTTATTAATAATGCTTCTATTATTTTTAACCTTTTTAACATATGGATGAGGTTATTACATTTTTATTAGCAACGATTATGCAGCGAATAGACTTTAGTTTGTCTCCATGGATATTTAAATGAGACGTCATTGAGCTATGTTTAGGGAGATGTAACATGAGGCTTCTTTCTAAACATGTTGTAGTATATCCAATATAGTTATTTAGAATTTGGTTTGGTCAGAAACACAGTTCCTTAAGGGACATCCAAATTCGTAAATAATATTGGTTCTCTGTAATTTGGATCTTGCAGTTAAATTATAAAGCTTGCATGTGAAGGTGGTGGTGGTGGTGGTGGTGGTGGTGTGTGTGTGTGTGTGTGTGTGTGTGTGTGTGTGTGTGTGTGTGTGTGTGTGATTGTATATGTGCGCACCCGTCTGGTTTTAATCAACTATTGTTTACCTGCAGTGATGTTCTTCGGAGTTACTTTCAGGCTTAAAAAATCTTAAAAATATAATCAAGTCCGAAATCAGAATTTACAAGTTCTGATTGTTGATGTATATATTCAAAGCTGGCCAGAATATGTTTACGTCTGTGTATATAAAAATATACCAATGATTCTGAGGGTGTGTATTTATATACACGTGCGTTTATCGGTGAATGACGAAATGTCCGCACACCGGCAAATGAAGGCGAAACGCTACTAGAGAGTGAGAGCGTTCCGTTGCTTCCGTGTTTTGTATACAATAGCAACTGTCGGTTGCTTTCCTTCGGCAAACCTTTTTCTTTTCTTTGCCTTAATGAACCAACACATGTGTTTAATAAAGTATCCAGCTGTTGTCGACGAGGAACTTCTATAAATATGGAGATAGATCGCTAGGGAGAGAGAGAGAGAGAGAGAGAGAGAGAGAGGTGGGAGAAATAAACAAATAAACTAAAATAGATATAAAAAACGATATATATATATGTATATATATATATATATATATATATATATATATATATATATGAAAGATATATTGTTAAGAGAGATAAAAAGAAAGAACCTGCATGTATGTACACGCACACTCATATATATATATATATATATATATATATATATATATATATATATATATATATATGTACACACATATATATAGTAGTACTCGTTTTGAAAACTTCGGATAGCTCAACTAGCAGATATGTCAGGACAAATCGGTACCCGAGGAAAAAATTGGAAATAAAAAAAGAAAGAAGTAAAAACATGAGAACAAGACGAAACAAATCGCCAAGTTCTTAAAGTCCTTAGTCCAAAAGAAGAAGAAAAACTAAACGAGTAGAAAGACTAAAACGTAGAGTGCTCAATACACTAAGTAGGGCGAAAAAATAGAATAAATCCTAAGGAGACAGGTAAACCTATCTAGGTTTCACCTAAACGGATCTTCAGGGTAAACTTGACAGCAAGTCTGGTAGGTTGGGCAAAACAACAAAAAAATTGGCAAATTCTCCTTAGCTGGGGCAAGGAACGGCTTTTTAACTTTAATTTTTAATCCCCATAGAGAAGATCTTCTGCCTGCAACTAGCATAATTGAGGCTAAGACAAAGGAGAGCAAATCTCTTTTGAGCTGATGTTTTCCACTGATATGAAGTGAAATGATTATATTAAATCAATTGCTCGGTCTAATGTTAAGAAAGTTGGCTAACTGTGCCTTGTCAGCCATAAATGGTCATTTTAACTGTTTAAGTGGGTGTCTGTCTTTGATTTTCTCTTCTTCTTCTTCGATGTTGTTTCTTTGTTTTTGTTTTTGATTTATTGCTTTCCGTTTTCCTTTTCATTATCTTTCGTCACTTGGCAGGATTTCTGGTCAATACAATTGGTCAATACATTGGATTGTCATATACAGTGTAACCCGGATATAAGAGAGTTGACGGGACCGGAGAAGAAGTCTCTTATAGCCAGGTTTCTCTTATATCCGGGTTTGGTCTATTTTGTTTAGGTAAGTATGGCTCTAATTTGTGACCAGAGAAAATCGCTCTTATATCCGGGTTTCTCTTATATCCGGGTCTCTTATATCCGGGTTACACTGTACTTCTATATCTATCTATCTCTCTCTCTCTCTCTCTCTCTCTCTATATATATATATATATATATATATATATATATATATATATAATTGGATATAGATTCCCAACAAAATTTCTAAGAAATTTGAAAAATGTAAAACGTTTCATTTAAATTAGATTTCATAACACGTTTCACTATTCTATGCTTCATCAGATACAAAACCGAAAGAAAAAACAAGTTCCTATGATTAAATAATGAATCATACTACATAGTACGATACAAAAGAGTGGGGAAATTTATTAACAACTTTTGGCATGAACAAACAATTATAAAGAAAATAAATAACAGCTTTTTTAAAAGTTACTCATTTTCTTTCTTCTTTAAACAGAGTTTCCCACTTAAGCTTAAGGAAAAATTCCTGTGATTCATTATTTAAGCATACACACAAAGACACATACACACATTTCATTATTTTGTTTTGGATCTGATGAATCCTAGAAAGGCGAAACGCATTATGAAATCTAGTTTCAATTAAACTTTTTCCATTTTGTCAAATTTCTTTGAATGAATTCCGAGTTGGGAACTGATGACATCAGAAAGGTGGATGAAGATATGAAACAACGTAGGTGCAAGGATAGCGCGCTAGTGGCACGCCCACCTTAATATGAAATGATCTGGAAGCGTGACCAGTCAATAATTAATTCATTACACGATTAATTAGGAAGGATTGATATAACAATTGATTTTTTATAACATGCATATATATATATATATAAATATATACATACATATATTTAAATATATATCAATAAGAAGATGATGGCGCGAATTCCAGCCTCGCTCAACATACGAAGCCTCGGCATAAATGCTCCTATTCAAAGCATCACAAAAATAAAATAAAACTATTTGTAAAACACGAGGAAAAACATAAAAAAACAATCACGTCAACCCCGAAAATGGCTACAAGAAGTAGCCGAAAGTACTTAGGACAGGGAAAATTATGGAAATTTATTTACTCTTTTCCTCCTAAAAAATGGATAAACGCAATGATCCTGGAAAAGCCAAAGAAAAAATAATTTAATCTTTCTTGTTTGCCATATTTAATGGAAGATGTTTGAAAGAAAGATTGCTGCCCAAATATACATTAATACACACACACACATACACACACACACACACATATATATATATCTGTGTGTGTACGTACTACAAAAATGTGCGCGTACTCACACACGCACGCGCGCACCCCACATACAGTCCCCCCAAATATATACATACATATATATATATATATATATATATATATATATATATATATATATATATAGATAGATAGATAGATAGATAGAGAGAGAGAGAGAGGGGGGGAGAGGGAGACTGACAGACAGAGACAGAAACAGAGGAAGCAAGACAGAACAAAGCGTGTATGGTAGAAGGAGACAGCTGAGTGAACAGAGATCCCTTAAGGCTAGAGCAAGTGATATTGAGCAACTAAATCGGAAACGCTTTGTGAGATTTGTACACAGATTTTAACAGACGAAGGAAATACGTACAAATATAAACATATACACAAGTCAAGTAAAGATAATCAATCGATTGTCAAAGAAGATATCGATGTTATAATAAAACTTGACCGTAAAAGAGTGAGATAGATAGATAGATAGATAGATAGAGAGAGAGAGAGACAGACAGACAGACAGAGACCGAGACAGTCAGATATACACAGAAAGAGAAACAGAAAGATCGATTGAAAGAATCAAAGAAAGAAAGAAAAAAAGATGTCTCAATCCAAGCAAAGTCAAGAGTGACGAAGTAAGAAACCAATAGAAAGATATGAACAGACTGACAAAGATAGATAGATAGATAGATAGATAGATAGATAGATTGATAGATAGATAGATAGATAGATAGATAGATAGATAGAGAGAGAGAGAGAGAGAGACCCTGTGACGAGTGAAAGGCCAGGTTCGTCTTTCGAAATTCTGGAGTCGGAATGCTGACGGAAACATCAATCATCTGAGGTACATTTTACATGTATTAATTCTAGATAGATAGATAGATAGATAGATAGATAGATAGAAACGAACTGACGTAGATAGATAGATAGATAGATAGATAGATAGATAGATAGATAGATAGATAGATAGATAGATACAGAAACACTCAAAAAGACGATATTGGCAAACAGATAACGGTTGAATGCAAGAAAGAATAAAAAAGAAAGGTGACAGAATCTAAACAAAGTCAAGAAGGCGTTGAATGATATTGATGACAATAATAACAATGGTTCTAGTGAAATGGCAGCAAGCATTATTATCTTTCCCTTTCTATGTGCGACGGAGGCGGTGGTATTTTTGTCAATGGCGAGAGCCTCCTTTATTTCGTAGCTGACAAATGAGTTAGCGTGCAAGACGCGCATCTTTGCCACCCGAGAAACGAGGCTCTGTTTGCTTGTGTTAGACACTAGTTGCCCATTAGCCGGCGTCCACCTGTTCCTGCTTGACGACTCGCCCACCAACTAATTTGAACCACACACGTCTCTTTTGCTTGCATCTTTCACAAGAAAACACTAGTTATCATAGAAGGTCTATAACAACGGATTTAATTCTGTGATTGCAACTGTTTTCAACCGCTTCTTACTCTCTTAAACATTCGCTCTTTATCATTCAATTTCTTTTGTTTTTGTTCTCCGCACGCAACTGAAGCTTTTCTTTGTCGGAATTTCAAATTGCAGTGACTGCACCCTATCTATACCACTAGTTACGCCCCTTAGTTTCTTTGTTTCTCCAGACCGAGAGCTAACGATTGCCTATTCAGAAGAAAGGATGGCGAAAATTTCTTGGCCCGACGCTCTTCCCAGTTTCTGAGTGACAAACGAAATTTTAAATTCTTTATGGAAGAGACTTTTGGCAGGGACAAGAAACTTTTAACAGCTCCCCGTATCTATCTATTTATCTACCTTTGTCTGGGCATGAATTTATTTCAGTCTGTTCAGAGTTATCTCTACAAATCTCTCTCTCCCCTTATCTCGCTCCCCACCACACACACAGTGATTGAAAAGTAACTCCCTATTTTATGTATGAGTGGCCAGCCAGGAGTCCTGACTAAACACCAAATGACTTTTTTCTTTGCAGTTGGCTAAATAAGAAGGTCTAATGTACCAAAACAAGACTTACGACATAATAAATTTACCGAATATCTAAAACATTTCTGGGAAGAAATTGAAGAACGCATATAAGAAAATTAATTGTCGCGATTCCTGAGCAGATCGAGAGCGAAATTTTGGTGGGCAAAAAAGCTATATAAACAAATTTTTTTACTACGTTAACCAAAAACACCGATCAAAACAAAAGAATAAATAAATAAATATATAAGATAAAAAATAAAAAAACAAACAAAAAAACAAGCAAAATAATTTGACATAAATAAATAAACAAATAAGCGACTTCCGGTAAAAGTACCCGCCAAAATATACTACCCATAATGCACCACTGACCCTTATATAAACAGCCGAGAAAAATAACAGCACTAGTCGCCTGACGATTGCACTAGCATGAAACAGACTGTCGCCTCTAAGTGCTGACTTCCATGTCCACTTTTATATATATATATATATATATATATATATATATATATATATATATATATAAGGCAGGATGTGTCTGTGTGTGTAACGAATACACGGCCGCAATTTTAGACGGATTTGCACCAAAATTTACATGCACATGCTCCAAGTTAGCGGGAAGGTCAAGCCTGACATTGCATTTCCCAACTCCCATTGATAGTGGAAATAATCGATTTTTTCATGCTTCTACGGCAGTTTTCATATAGTTTGCGGCCATTTTCTACTGGCCCGAGTGAGATCCTATAGATGGCTGCCACGAATAGGCAGGAAGATTCTATTGGCCAGCGTGAGAGCCAACAGCTGACTGACACGAATGTTAACTAGTATGCTAGCATGCAAAAAAAAATCGATAGCTGCATTCGTCACAAGTGGGAAAAATTTAAATCTGCATGGCACTTTACTCCAATTGGCTCATTCGCTTGCTTAATCTCAACGTTGATTTAGAACTAGGTTGGGTGTGAAAAAGTATTTGTTGTTAACATTCTTTTTTCATTCGGTTTTTCCAGTTAGGAATCCTTTTTTGAAAGCTGATCACTTTGTGTTCATTTTGTTTAGTTCTTTTTTCGTAAGAGATTTAATGTTTAGTATAGTGCTTAGAAAAAAATCACGGTGTGATGTAGCAACATCAGCACGGCAAAGGGCACTCCTTTAAAGGCAAGGAAGGGCCAAAATATTCTAAGTCCAGTGATAGCGATTGCTGTATGAGTCGTAGGATTTTTGAATCAAGCACGGGCAACGCTGGGCCATGCTGCTAGTACATATACAGTGTGACCCGAATATAAGAGACCCGGATATAAGAGAAACCCGGATATAAGATAGATTTTCTCTGATCCCAAATTAGAGCCTGTGTTAATGTATATATAATAGACCAAATCCGGATATAAGAGAAACCCGGATATAAGAGACGCCTCCGGTCCCAACAACTCTCTTATATCCGGGTTACACTGTATATATATATATTTATATATATATATATATATATATATATATATATATATATATAAATAGAGGGAGAGATAGAGAGAGAGAGGGGAATGAGAGAGAAAGTATAGTATGCTATATTTATGAGTAAAAATTCTAATATCACATATAGCGTGTATGTAAATATAAAAGTCTACGTTGAAGTTAACACGCAGCGGCGACAATCTATTGCGGGCTTGTACGCAATCGTCAGGCTTGACCATTGTGTTTATGTCAACACGCAGACTACCGCCGCCGCCGCCGCTTGCTGCTGACTTTGATATCCACTTTTATATTTACATAAGTTCTATCCCTGATATTGTGCACTTTAACCCATAAATATAGCATACTTTAAATTTTTGTCATATATATATATATATATATATATATATATATATATATATATATATATATATATATATATATTCAATAAATCAAGAAAATCCAAGTATTTTATCTGTTTTTTTAAATCCAATCTTTACAAAATATAAATTTGCACCTTGCATTTTTTCAAATAACTTCGTTCCTGAAAGAATTAACCATTTCTCAAGCCATCGAACATAACAAAATATATTAAAAGAAAAAGTAAAACGACTAAATGCATAAATTCATCCCAAACTAAAAGAATTGAAATATTTATTACCTTATAAATAAATATTGATTTCCTTATAAGTATTAATTGCCTTACAAATAAATATTGATGCTTTATAAATATTCATTACTTTATAGATATTGTCTTATAAATAAATATTAATTGCCTTATAAATAAATTCGTCCCCAACATTATTTACCGACTTTTCTTTATTAGACATTAAATGATTTTATTTTGCTAAAAAGATGATAATAACGCTTTTCAGGCAAACAGTCTTTACAATTATAGTGTTGAATATCAAGAGACAAAGTACTAATAGCAACAAATAGAAGTAAATATTGCCTTACCATTCGCATAGTATAAAATATAAAATATAAATATAAAATCAGAATAGGCATGGATAAGTGACTATTTTATTCTATTCGTTAGTAATTAATGGAAATGAGAAAATATGTAGTCATCATTATACAATGGTTTCGCTCTCCGCAACATTTAGATAGGGACTCGATTGTATTATTATATGGGATTGTTTAGACAAGTAGCCGTTCATAAAACTGTTTATTTCTGAGAACCAAGATTTAACACAGGTTCCCTATTGGGGGCAAAACTGATGGAATATTCTATTTTAAAGATGGCAACATCAGTTTTTCTTGAGTTTTGACCTGTGTCGTATTAGACATTTTCTTCTCGGTATTACATATTCATATGTCTACCATTTGTCATTGCATTGAATATTGCTGTCATATTTGGTTTGGTACTCTTGATATATATGTAGAGATTCTAGATAAAATCCAAAGATGAATATGCAATATTATCGGTCCTAATCTGGCATATCACCTTCAATCCCTTTCCCTCCGCTGTAACTTAGATCCATTGTGCATTTTCTATGAATAATTTCTGATGAAAATTCCTCTTTGGTACCTAGATTTATGAATTTAAGCGCAGCCCCAGATTGTCGGCAACGTCTAATCATTTTACAGTTGAGATGGTTGGAAGTTCTATGCTAACAGTTTCTATTCTTGCACATTTCGCTTGTGAACCTCCCCCCAACTTCCGGATTCTTGGTTGCCAGTTAACTTTGATCAATCGTTAGTTTCTATCTTCTTCGTTCCTGTTCTTTTGTAGTTCTCGATCCTTAATATTATTTTCTTTTTCTTATATTCATTCACACCCAGTAATCCCCTTGTGTCTTAGTGGCTTTATCGCCTTGTTTGGGATGAAATGATTCGAAAAAACACAAGGACTACGTAAATTGGAAAAAGATGTCACCGATAATAAGTGGTACACTTGCAATAAAAACAGAGAATTGCATCGAAACTGTTGTAACCTAGAAAGGCAGACAGAATGAGGACTAACGAAAACGGTGGTTGGAAATAAAATGATAGTCTTTATAACATCAACAAAATACAAGACTCGCCAGCGGCGTGAAGTAGGTAAACCACTACTAGTTGTGGACTAACTAGACAGCATATTACCCCCCACTTACAATAGTGTCGAAAATTCCCATTAGTGTTCATAGGTATAGTATATAAAACAAACACTACATCTAAACCCATCAGTCAAGGCACTTAATAGTGCTCAATAAAATGATCCCCAGTTCTGACAAGATTGTTTCTTTCCAGGTAAACTGACATCTGATTAATCAAAGAAGTTTTCAAAGGTAACATCAAGCACCTGCAGATAAATAGTTTCACCGCCAAGGATTCCAGCCCCATCAAAAATGAAAAAGTGGGCAGCTGAATCTAGCAGTGGAAAGGAGAGTCTTGAAAAAGGTCCTGCAACTGCCATCATTCTCTGAATTTTGTGATTACATCGGATCATTTATTTAGTAATTTGTTTTGGTCTGTGAAGACCACTATATATATATATATATATATATATATATATATATATATATATATATATATATATATATATAATTACCTTAAACGGTATTTTTAGTGGGTACTCGTATTTCAGTAGATCCTCCGTTTATTTAGTAAACTGTATTTATATTTATTTATCTTCGTCTACCGGCCTGAATGGTCGGCAAGTTTTATTAAAGAAAATTTCCAGGTATCCACTAAAAATAATATTTAAAATGTTTATATATATATATATATATATATATATATATATATGTATGTATATATAAATATATATTTATAAGATAAAAAACAAGTATATATATATGATAAGATTAAAACCAAATAGGGAACGTTTATTAGTCTAACATGTTTCACTTTTATTAAAGCCTCAACGGAGACTAATTAAAATGAAATGTTATTTAAACTACTTTTGTATTCATGAAATTGGATAGTACATGTCTCTTTTTTTTTTCCTTGCGAATTGGCTTCCTTTATTTTTCGATTTTAATTCACCTTTCAGTTCACCTTTCATTGTTTCCATTTTCATCATTATCCTTGGCTTCTACACTTTATTCCTTTTTCCTCTGTTTCTTCTTCTTCTTCTTCTTCTTCTTCTTCTTTAGTCTCTCTCTCTCTATCTCTCTCTTTCTCTCTCTCTCTCTGTTTGGACGATTCTTTATTCTTGTTTTCCTTTCCTTCAACTTCTTTTATGACTACCGTCATTTCTTAATTCGTTTTTTTTCCATCCATTTCTTTCTTCCGTATGTCTCTTCATTTATCCGTTCTTTATATTCTCTCTCTCTCTCTCTCTCTCTCTCTATCTATCTATCTCTCTCTCTCTCGTCAAGTCTTCCGCCTTTATATAATCTTTCATCTATTCTTTCATTTCGTTTCTTCATTTTCTCTTTCTTATTTTTAGTTATTTTTCACCCCAAGCAAGGAAATAAAGCCACTAAGACACAAGAGATTACAGAGTTTTAGATAACTTGAGAAAAGCACTATTAACGGGAGAAAACAGTAAAATAATAAGAATTGAGAAGAAAGATTGACATTGCATTTAAATTTTTGAAGATCAAAGATGGCTGGAAAGCATGGAGCCAGAAGACAATTCCACAAACAAGAAGTGCGAGAAAAGCGTAGAGATTACGGTTATATCTAGCCATTGTAAAAACATGAGGCCTTGCGCCAATCTAGTTCTGGACTTAAATTCATAAAGTCGAGGTATCATAGCGGAAAGTTCATCAGAATAATTACGAGGTCTACAGTGATTCTGTGACAAGGTGTTGTTATTATTATACCGTGAAATCCGAAGGCGCATGGAGAAAACAAAATATCTCTTCTTCTTCTTCTTCTTCTTCTTCTTCTTCTTCTTCTTCTTCTTCTTCTTCTGCAACTACTACTACTACTACTATTTCTTCTTCTTCTACTACTACTACTACTACTATTTCTTCTTTTTTTCTTCTTTTTTCTTCTACTACTACTACTTCTTCTTCTACTACTACTATTTCTTCTTCTTCTACTACTACTACTAATATTTCTTCTTTTTCTTTTTCTTCTTCTTCTTCTTCTTCTTCTTCTTCTTCTTCTACTACTACTTCTTCTTCTACTACTACTATTTCTACTATTTCATCTTCTTCTTTTTCTACTACTACTACTACTACTATTTCTTATTCTTCTTCTTTTTTCTTTTCTTCTACTACTACTACTACTACTACTTCTTCTACTACTATTTCATCTACTTCTTCTTCTTCTGCTACTACTACTACTATTTCTTCTTTTTCTTCTTCTACTACTACTACTACTATTTCTTATTCTTCTTTTTTTCTTTTCTTCTACTACTACTACTACTACTACTTCTTCTACTACTACTATTTCATCTTCTTCTTCTTCTTTTTCTACTACTACTACTACTACTACTATTTCTTCTTCTTCTTTTTTCTTCTTCTTCATCTACTACTACTACTTCTACCACTACTACTATTTCTTCTTCTTCTTCTTCTACTACTACTACTACTACTATTTCTTCTTTTTCTTCTTCTACTACTACTACTACTTCTTCTTATTCTACTACTACTATTTCATCTTCTTCTTCTTCTACTACTATTTCTACTATTTCATCTACTTCTTTTTCTATTACTACTACTACTACTACTATTTCTTCTTCTTCTTTTCTTCTTCTTCTTCTTCTTCTTCTACTACTACTACTACTATTTCTTCTTTTTCTTTTTCTTCTTCTACTACTACTACTACTACTTCTTCTTATTCTACTACTACTATTTCATCTTCTTCTTCTATTACTACTACTACTACTACTATTTTTTCTTCTTTTTTCTTCTTCTTCTTCTACTACTACTACTACTACTTCTTCTACTACTACTATTTCTTCTTCTTCTTCTTCTTCTACTACTACTACTATTTCTTCTTTTTCTTTTTCTTCTTCTACTACTACTAC
The DNA here is from genome assembly GCA_964036315.1 of Acanthosepion esculentum. Lineage (NCBI taxonomy): Eukaryota > Metazoa > Mollusca > Cephalopoda > Sepiida > Sepiidae > Acanthosepion > Acanthosepion esculentum. Next base: position 1,723,615 of record OZ038503.1, read on the forward strand.
TACTACTTCTTATTATTCTACTACTACTATTTCATCTTCTTCTTCTACTATTTCTACAATTTCATCTTCTTTTTCTATTACTACTACTACTACTACTACTACTACTATTTCTTCTTCTTCTTCTTCTTCTTCTTCTTCTTCTTCTTCTTCTTCTTCTTCTTCTTCTATATGCCATGTCGCTTCAAGATAATGGCGATCATGACTTTCCACAATTCCCTGTTCATTGAAGCTCTTATTAAATTTTGTCTTTCTATTATCTCTCCTAAACGTTTGTTCTGCCATCCTTTTGCTCAAGATTAACAATTTAGTAAGTTATACGCTACATTCCTCTCTCTCTCTCTCTTTCTCTCTTTCTCTCTCTTGCCTTCAAACTGTCCTGTGAGTATCACATTTTCCAATCCCTCTTTCCTCATTAATCTCATTAGTCTCTTCCTGTTGTTAAGTTTAAATATCCTTTTGTTTTCATTTCTAAAACTTCGTCGTTGTTCACATGTTCGGTTCATGTTATTCTCAGTATCCTTCTGTAGAACCACATTTCTGTTGCTTCAAGTCTCTTCTTCGTCTGTGAGGAGATTGTCCAACAGCCATATAGAAGGACAGATATTACATAACAATTCTGTATCGTTTTCTATTTTTCTAACGTCATTTCTGTTTCTCAATTCCTTAGCATTTGTAAGTCATCTTTCGCTATCGCAATACGCCTTTGAATTCCAGTGTCGTGCTTTCCTTCCTCTGTTAAAACACTTCTCAGATATTTATTTAAATTGTTGTTCTTGCTTGAGTTTGGCATCTCCAATTTTGTAATTTACATGTCCGGCTCATCCTTTTGCTAACAAACGTGTATTATGTATTTTTGCATTTGATGTATAGTCCTTTCTTCTCCCCTTCCTTCATAACCTTCTTTAATTTTTGTAGTTTCCTTTCTGTGTCTGTTATGTACACATTGTCATGTGAATATCTTATGTTGTTAAGACGGTGCCCGTCAATATTGAATCATCGTAGGACTTCTAGTTCTTTCAGAATCGTCTCATTGTATGGATTGAAGATATCTTCTTCATACCACTTCCCGTTCTTTCGTTTTACCGTTTTCTTCATAACTTTTTTCGCACACCCATTCTCTATACGTTTTCCTCCTTTATCCTTTTTTACCTTTTTCCTTCTTCATATTTTTCTTCATTCCTTTATTTCTTACATAATACGAATTTCTTTTTTCCTTCTTTCACCTTTTTTTGAATGTTTTCCATTAATTTACTTTTTTCCTGACTTGCTTTCCTCTATGTATTTTTCTGTCATTTCTTTTGGCTCTTTTTCCCTGACATTCTTTCTTTTTTTTTCTCCATCTTTTTTCTCTCTTTTTCCTTATCTTTCTTCCTCTGTATTTGCTTCTCGCATTCTTTTTTCCATCCTTCTCTTTCTCTCTCATGTTTTGTAATATTTTATTTTTTTTATTTTTGCCTTCTTTACTCTTTTTCATTCTTTTTCTTGTTCCTTTACCATTTCAGTCTCTCCCTCATCTCTCTCATCCTCTCTATCTGTTTTTTATCTGCATCTTTTCCATTCAACCCTTCTTTTTCCTTCCTTCTCTTTCTATGCCATGTATTCTATTATTTTTGTCTTTTTCTTACTTGCTTTCGTTTTTCTATTTTCTTTCTTTTTGCAGTTTCTTTTTTCTTCATTCTCTTTTTTCCTTCTATCGCATTCTTTCACAACTTTTTCTATTATTTTGCCTTTTATTTCTTCCTCTTTCTGTTTGCTTTCTTTTTCTAGTTCCTTTACCTTGCAGTCTCTCTCTTATCTCTGACTTTTTCTCTCTCTTTTTCTCTGTCTCTTTCTGTAGCTTTTTCATTGCCTCTTTCTTTTTCCTTTTCGCATTCTGTCCCATGTTTTCTTTTCTTTTTCTCATTTGATTTAATCTTTCTATTTTTCGTTCTTTTTCTTGTTCCTTCACCCTTACATTCTCTCCCTTATCTCTTCCTATCTTGTTCCTCTCCTTCTTTCTCTCTCTCCCCCCTCTTCCTCTTCCTATCCGTTTTTCTCTTTTTGCTTTTGTTCTTCACACATTATTCTGACTTCCGAGTGAGCAACCCCGTCGGACGAATATTCTCGTACGTTCAAATATTTCATTTCACCATTTGTCGAATGCTTTGAAAACATACTCCCCCGTTCATTGACGGGGCCGAGGGTGACGAGGAAGAGCATCAATCGACATGGGGTGGTCTCTCTAAGTTCTCATCAGCTGTTCCTTGTCTAACGGACGGCCAGCCAATACTGCCACCACCCATCATTAACGGAGTGGTGGCCGGGGTAGGATTTCACGCCATCGCACGCGCGCACCCGGGCCCTGAAGTCTTCACCCCAACAAACATCGACTTTCGACGACGTAGCCACACACAATAATCAAACAGCAAAGTGTACACCCGATACGCATATGTATCTATGGTTGCCATTGTGTGACACGATTTTCGAGTTTATGTACTTGTTTATTCAATAAACATAAGTCGAAGAAAAGGTCCTTTCACACATGAAATGACGCAGACATATACATATGTACACATACACACACACACACACACACACACACACACACACACACAAATGAATATATTTTTAAATGTCCCTTCTGAATGTACGAGATCATGGTTCTCCATAATTTCATTTTATATTATTTGTGAATTTCTACGATATTTTGAGAAAGATAATAAATTGTTTTCCCGTTTGTTTTTGCTCGGATTTGAATACAGAACTGTTTTTCTCCTAAACTGGCTGCCAACAAAGGCATGTGTTCTGTCTGCCAGACTTTGTGCGCCTTTTTTTTTCCTTTAATTAAATGTTATGGCTTCTCAGGACGTAGGCTACCCTGGGTTTCTGTAGATTATTTTATTTATTCTTTATGACCTTTTGGAAACTATAATGAAATATTTTCCCGTTGCCTTCTGCTCGGGTTTGAATACAGAACTGGTCTTCTCCTACACTGGTTGATAACCAAGGCATGTGTCCAGTCTACTCTTCTTTTTACCGCTCTTTTTATTTAATGAAATGCCGAATAAAGCAAGCGATGGCTTTATGTCCTTCAGTATATATTTCTGAATAGAACGCTAGTTAGCGGGGATCCTGTTTGACAAGATGGGGAAAGCTCCACACGACAACTGGGGAGAGTTGCAGTTCCTCTTACTCCAGTGATAACCGCTAGTGATGACTGGTGTGTAAATAATCATTTAATAAAATATTATCAACACATAACAACGAAAACAAGGAGATCTTAAAGTTTAAGTCCTGAATCGATCATTCACCCCCAGACACCTAAAATTGTCACCTTTAGAGATAACCGTTACCTTTCCCACATATCATCATACGCTGCACTTCTTACCTGTTTCCCTTACGCTCATTCAATAACATCAGTCATTAACTATATACCTGGTATGATGCCTTGTATAGGTGAACCATTAGTAAAAAATAAAAGCTGTCCTTTCTGATACTGATATCGCCATATTGAAACATTTAATACGTCCCTGGGACTTTGGGCCTTTTACCACAAGTAAGCCTTCTTTTTAATCATTTCACCCCAAGCAAGGCGATAATGCCACTAGGACGCATGGGTTTACTGGGAGCGAAAGAGAAGACTTTAGTGAAGAGAAAGAACGATAAAAGAACAGGATTCAGGAAGAGAGAAGATGGCGATTAGTGTTGATTTAAATTTTTAAGGATTGTAGCTGTCATGGAAGCAAAACATCGGATGGGAGTTCCACCGGCGAGAAGTTCGAGAAAATAAGCTAGTAGAATAGAGCATACGGTTGGATTTGACGAGTTCAACAACAAAACGGTGAGACCTAAATGCCAATCAAGTAGCTCGCTTAAATCCGTGTAGTCAAGGCACTATGGGAATAAGCTAATCAGAAGAGTTGCCACGAAAAGATTTGTAGAAAAGACAAAATGGATCCACGTTATGTCGGTGAAAAAGTAACAGAAGTCAAGATTGCAAGTCAAGATCGATTATATCCTAATTTGAATTTTGTCATGAATCTCGAGATATATCGTAGAAACACCAGAGCAGATATAGCAACAATGTTAAATGCACAGGTGAATGGTAAATTTATAAATGTGCAAGATGGATAATAAAGAGAGAAATTATCATGCACTACATAGTAAACCAAATTTCCTAGTAGAAGACCTAGAAATTGATTCAATATAATCACTTCATTTCATGTCAGTGGAAAATTGAGCCTAAGATGGCGCCAAGGTTTGCTCTCCTGCGGGTTAGCATCAGCCATGCTGTTGGCAGACAGAAAAGGACCTCGATGTTGGCTAAATGAAAGCAGTTTTCTTTTACAATGAATATAGGTGTAGAAAAGATGTAGAAAAGACACGTAATGTCGGTAAAAACTGAAGTCGTGATGCCAAGTCAGGATCGATTATATTACAGCCGTGTGTTTGGTATTCCAGTCCTAAATTTGATTGGTTAATCTTTTTTTTTTGAATTGATAAGCCAGAGAAGACAAATTATTAGCTTTTGAAAGAAATATAGTTTAAAAATTGATTAAATGATCATTTTTGACTCGTTCAAGTTTGAAGAGAGATGGACAATTGAAAATTGAAAATGGGGTTTCGCCGATTTGGCAATTAATGATAGTTCACCTGATTTGTAAATTCCTTCAATATTCCCCTCAGTGTGCTACTATTTTCATGAAAGTACCATATTGAGTGAAGAAGGTTAAAGAAATGATCAGTCAGATGGATTCAGGGGGTGTTACTGGATATTCGACATCGGATTTTGGCAGAGCCGACATTGCACAGGATTTAGTGTGGTGACAGAAAAGCTACTTAATGAACATGGAAATCTCAGTTTTGACACGAATTCTTTGCAATTTTGGCACGAACTGGCAATTTACTCGCCCGACAATGTCAAGAGAACTTTTTGCCTATATATAACATGACATGACAAGAGAAGCTATCTATCTATCTACCTATCTATCTATCTATCTATCTATCTATCTTTATATATATACACATACATATATACATATATATATATATATATATATATATATATATATATATATATATATATATATATATATATATATATATATATATATATACAAGTATAGGATTCCAATAACAAACAATTACTATTCTTAAAAGAGTGTTAAATACAGAGTAGAGCAAATATAATTATTTATTCGAAAATTATAATATAAATATGTTATAAAATCACTACAAAAATAGCAATTTTGTTTAAACACCTCTGGTGTCTTATCAAGTGATGATGTTGAATGTAGAATAAAGGGTTTTAAAAGGTTCAAATTAATTAACAATCCTTGGAAAGGGGAAACACTGTTACATAAGCTGGAATGACCAATCAAAAGACAAGTATACGAGAACACAAAAAACTTGACAACGAACTAAGTTTATGATAACTACTTAATGCATTAATGTTGGGGTTAGATTAAAATAGAATTTACTCTAACTAATAAGTATAAAAATTATACGATAAAATTTGAAATTAAAAATTACACATTTTAAAATTTAAATTTAATCTCTATTAAGTTTAAAATTATGAAACTACTGATGAAAAAAGAAAAAAATACGTATGTATTCTATTTATTTTGTTTTTATTGAAATTAAGTTGGAATGAACGTTAATATCAACTGTTGCTCTTAACTTCATGACAACATAGATACATTTGAATTCTAAACATAGGCAGGAGAGTATATATATATATATATATATATATATATATATATATATATATATATATATATATACATATATATATATATATATATATATATATATATATATATATATATATGTCAAGCTGCTTGTCAATTCATATCTATCCATCTACCTATTTGTCTGCTCACGTCTATCTTTCTATCTAGATATCTATCTATCGGTCTATCTGCTTCTCTGTTCATCTGTCTAGATATCTATATATGTTGATATCTATCTATCTTATCTGTCAATATATATATATATATATATATATATATATATATATATATATATATATATATATATATCTGTATAACGCGTGCCTGCTCATTATATATCTATCAATTTTTATACCCTAGTCTACAGTATATATATACCCATATATAAACACACATACATATATATATGCTTTTTCTGCGCAGTTCATATGTCCCTAGCTATCTATATGTCTATCTTCTTGTTTACTGCGTCTTCCTGTATCTATCTATCTATCTATCTATCTATCTATCTATCTATCTATCTATCTATATATATATATATATATATATATATATATATATATATATATATATATATCTTTATAACGCGTGCCTTCTCATTTCCATCTATCAGTTTTTATACCCTAGTCTATTCAGTATATATATATACCCATATATATACACAGATATATATATATATATGCTTTTTCTGCTCATATTTTACCTATCTATCAGTCTCATGCCTGCTCATATCTATCTATCTATCTATCTATCTATCTATCTATCTATCTATCTATCTATCTATCTATCTATCTATCTAAGCCTGTTGATATGTATGTATCTATCTGATTATTGCTTATATGTATCTATCTCCTTGGCAGCTCATATATCCCTAGCTATCTAGATGTCTATCTTCTTGTTTACTGCAATGCATCTTGCTGTTTGTATATATATATATATGTAAAAAGAAAGAACAGTAAGATATAAAATCCGCTGTTCTCATAGATATTTTTATTTTATTTTTTATTTTTACACAATAGTGCTCAATGTAAATTTACAGAGCATTAATAGTATAAAATAACTTATTTAAAATATGATTTTTTTTCGCTACACAGTGATAACCATGTTTCAAAAATGGAAGCTAAAAGCTTCGAATTTAATTTTGTTATTAAATTAAAGACATTTGTTCCATTTCCTCGTCAAACGAATTTTGCAGTAACTTATTTTTTTAAATTTACAGTTTTAAAGGCACGGCAAAGATATATAATTGAGTGTTTCCAAGGATACCGAGAAATCCATTCATCTAGACAAGGTGTGGTAGGGTGTTCAATTTTTTAATTTTCGTTGTATCAGTTAATAGTTACATACGAAAGCGGGGTTATATTTAGGGATGTGTAGGGATGTATTTTTCAACAAATTCTGACATCCGCTAAATGCATGTCTTCTGGGATTTTTATAAAAATGTTATTTTTAACGGCAAAAATTCTTACGGTATTTTTTCTATTTGTATACTTAAAGATTTGGGGGGGCTTTTTAGGCTAGAATATGTTTTAACTACATTTCTAAAAAGTATTAATTTTTAATATTTAATATACTATAAGTAAATGTATTAGAATTACTTACAGTATGTAAAATTATTTTTTTTATCGAGTATAAGGATGTATATTACCAGGTTACATTTTTTTAAAGTAAAATTTATGACAATGATGGCAAAGATAGCTAAATTATTTCACTAATTCAGTAAACTTTTATTTTTTATAAATTTAGTAATATAAATTTTTCTCATGTATGTACAAACGAAATTGGTCATTTAATGTCCTATATATTCTAACTTATATTAATTTCATTTAACATTAGGTCTTCTATTGGATTCTTTTAAGTGTTTGAATTGCTTTGAGAGAGGTGTTAAGTTTAGAGTACGTTTTATTTAATTATAATTTTAAGATGTTTAGGTTAGAATCCGTTTTATTTAATTACAATTTAAAAACAATTTTAAAAAAAATTCTACTTTTAAATTTAATCGGCTATATATTTTAATAAAACAAGTAAAAGTCTGAAAGTTCTCCACTGCCTGAACCGGGTATTGAACTCACACTCTTTGGGTCTGTCACTGGATCTAACCAACGCCTTTATCCACTGTACCATGTGTCCTTGAGGACATCTGGGTATGAATTTCTGAGTATTATAAACCTAATTTTTCAGCAACCATTTTTTACCAATACTCATATTGCAATTTTTGCTGTTATCATTGCATGGGAATACTAGGTGCTGTAAGCTTGGATGTGAATATCGTGTAAATGATAACGGCTTGGAGTAGGAAATCAAAGAGCAGAGGTTCAATTCCAGACTGATTCGTTATATTCACACACGTAAATCCACTTGAGAATGCTATGAATCCTCCTCTTCTCTCCAAATTATGTAGAATTTACTTCAGTAAATCATTATTATTTCCAAAATTTCTTTCGATCTAAAAATGTTTTCTGGTTTTGAAAAAGTTTGGTAAGCCGTAAAAATCAAATCGGTCAATTTATCGTATTGATGGAAGTTTCCTTCCTAATCTTTTGTTTAAAGATGTGTGGAAAGTCAACAACTTCATTATATTATTATCTTTCCTTCTCGTTACATGTGTTATCTATTTTGATAGTTGTTGCTGTTGGAAGTCTTCAACTGATGTGATATAGTTATTTCTTACAATTCAGTGTTGGTGATTATATAGCGCCACTCTATAGGGTTCAGTGAAACATTTAAGGTTCTATTGAGTTTATTTGCATGAAACAATGTTTAATGATTGATATGAGAAAAAGGTTATAGTTTAAACAATGATTAGGAGCTGCACAGTCTTCACTTTCCAATCTAATTGAGAGTCCAAAAGCGTCTCCGCATCCTTGACTTATTTTTCACCGTACAACGACTTTCCCAGCGATTAAACGTTGCAAGCCTCTCACTACTCTATCGTTATGTCCATAGAAAGTATTCAGAGGAACTGCATTCCTTAGTTCCACCAGTTCTAACCTTCACGGCTAAGACTCAACATGCCAAGCACATTTCCTTCGTATTCCATTAATGAGATGTAAGTTCCATTCGAACAGTTTATTCCGACTTCCAAGAGAATAGTTCCCCCCAATCGCGAAAAGCTTAACTTAAGTCTAGGATTAACTGTTACCTTTCTCACATATCCCCATCAATTGTACCTTTTACTCGTACAGAGTGAACATAAATGCATCTGAACGTTCTGGATGCTATTCATGACATCTACATGAGTGTCTGGATTTGAAAAAGCTACTTAAGAACTTGCTTCTAAGGTTAATATTTTGGATTTGGAGCTTGAACAAAATTGCCCCCAGCGCAATCTGCCCTATGTACTGTTTCATTATCTCTTATAGTATAACTTGTTTTACTCATTCATACAGCGATGCCTTCGAAGTGTTTAGAATTTATTATTTTCACATTAAGATGGAAACAGGATACGTACCAAAAGTCTCTTTCCAATCCCAATTCCAGATGATATGCAAATTTTTACGTCTGGGTATGTGAATTTTTAAAAATTGTGTTAATGGCAAATATTGCATAAACTAGCAATGCACGCCATAACCAACGGGGCGCATTGACATAGTGTAATGGTCAGCAATCTAGTCGCGTTACATCAATTACTGGTAGCACCCCGAATAATTCAATGAATTTCGGTAGCAATTTATCACAGAACATCAGCCAACTTCGACATATCATGGAAGGCCGAAGACCTGGCAGCCAAAACGATTCTGTATTTTGCATTTTGTATAGGAATTTTTGTGTTTAATGCATAGTATATTAGCTCAAATCTATATTGAGGAACTTACATATATAATGTGAGTGTCTCAATATAGATTTAAGTTAATCTGTGTGGGAGTCCGTCTTCAAATTATGTGCGATGAAGCAAATACTATGGAAATTCAAAATATTTCGTGTAAACAAGTCCGTCCACAAAACTTGTCTTCTTCTATCTTGTGTGTTGTTGTCATTTTACGCTTTGTGAAGCCATTTCTAAAATCCTAAACAGATGCGAGTATTTTCTTTAAAATTTTAAAATGTTCCTGCGCCACAAAAATCACTTCTTCAACCACCCCCCACCCCCCGGACGTCATCTATTTTTATCTTTTTACGTTACTCTTTTAACTTTTTCTCTCTTAATTGTTTTCTCGTCTTTTGTTCCGTTCCTTTCATAAACATTTGCCCTCTTCATTTTTTCTAATTGTTAAATCCTAACGCCTTTTCCCTCTTTTCTTTTTCTTTAATCTCTTTCGCGTTTATTTGGAAGCATTTCTCCTTCTTCTTCTCCTCCTTCTCCTTCTTCTTCTTCTTCTTCTTCTTCTTCTTCTTCTTCTTCTTCTTCTTCTTCTTCTTCTTCTTCTTCTTCTTCTTCTTCTTCTCTGTTGAAATTAATTTTATTATTTCTTTCTTCTTCTGAGCTTGGTTTACGGTCATATCACGTTGAAACATTGGCTCCCATTCGACCACCAAAGTTTAGCAACGCTGAACCTGGTCAGTCCCTAGATGGGTGACCGCTCGGGAATGAAAGGTGCTTTAAACTTGGATGGGTGAGTGGTGTAATAACAACAGTTCGGAATGGAAAACTCGTAGAGCCGAGTTCGAATTCCAATCGGTTTTGTTATGTTCTCTTATATGCAAATGCATTTGGCAAATGGATGAATCTACCTGACTATTTTTTCAGAAAATCATTATTATCCCCAAAATTTCTTATAATCGAAAAATGTATTTCGGCTTTAAAATAATCTTTAAAAGGTTGATAAACCGTAAAAAATATTTTAATCAAAATTTCTAAACAACCTTTAATTCATTCATTCTTCAGTTCTATTTTTTCTTTCATCTGATCATTTTTTTATTTTTTGAACGTTTCTTTCTTTTTTCATAAAATTTCCTCTTATTTCCTTTATTTTTCTTTCTTTCTTTAAATTGTTTCTTACCCGTTCTTTTCATTTCTTTCTTTTGTTATTTTCTTCTCTCTTCATTTCCTTTTGTCTCTCTTTCACCTTCCTTTGTGTGTTCCTTTATCTTTTAATCTTTCTATCCTTTTTTTCTACGATTATCTGGAGTTAGCGTAGATCAGAAAACAAAGAAATACCATGCGAACGCACATCAGTTTCCAACGTAAAATAGTCTAAATATAACAGCTGCCTTACCAGTTAGGCCACTACACACCGAATTATAAATGTTTAAAGTAACCAGTCCACATTCTTTATTTTCTCTGAATTCTCTATATATCGTTTAATATTTACAAATTTATAATCATTTCACCCGAAGCAAAGCGTTAATGTCGCTAAGACGCAAGGTTCTCTGAGAGTGAAAGAAAAGAAGAAAAGTTTAATGAGCAGATAAAACAATAAAAGAAAAAGATTAAAAAAATAAAAAAAGTTACATTTAAATTTTTGAAGATCGTGTTTGGTAAGGAATCAAGAAACCGGAAGAGATTGCCGTAGGGATAATTAGCGGGAAAACTATCAGAATAGATCTTCCGGTTATATGTAACTAATTCAAAACTAAAACGATGAGACCTAATTGCCAATCTAGTACTACGTTGAAATTTATAATATCAAGACACCAAAGAGAAAAGCTAATTTGAAGAATTGTCATGAAAATATTTATAGAAAAGACACTACGTTCCGGCGGTGGGTAAGTGACAATCTGAGTTAGGACCGATAACATGGCCGGTGGGTCGGTAACTGATGCGGAATCAAGGGCCGGTTGCGTCTCTGTCTTCGGGCAAAATGCAATTCATTAAGTCTAGCTGCCGTAGAGGAAAGTTCATCAGAATAATTACCATGAAAATATTTATAGCAAAGCCACAGGAAAGCAACTTTACAGAAATGGGAAAGGGACTGAAGCCGAGATGCCAGGTCAGGCTTAATAACATTGCGGATTATTCTTTGTTATTATCTAGAATCTCTAAATATATAGCAGTATCACCAAACCAGATGTGACAGCAATATTCAATGCATGGACGAATGGTAGACTTATAAATGTGTAAGACAGATTCTGGCAAGAAAAATTGTCGAGTTCCCTGGTTGATCTTATATACATAACCCGGATGTAGTACCCATGTCGGCGCATTTTAAGGCGACGTTATGTCCCACTAAATATATGTTGTTGTCCTCAATATGAAAAACGCCACGCAGTAAATTTGAGGCGGTATTGAACGACTATGAATCAGTAATCGAGAAAACCTGTACAGATTTCGAAAATAAAGCGGTTTACATTTATTTCAAACCTTAGGGAATGCTATGAAACCAACACTCAAACAGTGTCTCGAGTAAATGTCTTGTCACAAACATGCCACATCGTTTGATATAAAGGGGAGTGAATATCGGACTAAATGAGGAAACGTTTTCATGGCAATTTTGGAGGCTTTAAAAGCAAAAAACTGTTACATACGTTTTCAATCTAGTAAGGAAACTTACCTGAATAAATTAGGCAAAAAAACTACAATTGCGGAGATCCGTGTGCATACACGTCCTGAAGGGACACGGCACATAGAAGAAAGTGTTTGTGAAAATGGTTGGCAGAACAAGGATTAGGAGAGATAGCAAAAAAATAAAATTTACTAAGAGCAACAAAGGACAAAATATTGTGGAGAGCCATGATCGCCCACGTCTTGAAGGGACACAGTACAGAGAAAAATCATAACTAGAGAACTTAGAATTATATATCTATATCCATATATCATTTTAAAAATAATCTCCATATATGTATGAATATTTTCTATGGAACATTGAATTTTTGTTTTTTTAGAATTTATTTCATTAATTTGATTTATTTTCATTTCATTTAAAATTTTTATTGGGCCTTTCAGTATCTGACGAGTAATTATCACATTCATTTTCAGCCTTTCACCCGATTCAACTGTTTACATCACTATCGAAATCAGACTACTTAATATATATGTATATATGTGTTTCACAACGCCGTAACGTTGTCTCTCCGTGTCTTTTCTATAAATACTATCAGGATAACAGCACTTCGCTATGGTACGTAGACTTTTTGAATTTAAGCGCTATCCTAAAATGGCGTCAAGATCTCATCAATTTAAAGTTGAGCCGGCTAGATGTAGCCGTAAGTTCTATGTTAACAGTTCATTTTCTCGCACTTCTCGCTTGTGTAACTCCCTTCAGGCGCCATGCTTTGGCGCCAACATTAACCTGAAAAAAAAATGAAAAGCAATTTAAATCGCTATCTGTTGTCCTCCTGATTACTCTTTTCTTTTTCCGTTCACTAGTAATGTTCCTAGTAACCCCTTGTGTCACAGTAGCTTCACTGCTTGCATGGTGTGATACGGATTAATCATATATATATATATATATATATATATATATATATATATATATATATATATATATATATATATATATATATATATATATATATAAAGGGCTTTAAAAGGTTCAAATCAATCAAACATGCCGCGCTAGGAGAAACGCTGTTACATAAGCTGCAATGACCAATCAAAATACAAGTATGAGAGAATTCAAAAAAACTTTTCAACGAAAGTTATAATAATTAATGCTTTAATGCTAGGGTTAGAGTAAAACAGAAATCATTCTAACTGATTAATATGAATTTTTTCTATAAAATAAAAATTAAATATTACCAATTTAAATTTTAAATTGAATCTGTATTAAGTTTAAAATATTATAAAATTATTCAAAGAAGAAACTTAGGAAAAATACATATATTTTATTATTTATTTTATTTTAATCGAAAAGCCAACATCTCAGAGCAAAAGCTAATCTAAGGAGATACAAATATTGCAACAACTTTTGAAGTGATGATATGGGCAGGGAAAAAATTTTGCAAGTGACAATGCATGCACAATCATATTATAATATACAAACACATAGACATATTTAGATATATAAACACGCAAAAACACAAACGAAACAGGAAATAGATATCTACAACCAAAAAAGGGAATAAAATATCAGACACATATACATACGATGAAAGGCATATATACGCAATTAAAAACACACATACATTAATAAAGACATAGACGTATACATAGACAAACCCAGAAAGATTCAAGTCTGAAAGTATTAATAAGCGAATGCAAACTATTAAAATGTTACTTACATGGACAAAGATATATAGATAAAAACGAGGGTCTAATAGATAAAAGGTAAGAGTGATAGAATAGGAAAACAAATATTCGACAATGAACAAAGCAAAGGAAAAAGACCATTAAACATATCCAAATGGAAAAAAACAAAATATATACGCATACACAAAAAACAAAAAACAACCGCCAAATGTCCAGTCAAAATTCAACATGGAAAATAAAACCAACTTATATATAGAAAAGAAAACATACTGAAACAGAAATATATGCAAATACCTCATCTATACTCATATACGCATGAGTCAACATGAAAACATGCACTGGTACAAACATATAAAAATGTATATAAATAAATGCCCAAGTATGTGCATACACATACACCCATACAGATGCATACATACATAAATATACATACATACACATGCATATATACATATATATATATATACACATATATACACATACATATATATATACATACATACACTTACATATACATACACAAACACATATGTACACACACATAGAAATAAATACAAACATATCAACCTACACAGCTACATATAAAAACATACAAAAATAAACCAACACACCGAAATACATGAGCAGATACAAATATCTAAGTATATACATCCATACAAAAGATAAGTAGAAACAAATAAACTAAAAAAAAATACTAACAATATTATCAAAATGCCTATAAAGGATTCAGAGCCCATTCAAGAGAAAAGTGTAACGAAACACAACTGTTAATTATGTAAATTAAATGTATTGAGCAGTGTTTGGTTCATTTAAACCTTTTAAAATTCTTTATTCTACATTCAACTCCATCACTTGATAAGACACCAGAAGTGTTGAAACACAATGGCTATTTTTGTAGTGATGTTATAACATGTATATGTTATAATTTCTGAATAAGTAATATTTGGTCTACTCTGTATTGAACACTCTTTTATATTATTTTTGGTTATTGGAATTTATTCCGTATATACCAATCCCATACTTGTACACACACACACAAACACACGCACACACACACACACACATATATATATATATATATATATATATATATATATATATATATATACACACACAAAGACACACACATATATGAGTGCATATATATATATATATATATATATATATATATATATATATATATATATATATATATATATATATTACACGAATCATTCATACGAAAAGCAGATAATGAAGTTAATGTTATCATTATCTTCGCGTAATATAAATTGAACCTGCACCACATAACTGATATATATATATATGTATATATATATATATATATATATATATATATATATATAATTATTTATTTAAAATTATAACATAAATATGTTATAAAATCACTACAAAAATAGCCATTTTGATTCAACACCTCTGCTGTCTTATCAAGTGATGATGTTGAATGTAGAATAAAGGGTTTTAAATGGTTCAAATTAATTAACCACCCCTCGCAAGGGGAAACGCTCTTACATAAGCTGGAATGACGAATCAAATTACAAGTATATGAGAATTAAAAAAACTTGACAACGAAGTAAGGTTATAATAGCTATTAAATGCTTTAAAGTTGGGGTTTTACTAAAATAGAATTTATTCTAACCAATAAGTATTAAATTATGTGATAAAATTTGAAATTAAAATTAAAAATTACCCATTTTAAAATCTAAATTTAATCTCTATTAAGTTTAAAATTATAAAATTACTGATGAAAAAAGAAAGAAATACATATATTATTCTATTTATTTTGTTTTTATTGAAATTACGTTAGAATAACCGTTAAGATCGACTGCTCTTAAGTTCATGACAACGTGGATACATTTGAATTCCAAGTGTAGGGATGGGATGATGGCATCTTGTGAAAGACAATACATACACACTCAGACATATTTAGATAGATACACAAAAAAAGGTGACGAGACAGGAAACATCCCCACGACCCTTTACAAAAAAACAAACAAAACAGAACATACACATACATACACAATTAAATGTGCATGCAAGTTTCTATACACATAGACAACGATAAATACATGTACATACATCCTCATACATTGACCTAGACAACCAAGGATTATTCAAGACTGAATGTGTTATTAAACGAATTCTAACCACTTATTAAAATATAACTTATACGGGCAAATATACAGAGATAAAAATGGTCTAAAAGAACAGAGAAACAAACAATAGGGAAAGAAAAGACATTAAAACAGATCTATACGTATAAAAAGAACATCATCTAATATTGTTGAGTCTTGACTCATTGTTGAATCTCGCCTATTGCATGGAATAATAATGCAACACAAAATGTACTTAGAACAAGAATGTATTATAACAAGAAAGTGTACACAATAAGTACATATAGTATTTCTGTATATTTCTGGGAAGACGTTCCTGGAGAATGTGTTGACTAGTCGCAGTCGATCAGAGTCTCTAGTTGGATCTAGTGATTCCTCCTCTCCTCGTCTTCCGGTACCAACCATTATTTATATAGTTGGTAGTCACCTATGCAGATTAGGTGGATCCTACCACAACAAATATATAAAAAACGAAAATTCCAAACACACAAATATATATAAAACATTTTTTTCATATATGTCTGTATACGCCTTATTATACATTAGGTGAAAGAAAATAAGAACTACCTATATATATATATATACACACACAATTACGTTAATTTATATTTTAACCATTTAGCTACAAGAGTGTTTGAAATTGCATCGCCTAAGGCTTGCAAGTACTTTTACGACCCCACACAGCCGGTCTCGCACAAAACACTAACACACACAAAGAAACACATACACACACTTACATAAATCAATGTATCAAATAACATGCATTCAATAATTTTTAATGATAGATTCTTCTAAATATAAATGACTAAATGTGTGTGTGTATATATATGTATACAATATATATACATATATATATATATATATCATCGACTCTCCCGTCGAATTCAACGTATGAGGGTCAAGCAAATCAGTTCCTAGAAACTGAGAGCCCGACGCCGACACTTGAGATTTGGTTATAGTGGTGAAGGTTTCGTGCCGGACCATCCACACTATTTGAAGGGACGAATACAGTGACCTGGTG
Organism: Acanthosepion esculentum; assembly: GCA_964036315.1. NCBI lineage: Eukaryota > Metazoa > Mollusca > Cephalopoda > Sepiida > Sepiidae > Acanthosepion > Acanthosepion esculentum. The sequence continues at coordinate 1,740,532 of OZ038503.1, forward strand.
CACTGAGTGCCACAATGTCCCCAAACGACCCTCCGCTGGCTTTGAATTCAGAGTTGTCCTTCTCCTAGACCAGTTGCCATCCAAGTCTATAGAACCCAGTCTGTCCTGCTATTACACCCATAGTTGGAGGGAGGAGAAGAGGATTCACACCTTTCCCAAGGTTATTAGCACGTAAGTGAATGTAATGGATTCGACTGGAATTCGAACTTGGCTCTCCGATTCCTCAATCCAAGCCGTTATCCATTACTCCACTCGTGCCAATATAAATATAACAGACAATGAATATCTATTATGTTTTATAACGAGCCGTTCTAAACTCTGTATATTTGCTGTAATTTCGAGTGAAAATAAAGACAAAAATTGTCCAACATTTGGATTTTTTTTAAAGCTGTTCCTTGATCTAAGCTTTCGGCTCACATGGGAACAGCTCAAGATTAAATCTAAGACATATACATTGTCCGTTATATTTAACAATATATGTTTAAATAATGATCTGCTACCCCAATACTCTACACACACACACACACACACACACACACATATATATATATATATATATATATATATATATATATATATATATATATATATATATATATATATATATATATATATATGACAAAGGGTAAAGTGAGTGCCGGAGAAGGAGAAACTTTGCATGTATATCTGCATAAGTGTACATGTAACAAAAGGTATTTAGATATGTAGATATATATGTGGCTGTGCAAGAAGATATATGTATAATATTGAAGACACACACACGCACACACACACACATATATAAAATAACGTATGGTTTATTAATGTGGTTTGCAACTCTGTTTTAAGTAAGAATCAAATTGGACAACAGGCATTTCATCATACTTATCTAGTTCAGCTTGATCCTATCTATTATCGATCTAGCTAATTAGATAGCTACATAATATCAACTTTCATAGATAGATAGATAGATAGATAATTCATATTTCATTATGTCTGTTCAAATCTCTGCTTCTTCTGGACATTCATCGATCTCATGCTATTTGTATGTATTTTCTGTAATCGAATTTACACCAAGCAAGGCAATAAAGCCACTGAGACACAAGGATTTCCTGAGTGAGAAAGAATTAGAAAGCAGAAAAATAACTATGTAGCGAGAGCAAATTTTTGAAGACAAACATTAAATCGAAAGTATGAAGCGGAAGAGAGTTCCATCGGCGACATATGCGAGAAAAGCTGTTGGTCTAGAACTTACGATGACATCTAGCCAATTCAACTATAAATTAATGCGACCTTCTTGCCATTTTAGTACTTCGCTTAAATTCATAAAATCTTTGTACCACAGCAAAGTGCCCATCATGAAAGTATTTATAGAAAAGGCACAGGGAAGTAACTTTATGTCGGTGGGAAAGTGAATGAAACCGAGATGCCAGAATTGCTGATTATTCTCTGGATTTTATCAAGAATCTCTGAATATATAGCAGGAGCACCGAACCATATGTGGCAGCAATATTCTAAGCATGGACTAATGGTAGATTGAGAGATATGGAAAATACATTTGGAAACCAATTTTCATAGCAAGTGATTCAATGTAGTATTTCCACTTCATGTCAGCGAACAATGTATTAATTATTGTATTAAAATATAAATTCGATATTAAATATAAGAAATTAATATGAATATCCAGTATGAATTTATTAAAAGTTAAAATAAAAATCCCATATTAATTCGTTTTTCTAATCATTTCACCCCAAGAAAGATGATAATGCCACTAAGATGCACGTGTTTAATGAGAGTGAAAGGAAATGATATGACGAAATGAGCATAAAAGAACAGGATACAGAAAGATGACGGTTGACGTTGGTTTTATTTTTTGAGGGGAACAAGAAGAAAGTTCCACATGCAAGAAGTGCGAGAAAAAGTTATTTTAGGATAGACCTCACATTTACATCTGGTTATTTTAATATCAAAACGACGAGATCTTGTTTTCCCATCTAGTCAGACAGTTAAGTTCGGTGATCATTACTCTTACGAGTCATGACTGACTAGGCTGAAGATATTCCCGCAGTAGTTTGCGATTTCTTTCTACGGTAGACTGATTGCCAACCAAGGCTATAGAACCCAGCCTGTTCCGCTATTCAACCCATAGCTGGTGGAGGGAGAATAGATGGATTAATATCTTTATGAAGGGTGTTTGCGCGTAAGTGAATGTAACGAACTCGAACTGAATTTCAAACGCGTTTCCCCGATTTCTCGTGCCGAGCAATACATCCTCCCAGAAAAAAACAAAGCTTAAATTCATGCGATCGAGGTATCAAGGACGAGAGCTCAATTACTAGGAAAATATTTATTGAAAAGACATAGTGAAACCACGATGGGAAATGATTGAAGTCAAGATGCCAGGTCTGGACTAATAACATCACAGATCCTTCTTTGGTTTTTCTTCTTCGAGAATCTCGAAATGTATCTCTGGATCACCAGACGAAATATGACAGCAGTATTCAATGCACTGACGAATGGTAGATTTATAAACGTGCAAGATTATATTCCCCGCGGAGTTTCTTACAAGATTCAACACACACACACACACACACACACACACACACACACACACACACACACACACACACACACACGCACGCACACATCTTACAGACATACTTATTTTCTAACAACAATTTAAATGCTTTTTCTTCCTTGTTAGAAATCTGTGTACACATTTATATATCTTTTCTCTTCATTTTTTTTTTGTTACAGTAAGGTTCAGACTGTACAAATCCCGGGAGGCATACGCGGTAGTGTGTTACGGTAAGAGGCAGTTTATATGGATAAGAGGGGAAGATAAAAGTTAAGAGGTTAACATTGCATTTCAGAATATTCGGTCTAATTTCCTTGTGTAAGGATACAGAAAGCGAGTATCTCCCTATGTCACGTGGGTCACATGAGGGCTGCTACATGACGTCACTCCGCACAGTGACCAAAGCGGCAGTTGTTATTCAGTTCGTGGACAGCAAACAAACGAGAATCTTGCTCTCTTCTAGTCTGAGGCTTAGGCGAAATTTGCCTACCCAAGCAGCTTACAAGCATATGATGTCGTTTCCGTTCGGGACATAGATGAACCCGGCCCATTTAAATCTGGAGTCCTAAAATAGGCTTCTCCAGGTCAGGAGTATATCCAAATTATATGTAACACCTTTCATTTTTCCTCCTTATACTTTGCATTGTTGAGTAGGTATTTGTAATACATTGTTTTCCGTCTGGGGTCCAACACACACACACACACACACACATATATATATATATATAATTTTGTGTATGTCATAATTTATAAAACTCTCCCATTCCTTTCCATCCCGCCCGTGTGCTACGATGTTGTTGTACCACGGACATAAGAATGCCCACAACGTTGGAAATCTAAACGGGAGAATAAATCTTTCTGCCCTAGATCTCTTCTGATTATAATTGTTTGGATAGAGGACACTTTCTGGTTATCAGGTCTCAAATGCTTGGTTTTACGACGTATCAACACTTATTTATCTTAGCGTAGCTTAGAAGTGGCATAAGGCCAAAAATATAGATCACCCAGTGAGAATCGACCTTACTATTCGGTCGTAAGTGATCTCCTGAAACTTGTTAACCATTGCACGACATCGAAGTGCTCAAAGTAATAAGCATCTATATATTCATCATAAAATCTTGTTACATGTGTTCGAAAAAATGTCGAGGGAAGTGGTAAATAATATGCAACTATTGAAGCAAACGCTGACATATAATATATAAAGAATGTGTGAGAGAGAAAAGGAAAGAATGAAAGGAGGAAAAGAGAAGAGAGAAAGGTCAATAAAAAAAGAAAATGTGAGAGACAGTGAGCTGAACAGAGATAAAAAGATCATTTATAACTGTAAAACGATTTCCTTATAACCTGAGGCCAATGATTTCCTCTTCTTCTTCTTCTTCTTCTTCTTCTTCTTCTTCTTCTTCTTCTTCTTCTTCTTCTTCTTCTTCTTCTTCTTCTATTACTACTACTACTGCTTCATGTATGTACCATGTTTCTTCAGGAAGTGGGTAATCCTGGCTCTCAACATCATCATATCCTGTGAAGATCATAGTAATGTATTTTTCATTTACCCCCACCCCCTCTTCTGCTACCCATTCACATATCTGATATTGTGAGTGTCAAATTTTCTAAGCCTCTTTCCATATTATGTGTCCAAGAAATTTCCGTTATCTCTATTAGATTTCAGAATATGTGTGCTTTATGTGTGCTATATATATATATATATATATATATATATATATATATATATATATATATATATATATATTATTTTCATGAAAAAATAGAAATAAAAACGATAATTCACCTGTAATATTTGTTTTTCTATCAATTCTACATGCAAAATCCTACAGGGAAAATTCTATATTTTGATCCACTTTTAAACCATAAAATATTGAAGTGTAAAGATTATTTCCCTTTGGTCAAGATGAATTCACGTGTGTCACGTGACGGCCGCTTAGTCAAGTCACTTCATGCAGTGACTAAAGTGGCTGTTATCAGATGTCAAACGCAGAAGTTTTTTTTTCTTTTTTGTTTAGCTAAGGCTAAATCTATATTCTCCGGCAAGTGTTGCAGCTTACAAGCCCATGTCAGTGTTTTCCTTTGGGAAAATATCTTCGCTAGCGACATAGCAGATGAATCAAACCCGCTCGAATCTGGAATCCCAGTTATGGCTTCTTCAGAAACAGAAGAATCTCCAGCAGTGCCTGTTCCCGATAAGACTTATTATACGTAAGACTCTCCTTTTTCGTTCACTCTGCTTGGTGTCGCATACATGTTATATTTTCTCTGTACGGGGCACGTGTAATTATGTATGTGTTATTTTGTCTGTGGCTTCGTGGTACAGAAATATCTCTGAAAATGAAGCATGTTTTCCATTTCCTTTCAGTGATTTCATTCTGTCCGTGAAATTATGTGTTCTTGAATCATAGATATAATAATGCCAATAATGGATGAACACATTTGGGAGAATAAACCTTTCTTTTTTTGGATGCCAGACACTTTCAAAGGCTTTCGCGATGTCCAATGCTACAGCCCGGGCTTTAGCGTTTTTATGTAGATCATGATAGAAACTTTCCGAAATTATTGTCAATACATCAGTAGTTGACCTGGAAAAACTAAAGCTATATTATTTGTCTGACAAAAGGCCCAGCGCTGAGAGATGACGAACCAATTCAGCATCGATTAGGGCCTCTAAAAGTTTCCCAAAAAGAGTTAAAAAGCTAATAGGCCGATAGTTTGAAGGGTCGGATGGCTCACCAGAGAGCTTAAAAAACTGGAACAACAGACGACGATTTCAAGTAGGCAGGAAAGCGGGAGGCAGCGAGGCATTTATTATGCAGTTTAGATAGAATAGGAGACAGTTCGAGGGCAGACATCTTAATTACTATTACATACATACCCTCAGCTCCACATACTTTGTGGGCGGAGAGGGTCTAGGTTAGAGATGATAGCAGAAACAATGGAATGGGTTATATGCAAATCACTCAGCAGTGATATGCATATATCCCATTTAAGTAGGGAAATTTCGGATGAGTCAAGAGTAGAGTTTGATGAGAATTTATGGGCAAAGCATTTAGCTTTATCAGCAGAGGATGATAACGCCTCCTATTGGGAAAAGAATTGAGGAATAGAAACATTACACTTATTTAATATCCTATAATAGAAACACCACTAATCACGGGATTGTTAGAGGCTATGTGGTGCCTCATTCTCTCGGTAAACAGGGACTTTGCTCCTTCGAGGACTCGCTTACATTTATTGCGATTAGCAATGAATAGGCTCCTGCTGTGTCGAGAGCCGTCACGCTGGTACAGCCGAAAATAATGCTATAGATTCTGAGCATGATCGCGTTAACCCTAGAGAGGACTGAGCTTTCCCTGGTATTCCCGTGATGCGATGAAAGCGTCCATGTCGGCTTTGACTCAAGAAAAATTCTCAGTAGCGCAATTTTCATTTGGGAGGTTAAAGATATCAGGCCAAGGCACTTCACTAACAAAATCATGGAGTGTGTCCTAATTAGCATACTGGTAATGGAAAAAAAGGTTTCCTGTTTAATAGTGGACTGGAACAAAATATCAATAGATAACAAAGAGTGGTCTGAATTACCAAGATGGCAGTGCTGCGAAGCTCGGCAATAGCGAGGAGAGGAAGTGAGAAATAAATCAAGTAGAGAAGCATGTTGCTCGGTTTTGCTAGGGAAATGAGTAGGGGCGTCTACGATTTCAATAAGGGAATGGGTAATAGAAACATTAATATCTGAACAGCGGAACATCGGTACCTTTAGAATGTTAAAGTCATGGGTCGTGCTGAGCATTACAGCCACCGAAGACAAATATGTTCGCAGATGGATGGAGAGAAAATACCTTTGCTATACTATCAACTATTATGTCTAATATACTGCAATTCCGAAAAGATGGGTAGCGATAAAGGAAAAAGAGAAAGCTGATAGAATTTAGTAACGAAATACGGAACCACATGAAGGAATAGTCTGGGACCTTGAGAGACAATTCCCTGGTTATCAGAAGGTTATCCCAGGTGCAAGGCCATGCATGTGAATCCTGGAATATCTTCGGCAAAATGAAAGAATGCCTGTAGCCAAGAATTCATTAGTAACAATGGAAGAAAGGTTAGTTTTGCACGGGGCAAAGATATCTAGCGACCGTTTCCAGAGGAAAGATTCTACGCTGCAGAACTTTGACGGACACCATGAATATTAGAGAAAGAAAGGTTGAGAGGGATTAGATGGTTTTTATTTACTGGTTACAGTGTAACCCGGATATAAGAGACCCGGATATAAGAGAAACCCGGATATAAGATAGATTTTCTCTGGTCCCAAATTAGAGCCTGTGTTAATAAAACAAAATAGACAAAACCCGGATATAAGAGAAACCCAGATATAAGAGACTTATTCTCCGGTCCCGACAACTCTCTTATATCCGGGTTACACTGTATTTCTTTTCGTTGCATTTTCCATGAGATTCGTTTTGAGGAAAGAGAGAAAAAACCAGCATAATTGTCACCATCTGTCGTCAATGTTGATACATATTAGCCAGTGCGTGACTGAGAACAGAGCATAGTGTGGCCTCAAGGTTGCCTAGCAGAAATACATGCAGTGAAACCCACACATGCACGACATGGCACTACAAATACATCGATATTATACGACTGTTGATCAGAGCAGCCTCACTAAGCGCTAACAAAGAGTTCGGACTCCTGACGACCTGTCGGAAGCAGCAGCCAGCAGACTATCAACCAGATACCTTCTTAATGGAAAGTCACAGCCACAGGCTAGTACGGTCATCAAAGATTTAAGACAGTTAAATCACTGTGGCCAAGGTAGAGGAAAAGATGAGAACCAGTAAGTCATATCCTGAACAAGAAACAAGGGATGAAAATCTACTACTGTTCAAAAGATATGGAAGGAGTTCGAGCCGGACGATAGGTGAGTCTATTTAATCCTATTAACATGTTAAAAAAGCACATAAAATACGAAAGGATTAAATTAGGACTTAGTTCTGATGTCCATTAAGCAGATTGGTGAGGTGCTGAAGTTTTCAAAGTTAATAGCAATGGAGAAAAGAAAATACGAAACAAAGAAGGAAGGAGAAGGGAAAACATCAGAAACAAAACTAAACAAGAAATTAAATTAAAAATTTTACAAACTACAATATGGCCCGAGGCATTGTAAGTTACTTACAGGAAACTCTTCAATTGCTTCTTTCCAACATTAATTGGAGATTTTACGGATAGAGAAGGCTGTCCGAAATCACAAGCTTTCTCTGACTTGGGACGGGTGGTAACGCTACGGGGGAGGAGTGACGGGTCAATTTTCTTTGCGATCTACCTAATTCCTTTTTTTCGGATTCTGTTAAAGGAATTCGAGATTTTCCCAGATATCAAGAAAAAATAATCATCTTCAAACGAATATATATATATATATATATATATATATATATATATATATATATATATATATATAATAAAATTATTGGCAACTCATATGGAATTTCCAAGAGGATATAGATCCGTTGAGAGCCCTATGTCGAAAGACAGAGCAAAAATTATTATATAATGACAAAGACTTGAAAAACCATTGATATGGACACACAATTGAATGAAGCGGATTTATTAGGTTTTAACATGGAAAAGTTTCAATATCTACTTTCTTACATTATTTACATTATTCGGACTATTGTCCTCATCTTTGTCGCCATATTTATTACAATGTTTCGGCCGTTGTACGCTCCGGCCTTCTTCAGGTGGTTGGAATGTCGAACTGAACCATTTATTCGACATTCCAACAACCTGATAAAGGCCGGAGCGTACAACGGCCGAAACGTTGTAATAAATATGGCGACAAAGATGAGGACAATAGTCCGAATAATGTAAATAATGTACATAATACCTCATCTCAGAAATATAGACATCTACTTTCTTGGAAAAACGTCAGGACAAATTTCGAATTCAGTTTACCTCTCAATGATAAACTTCCATTAAAATGTAATATTGCGACTTAACAATAAATTAATGTGCAAGTATTTTATGCAGACGTACACGTATATATATATATATATATATATATATATATATATATATATATATATATAATTTAATTTAATTTAATTTAAAGAAAAACAGACTACTTTAAGGCTCCATTGTAATAAATTATTTCGCCAGAGAATTTTATCTTTCTCTGGATCCTCAGACTTCACTTTCAAAAGGTGAAACGAAAAGTGAAATTAAAATTTACACTTTTGACGGCAGTATTAAGCTTATATAAGTTGACATAGAAGGTGGTGAGGAATGGTGTGAGAGACCTGGTCGAGTTTAGAGAGGGAAGGGAGAGTTTTAAAATTTATTTTTATATTTCTTTTTATATTTCTTTTTATAATACTTAATATTAAAGAAGGAGGAGGTAAGGATCAGACATTGACCTATTTAATCGGTCAACTCAACGGAAATGATATGGGAAAAGGAAAAGGAGAAAAAATGGGGAAGTAAAGAGATAAGAGATGTACGTAGGGTTTTCGTTTCACCTTTTGAAAGTGAAGTCTGAGGATCCAGAGAAGGATAAAATTCTCTGGTGAAATAAATTATTACAATGAAGGCTTAAAGTGGTCTGTTTTTTTTTTTTTATTAAATTGTTCGCTCTGGTTTAACATTGAGCTCTCAGGATTTCATCCTCTTTGGAATTATCCATACGGATTACCAAGATTTTCGTTACTTAAACACACACACACACACACACACACACACACACACACACACACACACATATATATATATATATATATATATATATATATATATATATATATATATATATAAGTTAAATCAATGAAGAAGGAAAAAATAAATCGGAAATAGGATGGCTTTGAAAACTGAAAAGAACAAACAAAAAAACGCACAAAAAATGATACAAGAAAAATACAAAAAATGATCAAAAGTTTTCATTTCAAGGATTCGAATGCACATTAAAATTGGCGAAGTCATTCTGGTGGGTTCTTGAACAAATCTTAAAGCAAGAATGCTTTGTTGACGCCAAATTTGGTTGGAGAAGTGTGTACAGTTATCTCTCTGAGACCGAATGGTGTTGGGGTGGGGCATGCTGGGATCGCCATTCGGACCTCTACTATTTTGGGCTCGGGTTCACATTTGTAAATGTTCGTGGCTAATATCTACTCGCGTGGAAAAAAGTCAAGCTAAAATTCTCGTTCAGGTTGCCATTCAAGGAGAAACTCCCATTCAATTATAATATTGAGAATTCGCAATAAATTAAAGTGAAATACTTTATATCAAACTATAATTACAGGGGAGCAGTCTTTGTTATTTACGGAGATGGTATAAAAATGTATGCAAAAAATAATTCTAAATAAATAAAAATACATGTAAAAAAGAAGACAATTAAATAAGTAGAAATAATAATAATATTTGTCTATATTTCTGAGATGAGGTATTATGTACATTATTTACATTATTCGGACAATTTCCTCATCTTTGTGCGCTACAGCCTTCGTCCGGTGGTTGGAATGTCGAACTGAACCCTTTATTTCGCTCAGTGGGGTAGACTGTTCTAGTTTCAAGGACACATGGCACAGTGGATAAAGGCGTTATTTAGATCCAGTGACAGGACCCGGCTAAGGCAGTGGAGAACTTTCAGAGGGAAATTAACAGGAGATAATTGATAACTGATAACTGACACCCATTAAAACATGGCACGTTGAACTAGAACAGTCTACCCCAGTGAGCGAAATAAAGGGTTCAGTTCGACATTCCAACCACTTGAAGAAGGCCGGAACGTACAATGGCCGAAACGTTGTAATAAATATGGTGACAAAGATTAGGACAATAGTCGAAATAATGTAAATAATGTACATAATACCTCATCTCAGAAATATAGACATATACAACATGCTCAATATTTATATAAAATAATTATATATAAAAAACACACACACACACACAGACACACACAGACACACACACACACGCACATATATATATATATATATATATATATATATATATATATATATATATATATATATATATATATATATACACGCATATATACGCTGAATCCACGTGTAGAAATGACTAGCGAGTGTGTCGCAGATGTGAGAAGATCGTTTTTATATGCGTGTACTCAAATGGCACTTGCGTATGTTTGCCGATTTATTTATGTATGTAAAATTGTTTATATGTATACACAACTGTGCCTCAACGTGTCTGTATGTTCGTGTGTATGATTTTATAAACATATTCTCAGCTTCGTTCACTAGTTTTTTCTCTGCACGTATATATGTCTCATGAAACACAGACACGTGTACATATCGAGTTAGAAGATATGAGTTCTCGAGGTTTGTAGGACATTAAACTTATTTAAAAACTACGAGAACCTCCCTTCATCCTCAACAACTTGTCTCTTTCTGTCTTAATCTCGGTCTCAGACGTGCTTCTAAATCTGCGAAAAGTTTCCCAATTTATATATATATACATATATATATATATATATATATATATATATATATATATATATATATTTCATTAAAAACGACTGACAAGGTGCTTTTATTTAGTTTTTTTATATAATTTCTCGTGCGATCTAATGTTTTTCTTTTCAGATGATAAATTATATAAAAACTGTCCGAATGTTCTTTTCATGTTCAAGGATTATATTTAAAAAAACATACATATAACAAACTATTTCTAATTCTAACAGTTGAAATATAATCCTTGAAAATGGCTAAATGTGTAGCCGAAAGCGCTTGGATAAAAAGAACATTCGGACAGTTTTTATATAATTTATCATCCGAAAAGAAAAACTTTATTAGATCGCACGAGAAATTATATAAAAAACTAAATAAAAGCACCTTGTCAGCCGTTTTTAATGAAATGTGCATGAAAGAAGGATTGCTGCCTAAATACACAAATATATATATATATATATATATATATATATATATATATATATATATATATATATATATATATGAAGAAATATAGTCTTAAGATGTGCTATATTTATGTAGTGTGTAAATATAAAAGTGAACATAGAAGTCAAAACTTAGAGGTGATAGTCTTTTTCATGCTAGATGCAATCATCAGGCCACCTGAGTAACTATATATATATATATATATATATATATATAATTACTCAGTGGACGTATGTTCTTAACTCACAGCAACTTCTTTCTGTCTGTTTATCTCTTCCTCTCTCTCTCTCTCTCTCCCACTCTTTTCTCTCTCTCGCTATCTCTCTCTGTATATATATATATATATACATATATATACATATATATATATATATACATATATATATATATATAGAGAGAGAGAGAGAGATAGATAGATAGATAGAGAGAGAGAGAGAGAGAGAAATAGTATGTAAATTGGCCGCTAAGTACAGAAATACACGTGTGTTCCAAATGGATCAAGCTACACACGTGTGTGTGTGCTATGGATTTGAAAAATGAAAAGAAAAACAAAAAAGGAAATAGAGAGAGAAAAAGAAGGTGCAAAATGAGAGATGAGGGAGAAGGTGAAAGGGAAAAGAATCAGTAAAAGAAACTGAAAGAGTGGGAAGAAAGAAGAAAGAAACCACGAAAGAAAGCACAAAAGAAAGAAAGAAAGAAAGAAAAGAAAGAAATGTAAGTGGAATATAATGAACAGGGAAAGAAGAACGGAAGTAGAAAAAAAGAAAGAAAATTAAAGGAAAGAGAATAAATGAAAGTAGTTAAAATTAAAATAACCTTATAGAATATAACAACTCTGCCTGTTCACCTTTGCAGTGGCAACGCCAGGTGGCAGTGTCGTTGTTCTAAAAATGATAGCCTCTTCCCTAATGTTAACGTAACCAAGGTGAAATAAAACCCATTCACTGAATTATCAGGGTTTAACTCATCAAATATACATAAAGACTGACAAGTGAAAAGTAAAAATAATAAGGATATAACAAATTTCCGCTCCATTTTCGACAGCACAAGTTTCGCCTATTGTCCGGTTCCCACCCTCCCCACTTTTTAAAATCTGGAATAGTGGTGCATCCCTTGTTCCCTGCTTAGAATTGAGTTTCCGGTTCCTTCTTTTTCAATCGTTTTCATCCTCTTTCATTTTAAGTAGTCCCTTGTATCTTGGTGTCATTATCGCATTGTTTTGGTGTGAATTGATTAAAATGATAATAATATAAGTTTTTTATGTACGTAGTCGAATTTCGGCTTTATATTATTATTAAGTAATAAGAGCACATTATGCAAAAACGTTTGATATGGTATATCACAATGGCTGCGGGCTAAAAGAGGCTCAATAAATACCTGATTTCGAAGAAGAGAATACAAGCACTGAACTCACTAAACGGATTAATTGGTATATGCGTAGATGAAGAAGCCACATCATATAAATACTACGACCGCAGGTTTAAGGCAGCAGCTGAGTAATTTGAACTTATATTGCCATGTTTGCATATGGCTGAAGTTGGTTTTAGTCACACAAATGCAGTTCTAATTTATAAAATAAATAATATAGGTAATAATAAATACATTATATATTAATTAAGATATCGTTTTATTAAATAGGATGAAAGTATTTCATGAGTAGTAGCAAAAAACTTTGATTGGAAAGGCTGAATTTCAGTCGTAAGTCACGATGCTTTTACAGATTCTGTCTGTTCCTCTTCTGAATTAAAATTGCATGTCTCTGGCTAAAAGCAACTTTAAAAATCTCTTGGGAAATGTACCTAACATTCTAGATACTGAGGTCCGACAAATCATTGAACATCCTCTTGACATTAAACCTCGGAAATTTACAGATGCAGAACTTGAAACAGCTTAAAAAAAACACCAAAAATAGGAAAAACAGCAAGACTTGCAATCATTCCTCCGAGGTTTGGAAAACACAGCATTTCAGACATATTCTACTCCAACTCTTTAGAGTCACATATAATGGAGAAGTCATAGAAAGATGGACAAAAAGGCTGCATACTTACTTTCGCAAACAAAGGAGACCAGGGATCAGCAAAACATTCTAGATAACTCACACTCAATCTCCCTTGAGGCAAAAAATTACAACTCAGTGCTTCTCAATAGAATACAACCGGAAGTGCTCCGAAGACATCAAAATAGCTTTCGAAAAAAAATAGATGAACCGTTGGACAAATCCTGACTGTTCGGGGGATTATTTGGGGCATCAGGGTAAAAAAAATCTTCATGTCACCTTACTTTTTGTGGTTTTCTCTAAAGCCTTCGATTCTGTACATATGGGAAAGTACTGTAGATCCTTCTGGCATATGGCACCCCACACTGAGATGGTAACTGCCATAATGATGCTATACAAATATACCAAATATTTTGTTAAATCCCCAGACAGACACTAGAATCTTCGACATCAAAGCAGGGGTCCATCAGGGTGAGACACTTGCATCATTTCTTTTTGTTATCACTCTTGACTACGTATTGAGAACTTACCTCGACAAACAACTTCATCTAAGTTTAATTTTATCACCAAGACTCAAGTTGATATCTTGAGAGATATTGACAATGCAGATGAGCTAGCTATCATTGCAGACACCATAACCAATACCATAGTTATTCTACATAATCTAAACATACTGACAACGATGCTGGAATCTATATCAATGCTTCTAAAATCCAATTCACTGGCTTCAAACAGCAAAGCTTAATACAAACTGTTGTGAATCAATAAAACTCACATAATCTTTTATATACCAAGGACGCGAGATAAATTCTACTGAAAAATATGTGAAAATTTGCATATCTAAAACCTGGGCAGCCTTTAATGGATATAATCTGACAAACTCAATCAGAAATTCTTTTGAGCCACTGTAGAGTCCGGTGTTAATGTATAGTATCACTGACTGGGCATTAACTAAAAATGTATATTCTAAGCTTGATGGAACCTACACTCGGATGCTGAGAGCTATAGTTAACATCTCTTGGAGACAATATCCAACTAAATTACAGCTCTATAGACCCATCCCTGATATTTCTATAAAATTACGCGAACAAGAAGTCGCAAGTGAGCTACTGCTCTGGACACCTAGCTATAGAGCAAGAAGATTTGGTCGGCCAGCAATCACTTACGCTGACCTTCTTTGTTATCACAAGGAATGCAACCCTAATGACATTCCGACCTTGATGCAAGTCGGTGATGGTTGACGTGATAGACTCATGAATGTCCCAGCTAACTCGACCGAATAAAATATTATTTGTTTATTTTTTCTAACTAATGCGATATTTATAGTCAGAATGATATCAGGAAAAGCAATAGAAATCCAAAATGATGTGCATCTGTGTTTTATGGATTATGAAAAATCATTTCATAAGGTGCGTCATAAAGAACTCTTAGAACTGCTAGGTAGGCTTGATATATTTGGCAAGGAGATTCGAATAATCCAGAATCTGTACTGGTAGCAATCAGAAAGAAGAGGAGTTCAGTAATTATACACAAATAGAAACTGATATAAGACAAAGATGTGCCTACTTACCGGACTTCAACCTATACAGTGAGGCGATTCAGCGAGAATTAGAAGTCCCACCAGGGTTTATCATGGACGGCCACGATCATAAAAACATAAGATAAGCAGATAACACCGTTGATAGCAAACACAAAAAGGAACCTATAAGAATTCCCACAGAAGGTAGGGAAGGAAAACGAGAAGAAAGGACTAAACAATCTATACATGGCTGTTAGCAAAAAGGAAAAGCGTAATGTACAATTTACAAATTGGAGATACCAAAATCAAACAAGTTCAATAAATCTAAGTATCTGGGAAGTGTTTTAACAGAAGACGGAAAGTGCGAAACTGAAATCGGAAGGTGCATTGGGATAGCGAAAGATGCCTTCTAAAAGCTAAGCAAAGTATTAAGAAACAGAAAAAATCATTAAAAACAAAGAAAAGCGTATTGAAATTGTATGTAATATCAATCCTCCTATATGGCAGTGAATGCTGGACAATATTTTCACAGATGAAAAAGAGACTTAAGCATCAGAAATGTGGTTCTACAGAAGGATATTGAGAATCGCGTTAAACGAACATGTGAGCAACGATGAAGCTGTAGAAAAAATGGAAACAGAAGTTCACATATACTTAAAATCAGGAAGAGACAGATGAAATTTCTAGGGGGGCACATAATAAGGAAAGTTGGCTTGGAAAATGTAATACTCACAAGACAGATTGAAGGCAAGGGGGGATTTAAGTAAACAACGCCTAGGATAAAACATCAATTGCAAGAAGACTGAATGCATGGTTCTTAGTAAAAGGACAGCCCAACATGCAGATTACAAATTGGTGAATCCAAAATCAAACAGGTACAATAAATTAAATATCTGGGAAGTGTTTTAATAGAGGACGGAATGTGCGAAAATGAAATCCAAAGGCGGATTGAAATAGAGAAAGATGTCTTCCAAAAGCTAAGTAAAGTATTAAGAAACAGAGAAATATATTTAGAAACAAAGAAAAGTCTACTAAACTGTTATGTAATATAAGTTCTCTTATATGGCAGAAAATGATGGACAATCTCCTCACAAATGAAGAAGAGATTTGAAGCAAGAGAAGTGCGGTTCTACAGAAGGATGCTAGGGCCGAAGCTGTGAGCAATGGCGAAATTTTAGATAAAATGAAAACAAAATGGGCAGTTATACTTACCATCAGGTAGGGACAGTTGAAATTTGTAGGATACATTCTGAGAAAAGAGGCTCTGGAAAATATGATACACAGAGGACATATTGAAGGCAAGATGGAAACAACGGCTAACCTATACAGCGAGCTTGAGTAAATGGATAGCAGGACAGGCTTTAGGAGAGAGAACAAAAAGATAACATTTACTGACCAACAAAGAACAGGAAATTGTGGCGAGCCATGCTTGCCAACGTCCAAACGGGACAGGACACATAGGAGAAGAATTGCAGAATATACACTAAAAAGAAAAAAATACATTTAATGATTCACATGTGAAAATCCTCTGATCAAAGTAAGGACTTGATGTAATTTTTAGGAAATGAGGAAATTTCTTCTTCTATGAGTTGTCTAAGCCGTAGACGATCATGGTTCTCCACAACATCCTGTCCTTTGTAGTTGTTAGCAATATTCATTTTTGCTATCTCGCTTAATTCTTATTCTGCCAATCATTTGCAGAAACATATTAGGTAAGTTATTAGGTGCTCTCCCCTGTCTCGCTTGTAAGTGTTAAATTTTCCAGACCTCTTTCCTTATTTTGTAACCTAGAAATTTCGACTGTCAAGTATAAATATCCTTTTTATTTAATTATTCTCTAAAATTTCGTCATTCCTTACTTCTTCAATCCCTGTTATTCTCAGCGTCTTTCTGTAGAAGCACATTCACGTTGCCCCACTTGTCTCTGTTTATCTCGGATTATAGCAGGACCACCATTACATAACAGACCAGTACGCTGTTCTTTGTTTCTTTCCTGTTTCTTCATATTTTGCTTAACATATGGAAGGCATTTTTTCAAATACATTTGGAAAAGGTATGAATCCATTTCACCGTCTAATTGTACCCATGGGTTAAATAGCAGGGAAGACTGGGTTCTTTAGCTTTGGTTGGCAACCAGTCTAAGAGAAGAACAACACTGAATTCAAAGCCTGAAGAAAGTCGTTTGGCGATCTTGTGGCACACTTTGCCCTATAATCACTTCATTTGTACGGCTAGTCAGGCTGTTCAATTCTAAGAACTGACTGGATATTTATACGTCAAATATATATATATATATGTGATAAAATAGGAAACATATGTCAATTTAACATGTTTCACTTTTATTAAAGCTTCGTCAGAGAATGAGATAGAACAGTTTTCTCCCAAACTCTGACGATGCTATACTAAAAGTGAGACATGTTAGATTGATATACGTTTCCTATTTGTTCTATTTTATCATCCTGTCGGATCGATATTTGATCTGCATTAGATCTTTAACTCATATATATATATATATATATATATATATATATATATATAAGCCTCTCTGATTAAACAATTTAGACATGTTGTGTTTGTTTATTTTTAATAAGTTCCTTTTCTAATCACGCATAATCTTTGTTGTTTAATGATTAAAGAGTGCGTAGGAGGTACCATGTTTGTATTTATTCATTTTATTTTCCGAGTCCTTTCGATATATTCACAATACCATCTTCAGGGTTATGATGACTAGGACAATTAATTGTGTGTCAGAAGTAATTTTGTTATCTGTGGTTAAACGGTTAACGATTCCGGCATACGCAAAGTCACAAACGGTGGTTTTCGATTTTTTTCCTTTTTGTAAAGGACACAATGTAGGGGAGGTAACTTAGTTTAAAACAGAGTTCTTGTGGTAGGTTATAGTTTGCTTGTCTTTTATTAAAATGTTTATGTTTCTAAATGCTTATGGTATACAGTTATTTAGAAATATCTACGTTAAAACTAAACAGGTTTTTTTTTAAAAAAATGAGCAAAAATTTAAAGGCAAATGGTCAAGAGAGAAAGGAAGAAAAGAGGAAATAAAAAGGTTAAGAATGAATGAAAGAAAAAGAAGAAAAGACCTGGAAAGTGAAGAGGAAGAAAGCGATAAAGACCTAAGCCTAAAAAAAAGAAAGAAAGAAAAATCATGATGTGAAAAAGAAAACAAAAACAGTAAAGAATGAAAGAATTCCTTTCGTCGCAGTCGAATTCGGATTTATTTTCGTATTTATTATTCGCTTAAACAATGTCACAGACGTAAAATGTGTCTTCTTCAAACATGGGGTGGGTGGGAAGTTAAGAAGGTTGAAAAAAAAGAAAGTATAAAATAGAGTGGAAATGTCAACGCAATACGAAACACCCACTCAATTATTCCGACTTTCCGTGCGCTTGTTTACTTGCTTAAGAACCTTCACGTAGACAGATGAGAATAAACAATCCCGGAAACCAACCGATAATCCAACCGACAAAATGTATCAACAAAAATAAACAACACGTGGATACTTGTCCAGAATGAGGTTTTTCTTTTCTTTTCTTTTCAGGGTCATTATCTAATGATTTCTATGCAGTCAAATCCAGAATGTTCAGTCTCGTAGAAACTCCATTCTAATGCGAAAAGAATTACTTCAGAATCCCAAATTTTATATTTATAAATCATAAAACTTTTTTCTTTTTTTTTTAACTCGAAAATCAAGAAAATACCTAATTATTTCATCAGACCTCAGTTACTACAACATCATGGATCGGTTGGTTGATTTGTTTTGTTTAGCGGCATATCAACATCTCTATGGGTTGTTAAATGCCGAAATTTAAATATTTTGTACGTAATTTTATTCTTTCCGTTACATATATTTTGTACCTAACTTTAGACTTTCAAAGTAAAGCTATTTTTTAAAATATATACTTTGTCACTCATAAAATATATTGTTGGTAATTTTTAAAAATGTATTGCTTGTAATTTCACTACAAATATGTATTTTGGGTAATTTTACTATAAAATGTATTTTTATGTTTTTAGGGTTGCTGTAATATAGTAACAACTTTAAGTAGAAGCATATGAAGCTTTATTATTTGACTAATGATATTTATTTTTGTATAAATACAATGACCAGAAGTGGGGATGGAGAAGGCTGGTCATCATCTGTCTTATCTTAAACTTAGCTAGACACAATCACTGACCCAAACGAACTATACAATATTCCTTGCACCAAAATACCACATCCTTATTTACAATTCTTACTAGAAACATCATAACATCTCAAAGTCTCTATGAAGTGGGAAATAGAATAAGAACATAAAAAGTAAAAAACCTAATGAATATTTAAAATATGCATAATACTATATATATATACAAGAAAATAAACAAAATGGTGATAGTGTATGAAACTGATCCAAGTGATCTCTTTCCACCTGACAAAGTCTGTCCGTACACGAAGCACCGTGTTCAAGAACGAACTGTCTATACTTTCTCTTTCTGCTTTTTATGCTCTGTTGATCTCGCAAAAGAATTTGCATATGTTCACCCACTCTCGCGAATTCTCCTAGCTCTGAGACGGTCTCTTTCTTAAATTAAGGTGTCAGGGCGGCCATATTTCTTCTTCTACATTCCTCCCTGATCGCCTCATCACATAAATGGCATGTAGATAGTGGTCGCCTTCAGTTTCTCGTCTACAAATAGTAATAAAAAAATACAGAATTATCAGTTAACTGGACGAAATTAATGCGGGATTGAATTCGAACACGACAACAATTACGAAAAACACACTTCCCAGATTTCAAACTCTGTAATGGGATCCTTGTAAACAGCCGATTCAGCCGCCACGAGGCGAGTAAAGTCGACCAAATAGGCATCGAACAGAGCAGGGATCAGGCCGGGCTCCCTGGTGAACAGATCCTGAAAGTAGTCAAGAAAAACTCGCATACGTCGTCGTTTGTAGGAACGGTCCGTGTTAGTCCAAATCCACACTACCTCCTAGGGGTGCTGATTACGATATCGACAGGACTGAACTCTCGATAAAGTCCCGAAATGGCTTCATATCCGGGTTGTTAGTACCCGATCTTTCGCCTATACGATATACATCGGGGTCAAATACGGCATTCCAATAGCCCGCTAAAACCACCCGACGGATCGATCCGCCGAAACAAATCTGGCCGCTTCTTTATAGTAATATTCAGCATGCAAAGCATGCCCGGCAGATCTTCGAAGACAAGAGCACAGGCCACATTCAAATACTTTCTCATGAGCCAGGAAACTCCTTTCGAGCGTCCATCAAGACATGTTGAATAGAGGACAAACCTATTAAACAGAATGTATTTACGGTCGCGAGTTGAAAATCGGGTCTCCTGTATACAACATACATCCACAACGAGACGCTGAAGATCGGGAGCCAGATTCGCCCTGCGAGTCAGAGACCTCAGGTCTCAGCCATTTATGCTATACAGCCAGAGAGACATGACCAGTCTGAATAGAGTTGGGGATCTGAATTAAACATCAGCGGGGTAAGGACACCGACGGCCTGTCCTATTGAGTCTTGATCAATCTCACTTTTGATAATGCCATCAAGAGACACGACACCAGTGTTCCACGGAAGTGTTAAGCTCTGAGCTCTATACAGGGAGGGCTGAACAAAAAGAGGGAACCTCCCTGAATAATATTGATTCTTTTTTTACATTATCGTCATAAAAAAAAATCGCCACCTGGGGAATGTACTAAAGGCATCATTCTCTTCCTGCAGCATAGCACATGATTTGTTGATATCATTTTTCCGGTCGAACCACTTTTAACGTTTGGAAAGTTATTTTGGATTTTTCTACATCCTTGGAATTGACTTCCTTAAAATTCAATAAATATTTTAGGTTCTTTATCTTGTCTGAGTTAAAACCTTTTCCGCCTGATACTTCGACACTTGACACAGGTCTCCCCAGTGTAAAAAAGGGTTTAGCTTTAATATTCTTCTCTGAAAAGGTTCTGTGGTGTCAGACGAAAGGCTTCGCTGCGTTTTTTGTTGGTCCGGTATCTTTTGGAGAGAATTTATAGTTGTATGTACAGGAAATGGACTGGGAGTGGTAGAAGGCGTGATCTTTCATTTTAGTAGAAACAGCTTTTTTGAGGATGGTTATCTTGGAAAGGGTGGGAGTCAGTGATTTTCTTACTGGAGGTGATCCCATGACATGTTTTTTGATTGAAGGGGGAGATGGTGCCCAGGAAGAGGGGTCGCTGTCCGGAGCTTCTCTCTGGTCTTTTTTTCTCAACGACCGCGTAAACGGCTGGCAAAAGCTTTTCATGAAATTGGGACCGGGCATTGGACCAAACCGTGGCTTTTAACACAGGTCCCAATTGTTTACATGCCCATCACAGGCGAAATGGAAATAACAGACTCGACTAGCGGGGGCTTTGGGTCGGCGGGTCCAGAACTCCAGAGACCTTCTTCTCTGGACCAGCATTTTTAGGCCCTTTACATCTAGACACTTGGGGACGGGAATGAAAGCTTTACAATCCAGCATTATCTCAAAACTCCACCCCACCTACCGCTCAGGTCGTTGTCGGTAACATTGAGTGTCTGACCATACCGTACTAGGAGGAACATCGTATACTTATACTTGGGTCCTTCGTCTGCCCTAATATTCCGTCCGAATTATGTCGTCTTTTGTGTTGAGAGGCGTCCTCACAGTCAGCAGGGTTGGGTAACAGTACATCCCACATAAAATAACCTTTAGCATTGACCCTTCTTTGGTGTCCTGTACCAGGGACATCAACGATTTTATCATGTTTGTCTTTTGTGGAGCGAGAAATTTTGTGCGAATACTTGTCAACCAGAAAGACTGACAATTCTTTTCTCAACCCTGTTATTCCTAGGAATCTACCAAGAGCCCATCTTCTTTGATAAGAAGTTCGGAACTCTTGGCTCTCTCCAGGCACTCCGTTATGTTTATTAGGTACTTTGGGGAGTGATTCTTCCAGCAGGGACGCCATTCCCCGACCGCTACATTATCTTTGTTGATGTTGTCGTTGTCTTTGTTGATTTACTTCACATTCTGGTATGAATTATTTGCGATCGAGTATACTTTTTGTTTTCGGAATTTAGTTCATTTGAGGCCACCATACTTGATTTATTTCTCTTTTGGTCGTCGCAGGTAATGTTCTCCGTTTTTTATTTCTTTATGAGAAGTTTTCTTTTTTGAACCAAACAGGTTTTTTTGTCTGATCAACATTTGTTGGTCATTTTTTAGATTATGTATTTGCGTTTTTTTTGGTTGTTTTTTTTTTGTCTTCTTTTGTAGGTAAAAATAGTGACTTAAAAATAAACCATTGACAAAACAACAACAAAAAAAGAAACAGTAAAAAGTAAATAAGACACAAATTAAACTATTTCTTCAAAAGGGGGCGGAATAAAAATACATCTAGTTTAACATACGGTAACAATGAAAAATCTAAAGACGAAAGATAAAAACTGGGTTTACCAGCAGACGAAGGAAAATACGAAAAAAAGTTTAAAGAGTGAAAACAAAAAAGAAATTTACCTCAAACACACCATCAATAAAACAATGCCAAAGGAGGGTCTTTTAAATTAAAGAAATATAACGAAATCAAAATCAATGCAAAATATTTAACAAGGAAGACTGAAAAAATGAAATCAAACGCTTGTAGCAAAGAAAGTCTCGCCGATGAAGGAAACAAAATGGCTGAAATTAAAATAAAAATATTTTCGACAAACAAGGAGAGCGTATAAAAATTAGAAAGGGAAACAAAATTAAAATGACTTGGGATTAAATGCGAAAGGGTTTCAAAAATAAGGAAAAATAATCAAACACAACAAAATTAGAAGAAAATAAGCAAAAAGACTCGTGTAACAAATAAAAGATGCTACACTCGAAAAATAGAGAAATAAAATTGTCCATTTGCCGGGATGGGAATAAAATAAAAAGTCAAATGAAAATAAAAAACAAAATACAAAAATCGCAAAAGATGCAATCAAATTTGAAAAAAAAAATGTAATCAAAATAACTTTAAAATTTTAATTTTTGCGGGGCAAATTCTGAAAAAATAAAAATCAGTTATAATCTACGCAAGTCTTAATAGGTTAAACACAGAGAAAAAAGCTTTATTTGACTAATTTAGCGTTAGCGATGTAAAACGTTTATTTTATTGTGATGGATGGATGCAAGCGAGACGGGAGATGGGATATGCTTATTTTATTACCACAGTTGCATTGATTTTTATTTTGCTATAACAATGTTGTTGTTTGGGTGTTCACTATTTGTTCATACCTGGGACCCTAACAGATGCTACCACCCCGGATCAGTGTGGACCTGGGAATAACAACAGTTAAGTGGTGGTTCCACGCTTCTCAAAAGCTCCAATCTCCCGATCACAGGCCTTGCTGCCAGATGTAGTTTATCGTCATACCCAGACATGATTCCGCATCATGTGGTATCTCTTGAGCATTTCATCATTGGCTTACAATAGAAGTTATTTCAAAATCTACAAGAGCGCTTTCAAAGGTATTTGGAGTAAACTAGATATGGGCACATAAATATATAGACATACATATACACAAGTAAATTCTATATTATATTCAACGTTATTTAGTTTATCGAAAAGATCAGTGAATTTTGTTTTGCAGGGATGTATTAATAAAGCGTCGCAACTCAGTATTATTTTCTCTTCTAGATAAATTAACGCCGAACGTACGATATAATGCACTTATGACGCAAAACCAATACATTACTTTTCTTAACGCATAGACTTTAGCAAGCTGACAGAAACACGAAAGCCCACACAAGCATATACACGCAAGCACGTCTGCTTTTTAATCATTTCACCCTAAGCAAGGCAATAAAGTCACTAAGACTCAAGGGGTTAGTGAGTGTGAGAGAATATGAGAAAAAGAAAACATTATTAAAGAGCAAAAACAATAAAAGAAGAGGAATGATGAAAATAGAAATAATAATTGACATTGCATTTTCATTTTTGAAGATCAAACTTCACTGGAAATCAGTAAAGGGGAAGAATTTTCGACAAGCGAGAAGTGTGAGAGAAGAAACTGTTAGCATAGAACATCCGGTTATATTTCAATTGTAAAAGAATGAGACCTTACCGCCAATCTAGTACTGCGCTTAAATTCCTAAAGTCTAGATAATATAGAGTAATGGTTCGGAACCAATTTTTTTCCCCATGGACCAGTTTTATACTTAATTTTTTTTTTTTTGGTGGGGGAACTCTTATAATCGTTCGATAAAGAAAGGCTTATTTTATTTTTTACTAATAGATAACTTTAAGAATATTTATACAATTTTCCTCTCTCTATATATAATCATTCCTTTATATATCCTTCTAAGTTTTTATTGAACTTTTACAATCAAAATATCCGTTAGAGTAAAAGGGACGCTAATTTATATCGCTTGATTTCTGTTTTCTTTGAGTTTTAGATTTGTTTTTCTACTTTTAGTATTTTAATATGGCGTAGATTACTGAAGAAATTTCAATTCTCTTTTGTAACAATTGATCCGAAGTGAAATTACTCTATGCACCATAACAAATGTTTATATTTTGTGTGGACACCCATTAATGTTACACGGACCCAGGGGTCCATATGGCCTCCGGTTAATTTATAGGAGAAAATTTATGAGTTTCCATGAAAATATTTATAGAAACCTAGGTAAAAACACGTGCACAAACACATAGACGCAAATACATGCCAGTAAATCCATAAACGCATGAACAAACGCACACATATATTAGATCATACACAAACACATACATACACACAAACACATACGTACAAACACACTGGTGTGTATACATATAGAATCATGTATACACAATAGAACATCTACCTGCATAAAAACAAACACATGCACACTAACGAATTGACATACGCACAAACGTATACACTCGTGTGCTGCATTTGATTCATATTATATGAGGCTGAAATAAACTACCAGGTGCATGTGCAGGCTAACCTGAGAGGTCACCTCCGAGCTCTCATGTTGGCTTCCCTCAATATGTAAACACGTGGCCGATCCAGCTTTGCCTAGGATGAGTACGCCTGGGAAAAACCGTATGACAGGTAGATATATAAATACCCTGACCGAGAGAGAAAAGCAGACAGGGCCTCGCACGTGCTTTCAAGACATACTGAAGCCAATAGGGACAGAGGAATACGGCGCATAGCCTGCCTAACAAACATGTGTAAATGGCTGCCAGAACAGGGTTTAGGAGAAATAAGAACTAGTCAAAACTTACTAAATACAATTAAGGATAGCAAATTGTGTAAAGCCATGATCGCCAACGTCTTGAAAGGGCAGGGCATGTAGAAAATGATGAAGATATAACCCTAATACCCACGCTAATAAGCTCCATTTCCCCTAAGTTTTCTTTCTCCTAGACTGGTTGGCCATCAAGACTGAAAAGGCCATTTTGCCCTTTTAATTAACCTATGGCAATACACTATATCAGTTCATATTTAGCTACCTCTGTAAGTATTCTCACATCTATCTATCTATCTATCTATCTATCTATCTATCTATCTATCTATCTATCTATCTATCTATCTATCACAGTCTCTTCGGGATCTATCTATCTATCCATCTATCTATCTATCTATCACAGTCTCTTCGTGATCTAGCGATGTTGCCTCGCTCTGCCTTTTTTACAAGTACTTCCACGGTAATTGCTCTGATGAGTTGCGTTCGCTTGTCCCCAGGCCTCGTGAATTTAAACGCCCCACCAGGCTGGCATCACGCTCCCACCCCTACACCGTGGAAACTGTTAGATGTAGACGTCTCTTCTACTCCAATAGCTTCATGTCTCGCACATCTCGCCTATAGAACTCCCTTCCCTATTACTGTTTCCATGACAAATACAATCTCCAACGGTTTAAGTGTAGCCTCAATCGACATCTCCAGTTGCCTTGATCTATCCACTTCCCTTCTCCACATCCTTTCATTTTTCATTCCTATCTGCTCTCGCTCCGGATCTTTTGTGGCCCCTTTGCCTTGATCAACCCACTGTCTTTCTCTTTCTCCACATCCCTTCTCTTGCCACTCCTATCTGCTCTTCCTCCAACCCTTCTTTAACCCCTTGCGTGATAGTGGCCTCCGGCCTTGCTTTGGGTGATATGTTTTAAAAACAAATCTATCTATCTATCTATCTATCTATCTATCTATCTATCTATCTATCTATCTATCTATCACAGTCTCTTCGGGATCTATCTATCTATCTATCACAGTCTCTTCGTGATCTATCTATCTATCTATCTATCTATCTATCTATCTATCTATCACAGTCTCTTCGGGATCTATCTATCTATCTATCACAGTCTCTTCGTGATCTATCTATCTATCTATCTATCTATCTATCTATCTATCTATCTATCACAGTCTCTTCGGGATCTATCTATCTATCTATCACAGTCTCTTCGTGATCTATCTATCTATCTATCTATCTATCTATCTATCTATCTATCTATCTATCTATCTATCTATCTATCTATCACAGTCTCTTCGTGATCTATCTATCTATCTATCTATCTATCACATTTCATATGTAGCTATCGCTATCAGTATTTCCGTATCTATCCCCCTATTTCGTTCTGTGTCCATCTGTACCGTTCTTCCTCCTCTTTCTCACATCAAAGCAATTTCCTTTTCCCATTCCCAACCCGTGCTTCATTCATCACACACACTTCGTCTAACTCTGAAATCTTTATTGTTTTCCACACAACACTTTGTTCTTTGTTCCAACTTCTGTTCAACATGTCGATCTTATTCGATTCGGTCGCTTTGTACGCTTGCAATTAAATCAAACCACATCAAGGCAGTTCGAATGAGAGAAATAAAAAATGAAAATATTAAATATAAATTGTTGTTTTCTTCCTTGCTGCTTCGCACGTGTATGTACAAAAAGTTGATTTTATCTAAAACATTACTACCATTAAGTACCAGTAATGAACGGATTCACATTAGCGAATTGCTTTGTGAAAGAACCACTAAGCCAGGCACCATAGGATTAATATACACCCCACCCACACCCACACCCACACCCACACCCACAGCCCCCACTCCACACACGCACCCCTCATATATATATATATATGTGTGTGTGTGTGTGTGTGCGTGTGTGTCTGTGTGTGTATTCTCTTTTTCTCTCTATATATATTCTTTACATATCAATCCAAATATGTATACACAAATTCATAATATTCATTCACATTTAAGTATATTTATCGAAATATATCTTAATTTATCTTTTCATAATACGTCTGGCTAATTTCTTATTTCTTCTATTTATCATAGTCTCTTTGTATCTATCTATCTATCTATCTATTTATCAATCTCATTCTTTCACCTCTCACTGTATAATATATATGTGTGTATTTTTGTGTGTTTGCCGTATCATTATTTTCTTCTCTCTCTCTCTCTCTCTCTCTCTCTCTCTATCTATATATATATATATATATATATATATATATATATATATATATATAAATATATATATATATATACAAATATGTACATATATATATATATATGTTTATCTATATCTATACAAATAGACACAGACAAGTAAATACAGCTTTATACATACATGCATATATATATATATATATATATATATATATATATATATATATATATATATATATATATATATATGTATATATAACGGTAACTAAGGTTTAAAATTCATTTTATTTAAATTAGATGTGTTAAATGTATTTCTTGGAGATATTATATTTGTTTTAATTTAATACGAATAGATTAATAATTCCAATGAGCAATATAATTTTCTGCATTTAATACCAAATTAAAATAGATTGTTTTTTATCAATAAAATTTATAATATTTACTAATCATTCAATACAACATAATTCTCTTTATTAAAAAAAAAACTCTGAATATTCAGACATTTAGTCACTTATGGGTCATGCGTGATACACGCTTAGGTGATCATTCGACACATGACTGACTAGGCAGATTTTTTCCTGCAGTAGATTGCCATTTCTTTCTGTGGTAAACCAGTTGCCGGCTATAGAACCCGGTCTCTCCTGCTATTTACCCATAGCTGAGGAGAGAAAAGGATTCATACCTTTCCCAAGTGTATTAGCACGTGCGTGTATGTAATGGATTCACCTGCAATTCGAACTTGGCTCTCCGATTCCTCAATCCGTGGCTCCTCATTGGAATTTGAAGGCGGCTCTCCGACGTTTCTGAAAAAATATCTGGAAAGATTTGCTGATTTAACGTTTAATTAATAGTCACTGAAACAAATATTAATTACTTTTAGTTTCAAATATCGCAGAAAAGCACTTTTAACACGGAGGTGGGTATAATTCTGAGGTTTTGGCACATTTATTGAGAAGGTTATGTTTGGGAAATTTATGATAATTTATGACATAAGTGTAATAAAATTACATGACGAATACAACGTAAACGATTTTTGTTATATAATTTTATTACCTGCTCAGTGATTTTAAAAATGTAAAATATTTTAAGATTTCTAATATTTTATTGAATTTTATGTACTTTAGCTTTATAATCTTCCTTACGAAAAACATTTTTGAGGAATAGTTAGAAAATTGCCAATAAATTTATTTTCTGATAAGTTAGTGCATGTGCGTCCGCTGTTATAAAAATTGACACGTTTATACAAACAAAAAAATAAAAATTGTTTTCAAAATACTGAAGGTCGATGAATTGTAATAATTTTTTTCCATTTAGGATTCGTAAATACAGTTTTTATTTAATAAGAATATCGCTTGAACGCTACAAATTAATAGAGAATTTTAAAAGATTTAAAAGTTTATAATGTATTCTTTTTTTTTACGATGAATAATAAATTTTTACAAGAATTGTTTTCATTTATTTTAATTAAAAACTATTCTTGTAAAATTTTCATTATTCATCGAACATTTGTTTTCGGAAGACAAAAGAATCCGTTATATATTTTATTCAACAATTTTTTTTTAAATTAAATAATGTCTCTTTTTTAATGTTAATTTTTAATTTAAGGTTCAGAACAGATTTAAATTCGCCGAAGATTTGTAATGACAAATAATAAAAGCATTCAGAGATACAAAAAATATTTCTCGAAATTTCATAAAATTTCATAAATAGCGGGTAACGGATTAAAAATATATATATATTCCATAAAAGTTTTTTTTTTTTAAAGAAACATTTCAAATATACTTTCATTCATTTGTGAGTAAATCCTGAAAATTCCATAGAAATAGAACAATGTTTCAATCATTTCCAAATCAGTGTGTTTTCACAGTATAAAGATGCCCAAATTTCCGAGGCGAATTTATGATTCCAGGAATCAAAAACTTTAATCAAAATTTCCAAGATTCTGAAAAAGCATTTAAAAATATAAAATATAATTTTTACATAAAACACTTTTGGTCATTCCTCTTAGTAATAGCGCACAATGTTAACGATAAAACTTTTTTTCACTATGCTTATTTTTAACAAATATTTGAAGGTACCTATATACACACACACACACACACGCGCACACACACACACACACACACAGAGACAGACAGACAGACACACATATATATATATATATATATAGGGAGAGAGAGAGAGGGGGAAAGGGAGAGAGATTTGGTATGAAACAAGCATGCACACACACATCGCTCTCTTTCTCTTCCTCTCTCTCTCTCTCTCTCTCTCTCTATCTATCTATCTATCTAGCTATGTATATATATATATATATATATATATATATATATATATATATATATGTATATATGTGTGTGTGTGTGTGTGTGTGTGTGTGTATGTATGTAAAATGGCTCGTTTAGAATTTATCTGATTGGTGTTTTACATTGTTTTCCTAAGCGCTGTGTTGTTTACTTAGAAGAAGCCCCCGTATCTGGGACGTCACTCTTTTTTTTCGGTAACGCGTCGACACACACACACACACGGCGCATTTTGTCGACGACGCTCTTGATTACATATTGGCACAGGTGAAAAGTACACCGTGTGACATTGAAAATGACAAAAGAGACAAGGCGAACGGCAAAGCTGGGCTGGTCACAGCGCAAAAGACAACATTGACCCATGCCGATCGCCAAACGAAACAGACTCCAAATATGGCGGTAAGGAATAAACGTGTTCGTCTCTCAGGTCAAAGGTTAGATTCTAGCTTCCATCATCATCACAACTTCTGTGACAACTTTATTTCCCATTGAATGTAAAATGTTGGTAAATAGGAAAAAATAAAATAAAAAAGCGCTTGTACCTTTTTACACCTTCTGTTCGGTGTTCTTTTAGTCAAGGATCAAATGATGATAAACTTTGAAAAATAAATATAGAATTCAAATGTAGTAAAAAGATATATTAAATCGATATAGTAAAAATATTGTAAATAAACACAACAAATCGATATAATAAAATATATCAAATGATCAGAGTATATCAATACAGTAAATATACATCACAAATATTGGTACTGACCTGGCATCTCGGCTTCAGTCACTTCCCCCCACTGTAATGTAGCTTCCGTCTGCATTTTCTAGAAATACTTTTAATATAATGTTTGAATCAATTGGCAAATAGCTGTTATTTTGCCAACCATTCCAATAAACAATCTAATAAATAAATCGTGTTTTTTTTAAATTTTTGTTGTCAATTCTCATGAACAAAAAAAATCAATCAGTTCACTTTAAAGATATGTTTAGTTTTTATTACAATTCTAATCGTCGCTTTTTAAAACAATAAATATTGGCGAGGAGTGAAGGTAGTTAAAATAATAGCGGCGTCAATGGAAAAAATGTCCTTTGATACTCCAGACTTGGCAACATTTCTCTATCATCACATTGTCTTCTAACTCATATGGGCAAATATATCTAAGAAGAGTAAACAGTTTAACATAATGAACAATGAGATGATCAATAGTTTCACTGTTGAGATCACAGAATATACTTACATTTATTTCATGTTTGAACGCAATCTTTAGCCTTGAAGATGCGTTCAAGCATGAAACAGACTGTTGTCACTCGGTCTTGACATCAGTGTCCACTCTTAATACACTTACTCTAACCCTATTATTGAGCACTTTTACCCATAAATATAGCATATCTTAAAACTATATTTTTATCATATATATATATATATATATATATATATATATATATATATATATATATATGTGTGTGTGTGTGTGTGTGTATGTGTGTGTGAGTGTGTGAGTGTGTGTGTGATTGAATAAATTTCAAACATTATGTCTGCTTATTTTTATCATAATCCTTTCATATTCACGAATATTTTTTTGTATATTACAACTGAATAAGGCAAGAAATGCACTCTAATTTTGAGAATTAATTTTATTTATTTTCTTTTATTTTATTTACTTACAGTGCATTTCCTAGCTTATTTAGTTGTTGCATACAGAAACATGTTCGTGAATATGAAAAGATTATATTAAAAATAAGCAGACGTAATGTTTGTAATTTATTCAAGCATACATGCCTAAAAGAGAATTTGCTGCCTAAATACACACGCGTACACACACACGTACACACACGCACACACACACACAAACACACACACACACACATGCACATATATATATATATATATATATATATATATATATATATATATATATATATATATATATATATATTGAATAATGAATTCAACACCTCTTGCCAACAGTTTGCTTCATGCTTGAACGCAATCCTTCAGGTATGTATTTTCTGTATTGGCTCGACTATTTATACAAAAATTGTCAATGAGGCATTATGGGTAGCAAGGTCAGGTATTTCCGGTTTATTGAATTATGGGTAGCAAGGTCAGGTATTTCCGGTTTATTGAATTATTCCAACGTTTATTGGGTAAGCGTTAATGGTTATGTTTCAAATTATTCTCGAGGTTATTGAGTAGAAATAATTGTGGAGCCGAAAGCGGTTATTTTTACCTATTGGATATTGTTGTTTGCTAACTTTTGATTTATTATTTTCTTTATTGATATTAAAAGCTATAGATAAAATCCTTCGTAGGATGTGAGCTGTAATGGCGTGAACAATATTTTGTATTTCTTTAAGGCATGGCCTACCATGAATCTCTTCAATGAGTCTATCGGAATTTTTCCAATCAAACCGAAGGCACCAACTCAGATTGGAATTCTGTTTTTACGGTCTTTGATCACCATGTCTGGACGATTAATTTTGATTCATCATTATTATTATTATTATTATTATTATTATTATTATTATTCGGCTAATATTTTTTAACGTTTTGCACTTGTACACAAGGTGCCAAATATATAACCTGTATTTAGGTTCACCATGAAGGTGTGGTGGGATTATTTGATGGATAGATGCTCTTTAATGTTGGCTTTCGGTCATATCACGTTGAAACACCGAAGATAAGCAGCGTCGAATTTGATCAGTACTTCGATGACTTACCGATTAGGAATATCTCACATCCAAGCTGTTAGCTTTGATGTGGGGGTGATGTAATGGATAATGTCTCGAAATTGTTCATCGTAGAGCCGAGTTCGAATTTCAGTTGGGTTTATTATTTTCGTTTATGTCTACTACTCTTGGATTTTTAGTAAGACTTTTATTACGAAAAATATTATTATTTAAAAAAATTAATGCGTACAATCTAATAATATTTTTTGGCTTTAAATAATCTGCAAAGGGTTAATGAGCTGTAGAAAAAAAAGTGCCGAACCCATAACCTGTACTTCGGACTACCATGAAGTTGAGATGGGATTATTTGACGGATAGGTGCTCTTTAATATGTTGTATGATAATATCGGGCCTATTAGTTTATGGTGAAATCATAAAGTAACACCATCTAAAACTGGTGGTGGATTTTGCTTATAATTATTTCTTCTATATGTTTGGTTGTGATATTGACATATCCTCCCCTGAATGTATTACTCTTCTCTCACATCCCTACTTTGAAATTAATTTTACGATAGTGTAGATTGTCCAGATAATAGATGATCAAGTCTCACCACTGTGCACAACTGGCTTTCTGAATTCGTTCCTTGAACTATATCCAAATTAAGATCATGTTGGCAGGCTTTGATCTTGTGCTGCCTGAATAAACCTTTTTGTTTCTCTTTTCAACGTAAATATCTCCAAAAATTGTTTCTTTTCAATTTCAATGCTTTGTGCTCGCATAATAGAGAAAATTTATGTATGACATTTTTACTAAAACGCAAAGTCAACTCATGACATTAATCTTCGGCTTCTGTGTACCGTGTATGCCATATCCCATCAGGACGTAAACGAATATGGCTTTCCACAATTTCCTATCTGTTGTATCACTTTGCAACATTTTTTCTTATCCTTCACACTCTATTCTGCCAATGTACACAAGGCCGTTAAGTAGGTTACTTGCAGTATCACGCTGTTTCACTTAACCTCAATCTGTCCTAGGTGTGTGAAATTTGTCATGCCTTCTTTCCTCATTACTTTTCCTTGAAAGTTAGTTAAACTTTCAAGGAAAAGTAATGAGGAAAGAAGGCATGATTTCTGATTCAAAGTATAAGCGTCCATTTTCCTTCATACTTCATTGTTACTCACCTTCACTGCCCAGGATATTTTCGACATTCTTCTGTAGAACCACATTTCTGTTGCCTCAGGTCTTCTGTGAGGAATTGTTATATAGAAGGTTTGATATTACATAGTACTTGAGTACTATTTTCTTTGTTTCTAATGATTTCACTGTCTTTTTTATTATTATTATTATACTTTGCTTAGTGTTTGGAAGGTGTCTTTCCTTATTACAATGCACCTTCGGGTTTCGGTGTCATATTTTGAAAATATTTAATTTGTAGCTCGCTGTCTGGGCTGTTTGTCTTGCTAACAA
Source organism: Acanthosepion esculentum (assembly GCA_964036315.1). Lineage (NCBI taxonomy): Eukaryota > Metazoa > Mollusca > Cephalopoda > Sepiida > Sepiidae > Acanthosepion > Acanthosepion esculentum. Next base: position 1,774,377 of record OZ038503.1, read on the forward strand.
ACTTATTTTCTGACATCTTGTAGTTGATTATTTAATTAATTCTTTCAGTTTTCCTTTACTATATTTTCTAAGAGTTCATGCAAATTTTTTACTGTGTCATCTATTAACATTGTATCAGCTATATATCACAGTAGTTAAGATTTTTCCCACCTATAATAAATCCTGGTAGGACATGTAGTTCTTTAGGAGAGCTTCACTGTAAAAGTTAAATAAATTCGGTGAGAAGACACTGTCTAGTTCTTACGCCCCTTTCTATTTTCTGTACTTGCTCCGTTTATTTTCCTTACGGATGCAGACCGTTTGTTCCCTGAATTATTCCAATATCATCCTCAAACAAACCGAGTTTTCCTAGTAGTTCAAATAGGTCTTTGCGTTATACTATATTACATTCTTTTACGTCGTCTATGAAACATTCTGTGTTTGTATTGCTCTTTCTGATGTCATTCTATGGCCTTATTACGTAAAAGACACCGGTTCTTGTCAGATATACATATGTTGAAAATTAAGAAAAAGTATTTTTGTAAATATAACTAATTTAAAAATTTCTTACATTCTTGTGCCTTTTCTATAAATATTTTCGTCGTAATTATTTTGATGACCTTGGTGTCAAGCCTTTATGAATTTAAGTGCATTATTAGACTGGCAGCAAGGTCTCATCTATTTTACAGTTGAACATGCTAGATGTAACCGTAAGTTCTATGATAAAAGTTTCTTCTCCCGCACTTCTCACTTTTGGGACTCTTCCAGCTACTTTTTTCCAGTCAACTTTGACCTCAAAAATTTAAATGCAATGCCAATCATTAACTTCTGTTGTCTTAATTCCATATATTAATTATGTTTTCTTTTCCTCATATCCTCTTTCACTCAGTAAGCTTTGCATCTTAGTAGCTTTATTGCCTTGCTTGGAGTGAAATGATAAACAAATAATCTTTTACGCGGAATAGCTGATTAAGAATGCGATAATTCATTCGCTAAGGTATTATACACAACAAAAATATATATTTGAACTGTTAGAAAATATATTAGACTAATTCGAAATATTTACTAGAAAGGAACCACCCACAAATGGATAGAAAATAAATTGAGCCACATACACAAGAAATCGAAAGGGATGTTAGACAAGGGTGCATCTTCTCACCGGATTTAATCAAACTGCCTATTCTTTACAACGATAAAAATGAAATTATTTTTACTTATCTGAGTAGAATAAATATCAATACTTAAACCTACTGATAACCCCGGTGAAGAATGAATTGTTTCAAAGTCTTACCTCGGCTGGAAATTTTAATATTTCCCCCATATATTCAACAGACAACTACCACAAATCAAGCACAGAAGCTTAAAAATTATATAATGGAATAAAAGAAAAAATAATGAATTTTGAATGTTAGGAAAAAATAAAGAGATGATGTGAAATAGTTTTCAATTGATAAATGCTGATTTCACGTGTGGCTTTCAATAGTAAAATCCAGCTTCCAACTGAGAATAAAGAACGGGGATGCGTCCCTCACTGTTTGATGTTGTACATCGGTAAGGGGAGCAAATGCTGGTTGTTGTGTAGTGAGCGTGCTTACACGTGTTGTGTCGGGTGTATAATGCGATGAACGCCGAGCGTGACATCTTCTATTGGTGTCAGACCGACGGCTGCTTACCCCTATTTGTCTCCTGCTGATAAGAACAAAGTAGTGTAGATAAAATGTAGGGAGAGGAGCAGGATGAAAACTGGGGCTGGATATGACAGGATTTATACTTGTTCTGAAACGAATATAATTGGATAAAAAGGTTGCTTTTTTACACATGTTGCGGACAGATATAACCACCATTGACATAGGGATCGGCCATATTTGATTCCAAAACTATTGTCGCTATGATCAGAATCTAATATACTCATCACAATAAAATTTCTGAAGCAGGTATATATAAAATAAACTGTCACAACTGCTCTTCACAATATATAGGGGAAACTTGCAGAAATAAAAATAACTATGAACACAAAAATGATATTATGTAAACAATTTCTCACATATATTTGATATACATAGAAATAAATTCAACTAAAGCTTTGATCTAAAGAATGTCACAATTATTAGAAGAGAAAATAACTCATTTATAAATTATTCTCGAGATCGCCGCATGTTATGCGCATTCTCCCAGAAATGTTCACTGCGGTATGCCCAGCAAAATGTCCGCCATAAACCACAGTTTAAATAAATATCGAATATATGCCTGTTCGCCCGTTCATGTTTATTTGTGTGTCTTCAACTCGCATAGATCCAACCTGTGGTTTCTGGCGTATATTTTGCTGGGCATACTGTAGTGAACATTTCTGGGAGAACGTGCATAACATGGCATGATTTGTAGTTGGCCAGGGTCGCTCCTTTGATGACGATGACTTGTGACTCTGTTGCTCGCACAACCCTAGAGGAGGTCTCACTACCGAAACGTCCTGTTTACTTGATTTTTTATCAAGCATTTCTTGCCGATCCCTATACAAATCATCTCAATATTTAAACGGGTGGAATGCAAGTCTATAATTTTTTTAAATATTACAGTTGTTGGCATTGATAAGATCACAACGTTAAAAAGGATGTTGTGCCAAGTTTTCGTAGAATGTATCATTTTGACTGCTATTACTACTATTACAACTACTACTACTAGCACCACTACTACTACTACTAATACTACTAATACTACTACTACTACTACTACTACTACTACTACTAATAATAATAATAATAATAATAATAATAAGAAGAAGAAGAAGAAGAAGAAGAAGAAGAAGAAGAAGAAGAAGAAGAAGAAGAAGAAGAAGAAGAAGAAGAAGAAGAAGAAGAAAAAGAAGAAGAAGAAGAAGAACGTAAAATCAAATGTAATGTACTAAACGCAGAAGCGACAGCAAGACTCTTCATATTTAATACTCTGCACGTACCAAACAAGCTGATGTAGACAAACTCCGTACCTATCGGTGGTTAGGTAATGCATGATTAAAAGCTTAAACCAAAAGATTTATTCTTGCTGCACATGACCAATGCTTGCTAAGTAGAAATTACCTAACCCATATATTGAAAAATTGTGTTAGCTCCAAATGCAGATTCTGGGATAAATATCCAGAAACAATTGACCATCTTGTATCAGGTTGCACAGTGTTAGCAGCTACTGAATATAAAGCCCGACATGACAGATTATCTGCATTGGAAAATCTTCAACTTTTACGAGAAGGAAACTGCACGAAACTGTTATGAACATCACCCAGACTCGATTACAGAGATAGGATCACTAACAATTTTATGGGACTTTACAATACACGCAGTCAGAACAATCAAAGTTCATCTCACAGACGTCGTGATCAGAGACCACAAGAACAGAATGAGCTTTCTTACTAACATGGCAGTCCCTGCAGATTCTAATGGATATTTGAATATCTTCAAAAACTATCAAAATACAAGAAGATCTTGAAGTGGAAATCAAAACCATGTGGCACATGAGGACATCAATAATTGCACTTGTTGTTGTTAAGGCACCCCCCAGGATTGATTGGGAAAGAGTCCGATATACCCATTGAAGGAATTCCTTGTAGCTCATGCCTTAAAGAAATACAAAAAACAATGTACTCACAAGTACTGTTCACACATTACGAAGAGCTTTATTCATGTAAAATTTGTATGGTTCTTTTAAAAAAATATGATCAGTGGAAGATGTTATGAAGTCATTTCTGACTTTTGGAAGGAAAGTTGTATACAACAGAATCCAAGGAAATAATAATAATAATAATAATAATAATAATAATAATAATAATAATAATAATAATAATAATAATAATAATATGTTCCCATCATCATCATCATCATCATCATCATCATCATCATCATCATCATCTTCATTGTCTGTATTTTCTTAGATAAGATCTTAATATCTGGTAATTAATGCAACAATATTGGGCCACAAACAACAGCTTTCTTTATCATGCAATGTTTATGTTGCAAAAATAGCTCAAGATCGGGCTATTAGTACAAATAAGATCACGAATCATATGCCAAGGAAAATATATCACCACTTTGCAGAACATGGGAGACATTCTATAAAACTATACCCCCCCTTAGTGAAGGTCGAAATTTAACTCTGAATAAATATAGAAGCTTGAAACATGATTCCAGGAAAGAAAATCATCCATTGGAAATTTTATGAAAAAAGTCGAGTTTATAGCAAGAAAAGAAATGGTACAACTATAAACCTGAGAAATTCTTCGAGTCAGAAACATGCAAAAACTTGTCGGCTGATTCACTACAAAGAGTTAAGAAACTGAAGTACAATAAACCAGTTATATTGACGGAAGATAAAATCGAAAGAGAATGGTTAATCATTGATGAAAAGCAATAAACAAAGGGAAGAAAAGAAATTAATTAAATATGACTCCATTGAACTTTGAACTCGTAAGGCTTTGAAAGCTGAAGAAGGTTACATTCATACCAGATATCAGGGATTCACTTGGAACAGTGGCGGTGACTTACAGGAGAGAGACATGGATGAAAAATAATGACATTGATTGCCGAGTGGAACTGTTGCAAATCGAAGACTCTTGAGAAAGGCAAGACTATTTCGAAAACGTGTCGGGGAAAAATGCATGATACGTAAGGCTGCAAATAGTGGTTCGCCATCGATGCATTAATTACCAGATAATAAGATCTTATCTGAGAAAATACTGATGATGATGACTGTGCAAACCTTCCCTGTAATCTCTCTTGTCAAGAAAAGTAAAACATCATCTGGAAATTGTTGCATTTTATTGATATAATTGCACAATAATCGAAGTAAAGGAGGGGGTAAAGAAAATTCTCCACAGAAAATTTAAAAACAGATCTTATCGCTGATAAACAATCGTTTATGCGGTTACGCAGAGAACATCTGAATAGGAAAAGGATATAATCATTTCAACCCAAGAATTACCGCAGAAAAGCCACAGAAACGTTGCAGATGTCGGCTTAGAGAGAAGACAATTAGAATGCACTTGACGCATCTTAAATTATTTCATCAAGATTGCTAAAATGAATGCAAAACAAACATGACAGAGTAGGAACAGCCATACACTGGGAATTCAGCAAATAATGTGTATAAACATCTGATGCAAGTAAAATTACATGGACTTAAAGAGCTTCTTTCAACTCATCTAAAAAGGCGACAAACTTCACCTGATCCAGGAAAGTTGATTCAATCAGAATTGTTGGAAGAAATTTTGCAGAGAGTAATAATTTAATTTTATAAAATTCGGGAAGACATAAATAAAAATAAACAAATTTAAATTAAGAATAAATTTTAAAAAAAAAACACGAAATAAAGATTAATGTACAAAATAGGAAAAAGATCTTTCTGTGACGATTTATGTTCACTCTTGAGCGGTTTACATTCTGTCTATCACGTAAGATTCCTCGAGAAAATTCATATTAAATGGAGACCAACATCCTGATACAAACAACAGGAGTGCTTGTGATGACTTGGTGTTTTCTGTTTATAGATATGCACGTCGAAATATATTATTGATACATGTGTATTTCCTTTCCTCGTTGTTACCTTTTTTAGTTGGTTTGCATAATATTCTACTTTTCTCTATCGAGTTCTGACGAGTGATGAGCGATAACCGGTTAGTTCATTTCATAATACTTTTTATATTTTTCCTCTATTCATCCTTTTCTTTCATATTGCTAACTGCTGTAGTTGAAGATTTCCTCTTTTCTTTTATATATATATATATATCTGTTAACATACAGTGCTGTTCGATAAAAGTGACTCACCTGATTTTTTTTTACTAAATGTTCTCTTCTCCGATGAAACGAAAGTTGAGCTAAATTCAAAGAATTAGCGATCTAAAATCCGAAGAAGAAGCTTTGAAAGCTCTTTCAATTTAGCAGTAAGTACTGTCAAGCATCCGTTCAGTATAATGTTTTGGGGATGCTTTTCTTTTCATGGAACTGGTTTCTTAAACCTATTGAAAAGACCCTCAGGAGCGAGCAGTACAAGAGAATTTTAGAATTTTGTCTGCTCCCTTCTGCTGAAAGGGTGCAAATCGACCCCACCAAACTCATTTTTATGCAGGATAATGCTCCCTGTCACAAATAAAAATTGATGAAGGAATACTTTGATTAGAAGCAGGTGAGTGTTATGACATGGCCGCCCCAATCTCCTGACTTCAACCCCATAGAAAGCTTATGGAGCATTATAAAGTAGAGGCTCTCGAGAAAGCAGTTGAACAACAAAGAGGATTTGATTGTGAATTTCATATCCGAATGGAATTCAATGCTTGGAGATGAGATTTGCCAGAACCTAATCAAGTCAATGCCAAAAAGGGTTGAAAAGGTTATTCAAAATAAAGGAGGACCCATAGATTATTAAATATTTCGAACTATATTACCTATTATAAATAAATTATACCTCTATTATTCTTTATTTAAAGCTGTTCGGTTATGTTTCTATCGATTACTAGTTGAAGGAAATAAGTGAGTCACTTTTTTTGCACAGAGTTTTTCCCTAAATCTTATTTGTATCCAAAATTATAATTATCAATAGAATACCTTAGGGTGAGTAAACTTTTTTACTGGGTGGTCGGGAAGGGGTCTTTATATTAGTAAGATTAAAAATTAGTTTGACCCCCAAAACAATAGGCGAAAAAATTTTTAATTACAAAAATCAGGTGAGTCACTTTTATCGAACAGCACTGTAAACAATGCAACAGTCGATGACGTATAGTTCAAGTCACTAAAACGACCAATAGGATTGTAAACAGGCAGAAAATCAATGAAATAAAGACTAAAATATTGAAATATAGAAAGAGAAAAAAATAGAATATCGTGGAGACACATTGAGAGAAAAAGGAATTAGAAGAAATCTTTAGCCTCCTTGGCTGACATGTGATCCGCGTTTATTTATTTTCTGTAATGAAGGTTGAATTAATTTCCCTTCACTAATTCAACCCCTTCGCTTGAGTGACCTTTGGCTTCAGTTGCACTATGTCGTTGCTTTTGACGCTAGCAACGAAAAGTGGCGCTGATTCGCACGGATAAAACCATTTTAACCCTTCGATGGACCAATTAAAGCCTCGTCCCTTCACAGCCGAACGAGCCTTTCATTGTCACGGATGCGTACGGTCAAGTGTAGCCATTTCACGACCGACTTAATCGACACGTGGACAATGTTCGTGTCGGATCAACGAGGATGGCGACCGGAAAGTTTCGATGATCTGAGGGTTGAATGATTCGGACAAAAGGAGAAGAAACAGGAGAAAATTATAAATTATAATAAAGATAAGGAGAGAAAAAAACAGGCAAATTTGGTAAATTATGAAGGGGAAGGAGAAACAGAACAAGATGGAGAGTAGAACATTAGGGGAAAGCAGGGAATGAGAGAAAAGTGATTGTGCAGGTAGCGTGAAAGTTATCGGCGCGGAAAGAGGGTTCGACAGGACCGGGTTCAAGTTACGGACTGGTCGGCTGCGTTCAGATCGGCAAAAATATCCTAGGGAAAGACATGAATTCATTTATTTTTCTCCTCTTTTTATCTGTTAAATAGTAGGGTAGACTGGTCTTCTTAGCTTTGTGTGTAGCTAATCTAAACGGAACCAACTTAGAATTCAAAAATCTAATAAACATTTAACTATCTTACTGTAAAATTTGTGAAAATTCAAAGATAATAAAAAAAGGAAATTGTGCTTAAACGTAATAACCTAAAGCAGGATTGTTCAAAGCTTTTGAATACTATATACAGGGTGCGGCTGGTATTTGAGGACATACAGATTTAAGATTAATACTGTTCCTACTAATGCTTTTATTTTTCAGAAATCAAGAATGGCAAACCCTATGATAACAAATGAAATGAAAAGGCCTGCTGTGATTGTGGCATTAAAGGCTGATCATAGCGATTTGGATATTGCACGTTTTCTGAGAGTTGCAAGAATAGATGGCTGACCATTTGTACGACCACATCACACCCAACATTTGGCCTCCTAACACTCCAGATCTCAATCCACTATACTATTATGTGTGGAGCGTTGGTCAGAAGGAGGTTAATAAACCGCCTCATAACACCAAAGACTCTCTTAAAGCTGCAATAGTTCGAGTAATGTCTGACATAAATAAGGACCAATTAATCAGAACTTGCAGCCGATTTCGAACTCGTGTAGAAGCAATTATTGATTCTAGTAGTGGTTTTATTGAATAAAATTAAATAATAGCTAGCTAAATTTCATGTTTACTTGTTTGTAATCAAATATAATTATATTCATTTTGTCCAGCAAGTTTTCTACTGATCCATAAAATCTGTCCTCAAATACCATCTGCACCCGGTATATTATTTAGTTTTAGGGTCAAGGTTACTTTCATGGTTAGGGTTAGCGCAGTAAAAAATGGTGAAGAAAATTGAAACGATTTTTGTTCATAATTTTGAAATTTAAATAAATATGCACTGCGAGGAAAGAATAAGAATTCTGCGAATATTTTTTTGTTTTTCTTGGTCTCCCTTAACCTGATTTCGATCCGTCAAAAGGTTATTTCGTCTGAAGGACTATTTCACAATTAATGACCCTTATTAAAACTATATGAACACTCTGTTAGTCACATCGGGTGTTTTGTTACTACAAGGAATGTTTAAGTTCTCGTAATTCCTACTTTGAATCTTGTTTTGCTCCTTCCAACTACTCTCCTGACTTAGTGAAATTGTGTAGCACGCTGTGTGGCACAGTTGTAGTTAAGTTGTTGTGTGTGGCAGGGATAGCTTTGTTTTCTTCAAGGAGTCCTATCACCCCACCTGACTATCGAAGATAAGTTTTCATGAATTTTATATATATATATATATATATATATATATATATATATATATATATATATATATATATATATATATGTATATAAGTGAACATTGAAGTCAACACTTAGTGGCGACAGGCTGTTTCATGCTAGACGCAATCATCAGGCGGCCTGACCATTGCGTCTAACATGAAACAGCCTGTCGCCTCTAAGTGTTGACTTCAATCTTCACTTTAATATTTACACACGCTATATCTCTGATATTGAGCATTTTATCCCATAAATATAACACACTTTAAGACTATATTTCTTCATATATATATATATATATATATATATATATATATATATATATATATATATATATATATTTATACATTTTACCTCACCGACAGTATGACTGTGTTCGAAGCACAGCGTAATTTTCAGTGATAAATAGATACTGACCGTTACATAATTAAAATTTATATATATATATATATATATATATATATATATATATATATATATATATTATAATTATTTAAAAAAATATGATGCGAAGGAATCATAATTAAAAAAAATAAAAATTATAATTAAAGTTCTACATATATATGGAGCACTGTTTTTTAAAAAAAACAAAAACAAAAATACTAAAGAACTCCGCATTATTTACCTAACGTGTTCTTCTCTATTTTTCTACATATCTCCAAACACACACACACACACACACACACACACACACACACACACACACACACACACACACACATATATATATATATATATATATATATTAAAATTTGTTCTTAAAACATCAAGCACTGAGGAAAAATATATATTTATTAATATTTACTTAGTAGCTCTGTTATCTTACATCGTGCAGTATTTTATTGACACAAGCACTCAATGCATATATATATATATATATATATATATATATATATATATATATATATATATATATATATATATATATATATTCAGTCCTGATAATTCTTTCTAATTCATAGGAATATATTTTGTGGCTATTTTGATAAAAAAAAATTCTCTATTGTCGCAATGATGTGTTTCACCTCCAATTTACAACATTTGTTTATTCAACAAATTTATTATAATTTTCATTTCAATGAATAATTCTATTTTCAGATCAAGTTTTTATTCAATGTATTTTGTAACAGAGATTTTACTTGTTATGCTGTTTTAAACGCGATACAATAATATTTTACATAATTGTAACATTATAAGTATTTTTTTAATCGTGGGTTTAAACACCCCAGGGGGAAATCTATTTTAGGTCAGTAACGCAGTGTTAAATAACAGGGTAGAGTGTTCACTCTATCATTGGATGGGCGGACGATTCTGAAATCTAAGCGCTGCAGAAAACTACCTTTTCCAATAAATAATTGATATTTAGAGATAATAAAAAATAACTCGTAATGCGACAAAATCATCAAAGGAGAATCATGTTTATTGTTAATGACGATATAAACTGTTTCTATTCAGGGAACATTCGACATTCTTTTATATTCGGTATTAACGTTACTCTCAGTTCAAATTCATGAAATCTTTCACTTAAAACATTTTTAAGTCTCTCTAAGTCCACTGCTATCGATCTTTCAATATTGATAGGAGTTTTCTTTCTAATCTTTTCTTTAACAGACTGTGTATATTCAACTTCTTTAATATCATTATTTTATCTTCTACATCAATGTCCAATCGATTTTAGTTGTTGTCGCTGTTGGAAATCTTCGCCAATCTACACGATCTGTAGGATTGTCTTTTCTTAAAGACCGAGTGTATTCATTCACGTCATTGATCAGTTGTATATCGATCAGAGTTTATGAAATTCTGAATGAGCTGCACATCATGCCCGTGCTGTAATACAAAAGAAGAGAGAAAAAATTAAATGATAATAACAAAAAACAAAAAAACAAAAAATACAAAACAAGAAGAGCTAACCGGTTATCGCTCCTCACCCATCAATACTCGATCGAGCACAACCGACTGAAAAGAAACATGAAATAGACAATAAACCATATCAATAATATATTAAGATGGGTATATTTTTAAAAGACAGATCAAATTCAGTCCCGGCCACATTTACCTTGTTTTAAATTATCTTTTCTCTCTATGTTTTCGTGTTAAACTACCGTAGTTGTTTCTCTTTTTTTAATTATGTCTCTTGCGTTTCGAACATCTAGTAAGCTTTGCAGAGCTTTATTTAGACTGAAAAAAAAAACTGTTTCAGGTTTGCTTTCAGTGCCTATTGTCCTAAGTACTACCAGATGGAATTCTAATAGAGATACTTGCAGCTTTAGATGGTTTCGGCATTGACAAGGCTGCAGACATAATAAATGAAATATACAACAGTTGTAATATACATTAGATCCATTTTCATAACACTGCCTACGAAGACAGTTGAAAACAAATGTGAACTCCATCGAACAATCAGTTTAATGAGCCATATAACAGAGCTTATCGTGCGAATCCAGATGAATTGAGCGCGCGGTAGAATCAATCCGGAAATAGGAAAAGAACGGTGCAGGTTCGTTAAAGACAGTGGATAAGTAATGTGATATTTATGTCCCAAAATGATATCAGAAAGAGCAATAGAAATGCAGAAGAATGTGTACCTGTGTTTTATAGATTATACAAAAGCGTTTCATAAAGTACGTCTCAAAGAATTGATGTAACAGCTAAGGTAACCTTGACATGTTTGGGAAGAATATTACAATAATTCATAACTTATACTAGCTGCAAACTGCCAGCCTTTAGATAGAAAATCTCTTCACTAAACATACAAAAATAGAAAGGAGCGTAAGACAAGGGTGTGTTTTCTCACCGGATTTATTCAACCTGTACAGTGAGGCCATTTTGAGAGATTTAGAAATCCTACCAAGATTCTTTATTCAAAGCCACAATCTTAACAACATAGCATATGCAGAAGACACAGTAATGATAGCGGATACAGAAAGGAAACTACAAGAACTCCCAAAGAATGTAGAGAATGAAAGTGAAAAGAAAGGATAAAAATCAAAAGATGGAATGCATGATTGCTAGCAAAAGGAACGCCCCCAATAATGTAAATATTCTGGAGGTATTTAACAGGACGGAAAGTGCGACACTGAAATCTGAAATGGGCATTGGGATGGCGAAAGGTGCCTTCCAAAAGCTAGGCAAATAATTGAGAAACAGAAAAATTTCCTTAGAAACAGAGAAAAGTGTACTGAAGTGTTATGTAATCAGTCCTCCTATATGGCAGTGAATGATGGACAATTTCCTCAAAAATGAAAAATGATTGAAGCAAGAGAAATATGTTTCTACAGAATGATGCTGAGAATACTATGGACTGAACATATGAGCAACGACGAAGTGTTTGAGGAAAGGGTAACAAAAATGACACCCATACTTCGCATCAGAAAGAGATTTCTAGGGGTCATAATAAAGAAAGTGGGAGTAGAAAATATTATACTCTTGGTACAGAATGGCGGTAAGAGTGACAGAGGAAAAAGACACCGAACCTACCTACTGAGTTTGAGGAAATGGATGGCGGAGCAAAGTTTACGAGAAACAATAAAAATCAAGTTTTGTTAATAGTTACAATGGACAGGAAATTGTGGCGATCTATGCTAGTCTGCAACCTTTAGGGACAATGCACATAAAAGAAGAAGAAGAAAAAAAGAGCTATTTGTTGTGTTTGTTTTTCTTTTTTTTAAAATAAAGTTTACCCAATTTGAGGCCCAAGACACACTTACGGTAGAGGTTTACTGAATGTCTGGGCGTAAGAAGTAGAGGTAAAATGTGTAGTTTATGAGGTCATATGAGAGAGATAATTATTAACACTAGATCTGAAGATATTAAGATTATAGCGATCGGTATTGTTGTGAGCTTGTTCCACAAGGCAAAGCCTAGCCGAATTTCCTTCTAACACGAAGGGAATGCGGCGGTGGCGACACAAAAGGTTCGCGCCCAGTCTTCTATTTTCATTTATTTGGGGGAAAACAAAAACGATAAAAATAAACAAATAAAAAATATCTGAATTGAAATTGGTATATACCTCTTTTCTATAACTATAAAGTTAAATTAGAATCAAACGTCAGTTAGACGGAAATCAAATTTCGCCTCGGCGATGTAGATTTTTTTTTAAATAAAATTTATTTTCTAATGATGCTGATACCAATTTTTTTTTTAACTTTTTGTCATAATAAAATTTCTAAGAAAAATCATGTGTGTGTGTGTGAGTGTGTGTATATGTGTGAGTGTGATGACGATATATCAATTTATATATATCAAGAAAAATTTTTGAAGAAAGTGGAAAACGTTTTCGTGTGACCTGTTTTGTCCTTTAGGACTTCATCAGTCTAGACTTAAGACTATGTTCAATCGTTATCCTCATGATTTTCACTTCCTACTTCCTTCTCTTACATTTATATCACAAAAAAGTAACCATCTATCTTGAGAGGCTCTTGAGCTATTTATTGCGGGAAATCAATGTCATTATTTACACCATTTAAATGCAAATTATTGTCCCCCATCTTTCCTGTTCTTATCACAATGTTTCGAATGAAGTATCTTCAGGCATCCGTCCTGTGTTCTCGTTCCACTGCGCATGTCTATGGATAACCGGTCTAGTTCTTATTTTAATACTGCTCAGATATTGTTCACCTTATTTGCACTGAATCCAAGAGCATAAATACCCGGCCCGGGGATTGAACTCACAATTACTATGTCACCAAATTCACGAATCAACATTTAAATTCACTGTTCCGTTGGACAATTCTCTGTGGAGAACTTGGAGTCTTAAACCTAACCTGAATGCCTGCTGATGAGGGCTGCCTATTATATAAATAAAAACTAGACGAGATATCCCTAGATGAGATATCCCTAGACATGATAGTATCACCTCGTAGATCAAATAAAGTGTTCAGTTCGGAATTTCCTGTAAGTTAGCCGAAGGATGAAGGCCGAAGTGTACAGCTGCTGAGACGTTGGGATAACAAAAAGTAAAAAAAAAGAGAGAAGAATAGTCAGCATGGAAACACTGTAAATAAATTATATAATTTGATATTTCGAAAGACTAGTTTTTTTTCAGGTTTTAATAGGGTTACATTAAAATTCATGATATATTGCGTCTATACTATAAACTTCAATATTGATTGGTTAATAGAGTTTAATTAAGAAAACATTGATTGCTTAAAACAATGTGATAGAGAGAAATTAATTGAATGATATAAATAAATAATGATCAGCATCTAGTAAATAGATAGACAGATCTGAGAAGACGAATATATATATATATATATATATATATATATATATATATATATATATAAACCTTACACTAAATAACTGTACAACATAGATATATTTGCAAGTACTATCACCCTGGAATTTTATATATTTTATACAAAAATCAGTACAATTTAGACTTTCAAATCACTCTAGCAATAAAAAAGGTTTTTTGCAAGGAAAAAATATGTAGATGCCTTAGAAAAAAGTAAACACAAAGATAAACTAGTATAATTAGATGAAAACAAAACAGATAACATGAACCATGACCGTAAAAAACGCAAAATAATTTGGCTTAACCCACCGTTTAACCGCAATGTCAAAACTTACATCGGTAGAAATTTTTCAACTTAACCAATAAACATTTCAACCATACCCCAATACTGAAAAAAATTAATCCGAAACAACATTAAATTTAGCTTTAGCTGTACAAAAAACCTTGAACAATATATATCGCCTCATAATAATATAATATTAAACAAGAATTTAAACAATCTCCATGTCGATAACAATATCGACCGTCCTGGGTACGACGTTAAACTGCATCCAACAGCAAGGCCTCTGATCAGGATGTTTTGAGGAAGCGTGGAAACACCTTTTAATTGCTGATGTTCCCAGGTCCACCCTAACCCGGGGTAGTAGCTCCTGTTAGGGTCCCAGCTATGGGCAAATAGTGAAATCCCAACGTGTGTCCACGTCTTGGGTATGACGATAAACTACATCCGCGTCCTGGGTATGACGATAAACTACATCCGCGTCCTGGGTATGACTATAAACTACATCCGCGTCCTGTGTATGACGATAAACTACGTCCAACCAAAAGGCCGTCGATCCGATCAATCGGCTGGTCATGTCATGCCCCATCACATCTAACCCATCCCAAAACAACTACAACTTACAATTAACTTTCCCTCCCAAACCCTACACTAAATATACTAACACCTTACCCCTAAAATGTGATGGGAAACAATGATGTTGCCAGCTATACGTTTTTGAAACAATGATGTTGCCAGCTATACGTTTTTGAAACGATAATGTTGCCAGCTATACGCTTTTGAAACAATGATGTTGCTAGGGATACATTTTTTGAAACAATGATGTTGCCAGCTATACGTTTTTGAAACAGTTGCCAGCTATACGGTTTTGAAACAATGATGTTGCCAGCTATACGTTTTTGAAACAATGATGTTGCCAGCTATACGTTTTTGAATCAATGATGTTGCCAACTATACGTTTTTGATATATCTAGTAAATACTGGATCTGGCATTAAATAACCCATAGTGGTTGATATGCCATAAAACCCCAAACAAACAATATCGAAAAACCATGTAACTGCAGAAAAAGCAAGACCTGCCCACTGAATTCCAAATATAAGTCTTAAACTAGTATTAGTCATAATACTGCAAACCACTGGAGATCCCCGTATTACCAACACGAAATGACGCTAACCAGTAATCAATATTCCACCTACACTGCACTCTCTAAACATTTCTGGGATATTAAGACGGATAACTGCATAACATTAGTAAATTAGAATTACAGAGCTGAAGTCAAATCTTTTAGTGGGAAGAGAAATAAATGTAACCTGTGCCTCTTGGAAAAACTTATTATGCTTTAACACATTGGTAATAACAATTTGCGTAACAAATGAAGTGAACTTATGTCCACGTGCATTCATAGAAAAAAACTTTTTTAAATATTTCGATTCTGGTTAAAATAATTAACATAAAAACCTGTTTTTGTTTTTGTTTTTAAGTCTTCGGTAATTAACTTTCATTCTATATTTTATTTCTTCTCCCAAAATATACCGTAATATCTCAATATTTCTTCCCCTATTTATTATCTCTATAATTATAAATTTATTCGATCGACTTTATTTCATTTTTTATTTTTATTTCTATAATTATTTATTTTAATTATTTATTTATTCATATATATATATATATATATATATATATATATATATATATATATTTATATTTTTTATTTTTCTTATCATTACATCTATAAATATTTAATATTATTTTTATATTTTTATAATTATTTTTGATAATTGGTTAATACAATTTTACTTTTAATACTGATTTATTTATATAAAGTTACCACCCTTGATTCACTATCAGCTGAAGTTTAACGAATTTTTCTTAAATATTTTTGTTTTTAATTTATTTTATTGCTTCTTTTTTATCCACCGTGTAATTTTATAATTTGAAACCAGAGTTATACCACAATATTAAATTCTAACTATATAATTATTAAACGTAGAATTAATTATCTATAAAACGTTGCTTCCACAAGACGCAGATTTAAAAAAAAATGCTGACGGTCCTAACGAACAGTTCATCACCATTATGAAGTACCTGAAGATTGTACTGAACATAAAACTCCGAGTCGTACATTCGATGTAAGGTAATATGTATAATTATTAATATGCACTTAATAGCTTTGTATTACCAAGTTGAGCACTGTTTTGTTAACACCAAAAATGAAATTAAATATTTATTTGCAACGTTATATATGCGCGTGATCACAAGCATGTATAGTTGCTTGCATTTATATTTCTTTATTTAATTCATAGTTATATATATATATATATATATATATATATACATATATATATATATATATATATATATATATATATATATATATATATATACATATATATATATATATATACATATATATATAATATGGAGAAAAGAACTGAAACGTTGCAAATGAAAAAAAATTGAATGTTTTTTTGTGAAAGTATTTATTTACATTTATATATATATACATATCATATACATATATATATACATATCATATATTATATACATATCAAGAAAGTATACGTGGCTTCTCATTATGCTATATATATATATATATATATATATATATATATATATATATATATATATATATATGAAGAAATATAGTCTTAAAGTGTCCTATATTTATGGGATAAAGTGCTCAATATCAGAGATAGAGCGTGTGTAAATATAAAAGTGAACATAGAAGTCAACACTTCATGCTAGATGCAATCGTCAGGCAACGTGTCAGTTGCCTGACGATTGCATCTAGCGTGAAACAGACTGTCGCCTCTAAGTGTTGACTTCTACGTTCACTTTTATATATATATATATATATATATATATATATATATATATATATATATATATATATATGATTTAGACTGAAATACTGAGATAGGGATAAATATATAGATAGATTGAAAGATAGTATCAAATTATGAATCAACTCTTGATCAATGTTCAACTCTTTAGTATTGAACAGTGTTTATACAAAAAGTCAACACCTCAAATCACAAATGAGTTTTATTTATTTTAGACGAGTAATAAAATTAATTAAAATTTTTGAGTTTAAAGTTTTCAAGATAACATTGTGCGGTTGTGGGTGAAGAATTATGGCGAAGGTGAAGCAGTTATTCGCTAAAGAAGAAACAATGAAGAAAGGATAGACTGTGAAAAGTAATAAAAAAAACAAAAAAAAAAACAACAACAATGAACCCGAAAAAAGTTTTTAAAAAAAGGGAAAAAAAAGAATCAGTAAAATACGAGTTGTTGAAGTGGAAGACGGACGTTGTAGGTGGGTCTATAATTTTTGGACAGTATGCAGTTGTTAACCTTGTTTGTTGAAAGACGCTGTCGTAGGCTATTTAGAGGTCATAAAAGGACAATAAGTGACAAATCGCAGACAAGGCGTATCGCACGTGTCATAGGATTCCGCTTGGGTGGATATCGAATCGAGGGAGGTGTGACTAAACAAAAAAAAAGATGTATGTGTTAATTTGATGATTATTTGTGCATTGTCGATTATTTTTTTTATTATTTTTTTCCCAGTGTTTATGAGAAATTTGACATGTATTTATTTATACCGACTCAGCTACGAAGGACATTGCTGATCAAGCAAGGCTGAAGAGTGACTTTCAGTGAAGTTCTTCTTGTCATAGATTTAATATCTGCTCAGGTTTGTTTCCCAACGTAAACAAAGCAATTGCTAAAGAAATCATGGCTTTTTATTTATTAATTCGACAGATTTTTAATACTAAGCCGTTATTGTTAAAGAAGCTCCATCCTAAGCAGGAAAGAAACGATAAACCTTTACTCCATGTCAAAAGACCAGAGAGGAGTCTGAACAAAACAATACGCAAACCTATCTGCTCCTACTGAGGAAGTCCTGGCTATGACCATAAACTACATTCCTCAACAAGGCCTCTGATCAGGAGATTAGAAGTTTTGAAGAGGGTGGAACCACCACTTAACTGCGGTTGTTCCCCGGTCCACCCTGACCCGGGGTGGTAGCACCTGTTAGGATCCCAGCTCTTGGCAAATAGTAACCCCTGCAAACAATAAAAATAACTTTACGAAATTATAAAAATACATTTTTATATAAAAAATAGAAACAATATATATTTATAGTAAAATTACCAACAATAACTATTTATAGTATATATTTAATTGAAACCATAAAATTGCGTCCAAAATATTTAGATTTCTGCATTAAATAAAAAATATACGTCGATATGCCGCTAAACAAAATCAGTCAATCAACCTGTTGAGAAGAAATAAAAATAAATAAGTTCAGAGTTTATATGGATGTGTTAGAATATAGAGATTAAGTACACTTTAGAAGGATCTGGAAGCCCAATTCTAAACAGGAAACATGGGATAAGTTTCTATTGCTGTCCAATAGACCAAGGAGGAGTGTGAACCGGGTGATATCTTCTTTTTAAAATTCGAGAATGAAATACTGCCACTTCTTGTCTGAAATATTAGTACGAGAATATCCAACTGTGTTGTTTCTAATACACCATTCGAGCTAGTGTGCTCTCCTACTTTCCTCAACTAGATGTCATATTCGACATTCTTAAAATGTCTCATCGAAACCCCTGAGGTTTTGGTGTATTTTTACCGATATTGTTTTGGAATAAGTCATAACCTAGCTATTAACATTACTGCTGTACTTGATTTTAAAGAAACATTACACAAAAAAGATATTGCAAGTACAGTAAGAATGACTATCGCTCGGATCTCTTTATTGTTTTTATATAAGTTGCAAAGCCTGACAGCCGAGAAAAATAATAATGTTGGGAGCTCAACAAACGGAAGGTCATGATAAAAACAATAAAGGTAAGAATACTAGTCACAAAATAAAATCATAGATGAATGAGGTTTCTGTTATAATGGCATCCTTGGACAAAAAATTAAAATATCAGAGATCAAATGATAGTATTCTGGTTATTCCCTTCTGTTTATTTCCACGGAAATATTAGCAAGGAAAATAAAGTCGAATAAAACAAATTTCCATCTACAGAACTATGCATCAGTGAATGTGAAAGTTCACAGCGATTTTCCGTTACTAGCTTGACAGATGTACAGGATCGCTACATCGTTGTCGCCAATGCAGAAACTTACTGCCAGCGCCTATGATTAAATGCACTTTTTGGTCTCTGTTTCATAAGGGACGATGAATGCACCTATGCTGCGCACAAACCTTCATGTCAAATACAATTTTGATAAACTGCAACTGTTCTCTTTAACAAGGCAAAAAGAATATTACTTTTACTGGTGAGAATTTTCTACCTCAATTGTTATGCAATTAACATCCTTCTGTGATATTATATGTTTTGTTCGTAATGTTTTGATTTTCTTTGGGGAGTATATTTCACTATTCCAATAGATATTCGCATTTCCGTGTCACGTGTTCCGTCTTCTGTTAAAACACTTCACAGGCGGTTAAATTTCCATACTTGCTCAGTTTTGACATCTCCAATTCGTAACTGACATCTTTAGATATTCCTCTTGCTAAAGATATTATGTCATCTTACAAATAATGGTTAATCCTTTCTTCTCGTTCTCCTTTGCTACCTTGTCTTGGAGTTGCTACGATTTCTGTTCTGTGTCTGTCATTAACACGCTGCCATTAGCATATTTTATGTTGTTAAATGCCTTCTAGTTCCCCCTTTGTATAGCCTCGATGTAAAGGTTAAAAAAAGAATCCGACGAGAAGACACATCCTTGTCTTAGGTTCTCTTCTGATCTGGCATCTAAATCATTTCTATCCGTATGCAAGAAGTTTGCCCACAGAAGATATTTGGTTCAAGTTTTGTTAGCACTTTAAATAGGGCATTTACTTATTCGCAGCAAACTTCGACTGATAGATTACCTAACATAACCTCCTGACGAATGCACCAAAAAATTACAAAAGTTCGTCTACGAAACTCCGGAGATGAGGTGCTGAATATAACATCTATCAGATAATTTACAAATTTAATTTGCATTAATCATATATATATATATATATATATATATATATATATATATATATATATATATATATATATGTTAAACACACACACACACACACACACACATATATATATATGTTAAACACACACACATATACATATATATATATATTAAACACACACATACACACACACACATATATATATGTTAAACACACACGCACATATATATATATATATATATATATATATATATATATATATATATATAAAGAGAGAGAGAGAGAGAATATTAGTGGTGAATATGCACATACATATGCAATTATATATACACATACATATATGTATAAAAATAATTCCAAGAGGATATGATCCAGGTAGAACTCGATGTCCAGGACAGAGTAAGGATATAATAAAAAGACTTAAACACTAATATTCCATGGTCATAATTTATTCCAGTGGAATCGTAAGAACGATCCAATTCATCAGACCTACAGATTCAAAATGAAAACGGAACAACAACTCCGGGAAGAATTGGTGAGAGTATGTGTGAGAGTGGGGGGGCTGTGATCTATATAGAGGGGTAACAGACGAGAGAAAAAATTCGGAGTTGCGGACAGAATGGGTAAATTTAATGTGAAAGATGCTTACATTCTCTTTAAGGACCATAAGCCTAACTTTACCAATAACTTGCAGTCACGTCTTATCAATACCTCCAAATCTGAATTGGGATTATTTTCCAAAAGGATTATCAAGAGGATTACTTCATGTGTCCTGAATAAACACCCAGCCAAACTTTGGAAAGACTCGGCTGACACAATAAAATGGTTCCGAGAGATCCCCAACAAAGAAAAAGCCACTTTCATCCAATTTGACATCTTGGATTTTTACCCTTCTATTTCAGAGGAGCTTCTAATCAAAAGCCTCAATTTTGCTAGGGGATATACGGAAATAACGGATAGTGATCTAGAAATTATTTTGGCGTCAAGAAGATCCATCTTGAAATACAATGACGCTAATTGGGTGAAGCAGTATAACGAAAGTTTCAATGTACCTATGGGAGCTTTCGATTCCGCCATATTGCAGATGTAGTGGGCATATATATCCTAGATACCCTAAGTAGAATAGTTAACCTCAACCAAGTCGGGCTTTATAGAGATGACGGTCTGATCTTCGTCCCTAGTAGTAATGGCCCCTTAACTTTCAGCTTACATAAGAAGGTCGTCAGAGCCTTCAAATACCAAGGCCTTAAGATTGAAATATCTTCCAACCTTAAAATTGTTAACTTTTTGGACATTACTCTTAACCTATCAAATGATACATTTAGACCTTTCCATAAACTGGATCAGACATCCCTATATATCAACATCCACTCTAACCACCCTAAATCTGTGATAGACCACATCCATAAAACCGTGAATACTAGAATAATCAAGCTATCTTCACACCATAGAATTTTTGAAGAGAATAAATTTACATACAACCAGGCCCCCAGGAATAGTGGTTTTAGACAAGAATTAAAATTTAACAGAGAACTAACAAATCAAAATATTAAGAATAGAACTAAACACAGAAAGAGGAAAGTAATATGGTTTAACCCACCATATTGCAAGCTCTCTAAAATTGATATAGGTAGTTTCTTCCTGAGATTAGTAGATAAACACTTTCATAATAAACATCCATTACATAAAATTTTTAATAGGAAAACACTGAAAATTAGTTACTCGTGCGTGAATAATATAGAGAAAATTATATCTTCCCATAATTGTAGAATACTTAAAAACTACCACAATAACGTAACTCAAACGAGTGACCCCACCTGCAGTTGTAGGAATAAAGATCTTTGCCCTATCGGGGGTAAGTGCATGTATAAAAACGTAGTGTACGAGGCAACTATCTTCCCCGAAGAAAACAGAAACGAGAAGAAAAGATACATAGGTATATCCGCTGGTGATTGGAAGCAACGTCTATACAGCCATAGGCACTCCTTCAGACACAGATACCTCAGAAACCAAACGTCCCTATCCAAACACTACTGGGATCTGGTGGATAGGGGTCTAACCCCACTTTTCGAATGGAGATACTTGTCAAGAGCTAGCACACCTAATAACGTCCGTGATAGGTGTAATCTGTGCATCGCCGAAAAGATCTTTATTATCAGAGATGAAAATCAGGATGAACTGTTAAACCTTCGGAGTGAGATCCTCTCCAAATGTAGACACATAAAACGGTTCAAAACATGAACACCGTTTTGTAACACGTTGCCGGGTGTGACACTTCCACCTTAGCCCAGTAACATCGGGCATGACTTTCTGTGTATTGAATATTACTTGTATGTATTATTGTGTATGGTTATGTGAGGCGCCATGTATTCCAAATTTCTTTCTTGTGTGATTGGTTAAGTAGGTAAACATTTCCCCTAATAACTGATTTGCAAAATCAGATAGCATTATAATAGTTAGACACCTAGGTATACATTCTAACATTAGAGATAGATACACGCTACTCACCCAGCGGTTTTAGAATATTATATATTTTTTAATTGGCCTTTGATTTGGTTTAAATATAGAAATGGATATGTGCGTTCATATGGGTGTATGCATGTGTGTGTAGACGTGTATATAAAAGTTTACGCATAAATATATGTATATATATATGTGTATGTGGGTAAATATATGAATATGTGTGTGTGTGTGTACACCTACATGTATGGAAATATGAAAATAATAAAATCTGGAATTGCTGTTGTTGAAATTAGTGCAATTCGATCGATTGAACCAAATAAATATTTTCGGCATTGGTGATAACCAATCTGTAATATTTTGAAAACTTAAGGCAGCCTATTCGACTCCTTTTTTTCCTTCTATTTTAAAAGTTTTCAGTTTCCATCAGAGTCCACTTCTGGTTCTGGGAAATACATTTTCAAGCATAACATGTCGACCCCTTCCTGTCACCCTTCAGCATGGATTTTTCTAACCCCCCGGACTAAAATTTTCGGCTGATATGAAATAGAAAGATTATACTGACTATATTGCTAGGTCTGCTCCTAAGAAAGTTGTTTTCTCCTGAATCTGTCTTACATATTGATAAGTCTACCATTCATACAAGCTTTGAATATTGCTGTCACATACGGTTCAGTAATCCTTTAGAGATTCTTGGGAAAATCCAAAAAAGAATCTGCAATCTTATTGGTCCTGACCTGGAATCTCGGCTTCAGTTACTTTATCACCGCTGTAATGTAGCATCCTTTTCTATAAATATTTTCATGGTAATACTTCAATGGATCTCTCCCCTGTGGAACGTTGACTTTATGAATTTAAGCGCAGTGCTAGATTGTCTGTAAGGTCTCATCAATTTACAGTTGCATTTGCTAGATGAAACTGTAAGTTCTGTGCTAAAAGTTTCTTCTATCGCACTTGTGAAACTCCCTTCCCACTCTATGCTTTCTAACAAACTTTCATCTTCAAAAATGTAAATGCAATGTCAATCATTATCTACTAGTGGCCTTATTGCCTTGCATAGGGTATTATGATTAAAAGAATAAAGAAAAAGAAAAACTAACATTAATTTCGGTTGAAAGGAAAGACTTTAGTTGGAAGGAAATTTCTGGTTTTGATTATGCAGATGATTGATTTACTTAATAAATAAGCAAACTGAACCTTTGCTTTCAACGTGAAAAAAGAGTTTTGCTTATTTTGCTGCTTGAGAGTTTGCTTATTTTGCTGCTTATGAGACATTAGACGACTCGCGGTTTAGAAGGAAAATGTACCTCATTAGCCTCTTCTCCAATATCCCCAGTGTTTCTCTCTGAATATTTCAGCCTGAAAACCTGACTAATTATGAAAATATTCATCACTGATCGATAAGTACCAAATCTATAGTAACCACTTAGAACCTAATAATTAGAATGGAAGTTAACTCCCATCACTGGCCTTCGATTTATAGGACGCAGGATGTGTTTAGATATTTTATAGGAAAGAAAATGGATCAAATAATGCAAAATAGAATACTATGCAAGATGTCATTATATATATATATATATATATATATATATATATATATATATATATATATATATATATATATAGAGAGAGAGAGAGAGAGAGAGAGAGAGAGATAGAGAGATAGATAGATAATGAAAAGACTGCAAGATAGATAGATCGGTAGATAGATACATAGATAGATAGAAAGATAGATAGACGAGAAAAGTAAATGCACATGTATGTAAAGCTAAAGGCGAATTTCCCATGAATCAACGTCGTGTTCATCTACTTAACAATATAGATCTAATCTTTCGAACATATTTTGATAATTAAGATGCTTATTACGGCCTCGGAAATAATCGGCTTCCTTTTCATTTGATTTCTTCAAACAGTTAATTGCCTCTTAATTGCGCAGGGCACCGAATCGAAATGGCCCGTAAAGATTGCGAGACAAGTAGGGCCATTCTCCTGAATCTATCCGACTTTGTATGGCTTCCACTTCTGACCGGGATTGGCGCATGTAATTCATTTGTTAAGACAAGTGTCGTTTGCTTTAAGTACTGTCCAAAGTTTCCTCTTATAGCTTTTCCTTCTTTGCATTTTCTTAATTTGTTTCCTAAGTCAACGAGAACATAATGGGCTTCAATAAAATATATCTGATTTATATATATATATATATATATGTGTGTGTGTGTGTGTGTGTGTGTGTGTCCGTGTGTGTGTGTGTGCGTGTTCGTGTGTGTGTTCGTGTGTGTATGTGTGTGTTAAGTGCATTTATTGTGAATGTATGCTAAAAACAGGTTTATATATAGTTCTCCCTCTCCGTATACGTGTGCAAATATTACTTTAAATCACTTCATAAATTACATACGTTTTCCTCATTGCTTTGTCTTAGCATGTGTATTATATCTTGTCCAGTTTAGGGCTTCTTGTCTAATGTCAAGAGTCTATTTGCATATTCAGCAATAAACATCAAATTAACAAAAGTATCTACATTTTTTTGTTTGAGGACTGTCTGTTTTTGGTTTCCATTCTTGTATTTCTGTTCTTTAAGAGACTCTTAGGTTCACTCTGATTATAATTAAATTATTTGATTATTCAAATAAATATATTCACTTTCGGAAAATTGGTAACTACTTTAGTTTATCCATTACTGTTTAGGAATGAAAGTCATGCCGACATTTTTAATACTGTATTTTTAAAATCTAACAATGTTGCACATTCTAATATTATACCCTGCCGTATGAGAAATAAACAACTTCGAAACTCTTTCAACCTAAACAGCATCTTTAATTTTAATCTTACTTTTTTCTTCTAGAAATCTTTTTCCTCTAAATTTTTAATTCATCTTCTTTCTTCTTTATGTGCTATGTTCCCTCAAGACGTAGGCGTTCATGTCACTCCACAACATCCTCTCTCTTGTAGCTCTTAATAAACTTTGTCATTCTGTTATTTCTCTTAGACCTGTTCCGCCATCCATTTACTGAAGCTCATTAATTATGTTATGCGTTATTTTTCCCTGACCCTTTGACCCTCTATTTTCCCCGTGAGTATCAGATTTTCCAAGCCCTCCTCACTCATTATGCGCCCTAGAAACCTTAGTTGACTCTTCCTGGTGTTAACGATTAGTTTCCTTTTCGTTTCCATTTTCTCGGGTCCATAATATCGTCAGCATCATTCTGCAGACGCACATTTCTGTTGCTTCAAGTCTCCTCTTAATCTTGAGGAAATTGTTCAGCATACACTTCCATAGATGAGGAGAGATATCACACAGTGGTTTAGTTCTCTTTTCCTTGTTTCTAGCGAAATTATTCTATTTCTCAGTACTCTGTTTAACTTTTGGAATGTTTCCTTCGCTATCCCTATACACCTTCGGATTTCGGTGTCACATATTCTGTCGTCTGTTAAAAAAAAACTTCCCAGATATCTAAATTTCTGCACTTGCTCGATTTGGCCCTTTGGATTTATCCTTTTGATAACAAATCCCGCATCTACAAACCATATAGAGACACACGTTGGGACACACAACTCTTACACAGAAACACATGAGGAGGCCATAACTTCGATTTTATTAATGCCAACCGAATTAGAAAAGGACATAATTATTTACACAGGACACACTTCACGAGTATTCTCATAAATATTTACACACATATTTAAACACACGTCAAACACACTTTATTATTTCAACAACTTTTATAAAATCCATACTTAAAGAATCTAAGATCAGTCTACCTACAACCACAACCGGTGTAACTTAAATTATTTTACCCTCATTGCAAAAAGCCCTTAAATCATTACACGAAAAGACCAGAAGACATGAAATATGCCTACTTGACACGCACAGGGACACAAACGAATAAAAGTTATCTCCGAATCCCGCATCGACAAACTAGACTTATGATACACGTACACGCATGAATTATACACACGAACACTGCTTGACATGAAACCTGCGAGTGAGGTCTGCTTATCCAAAGAAAAACAAACAACGCAAAAATTAAAAGTAGCAGAATTTTCTTTTTTCTCCATATTTCATTCTCTGATGAAGCTTTAATTAAAGCGAACTGTTAGATTTATAAACGTTTTCACTTTATCTTATTCTAAACATTTTGTCAGATTCCAATATATATTTCAGCTATATTTGATCCCAATATATATATATATATATATATATATATATATATATATATATATATATATATATATATATATATATATATATCCTAGCTAGCTTACCCTGAAGATCCATTTAGGTGAAACATAGGTAGGTAGTTCCTAGCTCTTTAGGATTCATTTTATTTACCTTTGCCCTACTTAACGTATTGAACACTCTACGTTATATCTTAGTTACTGACTTGTGTTTTTTTTCTTTGGGCTGGAAATTTAAGACACTGGGTGATTTTTTTGCCCTGTTCGAATGGTTCTAGTTTTTTCTTTTTATTTTCCAATTTTTTCCTCAGATACCAATTTGTTTTGATATACTGGCAAATTGTCACATCCGGGTTTTTGCCAACCGAGTATAATTATTAGTATAATATACACACACACACACACGCACACACACACACACACACACACACACACACACACACACACACACACATATATATATATATATATATATATATATATATATATATATATATATATATGGTGTATGGGGTATTTGCAGACACGATTATCATTATATTTCTCTTAAATTTAGTTAAAAATACCTTATATCTTTTAGATCTCCTATGGTAGATAAAATGATAACACAAAGAAAAAGACGTGCAGTCATTGTTGCAATGTGTGCGAAACATAGTGATTTCAAAATTGCCAACTTTCTAAATGTTGCAAGATATTTTGTGCACAAAGTTCTGATGAAATTGGAAGCCTTTGGTCGGAATGTTTCAAATGTATCCAAGAGAAAATAAACCTTTACAAAGTTCGGGCGCTATAAGAACTCCACAATACATCTAATGAGATCAAAACATTATTGATAATGATACCAAAAATCAGTTTGGGTCATCGCCAAAGAACTTCATGATTGAACTATCAGAACTATGGTGCCCGATAATATTCGATACAAGTCGTCTGTACTGAGAAGTGGTTTAACACATATCTAGTTAGTCCTATGTATGACAATAAACTACATCCGGCAGAATAGCTTCTAATCGGGAGATTGGAGGTTTTGAGGAACATCGAGTCACATCGTAATTGCTTTTGCCCCCTGGTCCACTTTGACCCGAGTAGTAGCACCTGTTAGGGTCCCTGCTATGAACATATCGGGAAACGAAAAACACGGACACAAGACTATAAAGATATAAAAATACATTTTTATAGTCGAGATGTCAGCAACACATATTTCTATAAAAATAATTGCCCACGGGGAATTTTGTGGTGGAATGACTAACAGTATATTTTATCTGTAGTTGAAGGCATACAATTGCATTCAAAATATATTTACTTGAAGCCATAAATTTATGTTCAAGATATTTAGATTTCGGGGTTAAATAAACGATAGAGAATGCTATGTCGCCAAAACAAATCAACTACACAACCAACATGAAAGAATTCTCTCATGACATTAATCCATATAATATCCTACAATTTCTTAAAGAAATCAAACTATTCGAAAATATAACTTCAACAAAACACATATATCACTGCTTCTAAGAATCATGTTCACACAAATACGTATATGCCCAAAAGCTGAGTATCAGCTACCATGTATTCTATTGTGAAAGCAGAATAACATATATCATATTTTATTACTTCAAAGCATTCAAGAAAATTAACTTATGTCATTAAATGACCCATAAGGAGTTGATATGCAATTAAACAAACAAATCTATCAATCAATTCATATCAGCAAAAACACAGAAAAATCGTTTGATCCGTGCCAAGCGGACACGTAACAAGGTTAAAAAAACATTCACGAACTTGGCATGCTACGGTTCTACATTGATGAGACAAAATTTTGACCAAAACGAAAAGTCTAATATTAAAAATGGCAGATTTTTCTGGTGTCATGACGTTTCCAGCAACTGTAATCGTTTTAGAAATGGCTAACCTCCAGAAAAGTAATTCATTACGCTTTAATGTTCTCACGTTTTCCACTGACATAAAGTAGAATAATTAGTCTCCTAGGAAAGTAGGACCACTCTATCGTGCCAGACAATATTTCTCGCCAGAATCAATCTTGCACGCTTATAAGTCGACTATCTGTCCGTCCATTGAATATTGATATCATATCCGGTGCGCTACTTTTGCTACATATCTCGACAAAATCCAAAGAAAGTTCTGAAATGTTATCGGTTCTGACCCGGCAACTCGATTGCAGTCACTTTCCCACCGTTACTATGACGTGGCTTCCCTCTGTCTTTTTTATAAATATTTTCATGACAATTGTTCTGATGCGCTTTTTTCCTTGGTATCTTGACTGCATGAATTTAGCGTACTACTCGATTGGCAACTAGGTCTCATCGTTTTACTGTTGAAATAGTTAGGTATAACCGTAAATTCTATTCTATTAGTTTTTTTCCCGAACTTCTCACCTGTGGAACTCTCATCCAGTTTCTTGCTTCCTTACTACCTACAATTTTCAAAAGATGAAACGTAACACCATTTGCCAGTTTCAGCCTTCCTGAATCCTGTTCTTTTATTGCCCGTACTTTCCACTAACGTCTTCTTATATTTTTTCACACTCAGTAACCACTTGCTTCTTAGTAACATTATCGCCGTACTTGAAATATAATGATAAAATATAGAAGTTATCAAACCACTTGGAAATCATATTGAGTAGTACGGGTATAATGTAGGCAGGTATTATCCTGCTGGACGATGTCAGTGTTTGTGATTATATCGTTCGGCAGGTCAACGTTACACACTAGCAAATAACCGTCATTTGCATAAAGGCACGATCACCTGACGTGTCTTCGATTGACCAATGGAAAATGACAGCACAGTTGCTGATTCATTCAACTCGCACGCCTACATCTTTTGTTCTCTTGCCTCAACAATCTTAAGATCGCGTGCATGCGAGATTTCAGATCTTGTCTTTACACCCAGTAAGATATAGAGAGTGTATGCATTAATATAGGTGTGTGGGGGGTAATGTTGATAGAGACTTTATTTGAGAACCGGTGCACGCATTGAACTCTGCAAGTGATCATTGATCATTTAGTGTAGTTCAAATATATTAGCTGTGCATTTAATCTCCGGCAAGTAGAAAAACTAGATTTTCAGCATAATGAAAAGTTATATTCCCTCACTAGATAGATAGATAGATAGATAGATATGAAGATTTATACAGAAAGATAGAATTAGGAATATACTATGATAGATAGATAGATAGATAGATAGATATGAATAGATAGATAAATAGATAGTTAGTGAGATATGAATAGACTCAGATAGAAAAAAAGAAAAAGAAACATGCTATATAGATAGATATGAATAGACTTATACAGAAAGATAGAATCAGGAATATACTATGATAGATAGATAGATAGATAGATAGATAGATAGATAGATAAGGAACTGACTTAGATAGATAGATAGATAGATATATAGATAGATAGATAGATATGAATAGACTCAGAAAGAAAAAAAAGAAAAAGAAAGATGCTGTAATAGATAGATAGCGAGCTAGCTAGCTAGATAGATAGATAGATATGAATAGACTCAGATAGAAAAAAAGAAAAAGAATCATGCTATAATAGATAGATAGATAGATAGATAGATAGATAGATAGATATGAAAATGGTAGGTACACTCTGTTTTTTTATGATAAAGTCATGTAAACGTTTGGTAGCTATCGGAAGAAGGAGAGAGAAAATGAAATATATGAAGATTATGGCCCCAAAAGAAAAATTACCGTAATGATTTTTTGTTGTTGTTGTTAAAAGCGAAATGAGTAGAAGTATATAATGGGAGTGGGGGGCTGAAAGAAAGGATCCCAAAGAAAAAGAGCGGGCATTTTTGCGATAAACATCAACGTCGATAGAAATAGAGACACGAATCGCTTCTTGTGAAACAAGAGTGAGTGAGAGAGAGAGAGAGAGAGAGAGGGAGGGGGGAGAGAGAGAAAAGAGAAAGAGAGGGAAATCGGGCGAGAGGAAGACAAACTGAAAAGGGAAATAAGATCCAGAAGTTTTCGATTGCGACAGATATCTCGAGATACATAAATATGATCATAGAATTGGGAGATGGAAAATCTTTTGAAGAATCTTATTGCGACAGATCGCAAAACTTGAGGAAAACTATGAATATTGGTAGTTCCCTGCGAGAGAGAGAGAGAGAGAGAGAGAGAGAGAGAGAGCGAGAGAAGGAGAGAGAGAAAGAGAGATAAAGAGAAAGAGAGAGAGAGAAAAAGAGAGATAGAAAGAGAAAGAGAGAGAAAGAATGAGAGAGAAAGTGAGAGAGAGAAAGATATATATATAGAGAGAAAGAAAAAGAGAGAGAAAGAGAGTGAAGGAAAGAGAGAGAGAGAGAAAGATAAAGAGAGAGAAAGAGAGAGATAAAGAGATAGAAAAAGAAAGATAGAGAGAAAGAGTGAGAAAGAGAGAGAGAAAGAGAGAGAGAAAGAGAGAGAGAAAGAGTGAGAAAGAGAGAGAAAGAGAGAGAAAGAGAGAAAGATATATATAGAGAGAGAAAGAAAAAGAGAGAGAGAGAGAGAGAGGGAAAGAGAGAAAGAGAGAGAAGGAAAGAGAGAAAGAGAGAGAGAAAGAGATATATATAGAGAGAAAGTGAGACAGAAAGAGAGAGAGAAAAAGATAGAGAGAGAAAACAGAGAGGAGAGAGAGAAAGAAAGAGAGAGAGAGAAAGATATATATATAGAGAGAGAGAGAGAAAGATATATATAGAGAGAGAGAAAGAAAGAGAAAGAGAGAGAGAAAGAGAGAGAGAAAGAGAGAGAGAAAGAGAGAGAGAAAGAGAGAGAGAGAGGAAGCATGAGGAATGTAAGACTAAGAGATTTAGACATAGGAAGAGGAAGTGAGAACAAGAGAGAAAATGAAGGAATGCTTGCCATCGTTGATAGAACTGAAAGAGGAATATTAGAAAAAGTGCTTCGCTGTGGTTGTGGATATCGTCAGCAAAGATGGCGAATGTCTCTTTAGTATCTGGCGGGCAAAAGCGGCCATATGCCGCAGTTCCCAGTGCCATTAACTGATCCAAAAGAAGCCTGAAGCAGGAATTTTTACAGGGATGAGAGAATATAGAAAACCCGGCCACATGCACGGAGTAAGCTATGTTCTTCATTCTTCTCGTTCTTTCGTTCCTTCATTTATTTATCGCCTTCGTTCTTGGACACTCATTCCCTTATTTAGTCATCTTTTTTTTCTTGATTTTTTTCAATTTTTATTCGTTTTTATTATTCGACTTTCATCTTTTTTTCTGCTCCTTGAACTCTTTTTTTCTTTGCTGTTTATTCTATAAATCTTTCTCACACCCACCAGACATATTACTCTGTCTTTTTCATCTCTTCTTTCAGTGTAAAACTCCAGAACAACGACCCCCTCTCGCTCTCTCTTTGTCTCATTTAATCTTCCTTTCCTCGCTTTATGTCTATTTCTTTATCTTCTTCAGCTGCTCTTATCCCTCCCCCCATTCTTATTTAGTTACACACGTTCTTTTCTTCTTTCCAATCTTTCCTTTATTCACTTCGTTTTTGTGTCTTTACACTTCCTTCTTCTTTCTTTCGTCTTCCTCCCCACCTAAACCCATTCCCACACTAATCATAATCTTTCATTCTCTTTTTGCCTCTTTCTCTCATCTGACACCGTCTTACTCCTTTTTTTTCCTTTCGTTAAGAAAAAACGCATAACAACTGATCGGTTACTTCTTACGCTATTATTCACCCACTATAAGTCTCGATAGCCACTCAAGTTAGAGGCTTACTGAATAGGGTGGTTTTTATAGACGTCAGAATTGTAGTTTAAGCGGATATGTTAAATAGTTAAGGGTTGACTCTATACTTGAAGAAGTTTACATCCGAGAGGTCGGGAAAACTTCCTCTCTGGAGTTGGTTACAAATAAGCGGATATTAGGAAAATGTGTCCGAATGGTGAGTGGATTTCGAATGAAATGAGGATAGCTCAACATTGTTTACTTGGTCTGGTGAGTCTTAGCTGTAAAAGTCTAAAATGGTGGAAATAGCATATGTAACTAATCAGTACATTCTTAATGAAAATAGTGACATTGCGTCTATGGGGAAACGGCTTGTAGAATGGGACATATTTCATCAACTTCTAAAAGTAAGATCAGAACAAGGAAAATAACCATTTGATGTCTTCCTCCTTTTCTTTTTTTCGTTTTCTCTCATTTAACTCCTTCTTTCTCTTCTCTATTCACTATCTCATATCTTCAGTATTTCTTTTCCCCTCCTCTCTTTCGTTCCTTCCATTAGCATAAAAAAGCTGCCTCCCTTCCCTCCCTTCCTTTTGCCCTCGCTCTCTCTCTCTCTTTCTCTCAATTTATCTCTATCATCTTCCATTGAAACATTAGATTATATTGTTTTATTATCTCTTTTCAAAAAACTTTTAGCCGCTTATTCTAAAAATGTCATTCATACATTACATTTTTCTTTATCTGCCATTAGTTTTTTTTTCATTATCTTTCTGTTAATTCTTATTTTCATCTCTTCTTCGTCAACTTTTTCATTTCTTTTTCATCGCTTACTTTTTTTATTTTTGTTTTTTTTACCGGTTGCTCAAATTTTAGTGAAATTTTTCACACATGGCGAATAATAGAAAGACGCACTGTCACTAGACAGTGTTTAATGGTGGACATTTCTAGTAGTTTAATAACAACTACACCACGAAGAATCGCCGAATAATTAATAAAATTAATACATATATAAAATTTGTCACTTTCCTGATTGATATATGCAGGGCGCGATGGGGAAATTGCTACCATTTTATATTTTTAATTTCGCGCGTGGGCGTTGTTTGTTTTTTATTTTCTCAACTGCATAGTATTGTCTGTGAGAAAAAAGAGCCCTATGACACAATTGATTCCGCCAGAAATTTTGAAACGGCATGTTGCACATACAAAAATACAAACATCTATGTATAAACACATATGCATATCTATATGTATACAGATAAGTATATGTCGATAATAAAAATAATAATAATAATAATAATACTAAAAATAAATATTATAGATAAAGGGAAATAAAATTAATTCATAATTTAAGGTCATAGTTGATGTAGGGAAGAAAACCAGATAAAGGATCATATATATGAAAACACTTTTAAAACGGTTCTTATGTCTACACTTGAAAACAAATTCATTTCGTTGGTTCAATAATTCATCAGTATTTAAATTTTTATATAGCATAATTTTTCTTTCATACACACATTACATCTGTCCCTGAAGTTGTTGGCAGTCTGTGATTGACAGATGATCCTCCATTTGATTTGTGGTGTGAAAGCTCCATCTTTGTGATCCCAGTAATGTTTAGACAGAGCCGTTAGGTATCTGAAAGACGCATTGGTGAAGGAATGCCGGTGATTGTAAAATCTTTGCTTCCAATTCCCATCTGATATGTCTATGTATATATTTTTCTGGTTGATATTTTCCTGGATTTTATTATTATGTTTTTTTTATGATTCTTTCTAGATTTTCAATGTAGGTGTAGCTTAATTTTAAGGTATTTTTATTAAAGATCTTGCTAAGTCTGCTATCAGTAGGAAAGTGTTTTTCAATTAAAGCTAGGAATTTTTGTCCTAGCTTACTAGTAACCATTTGGTTGAACGGTGTGGGGCATACCAAATGATTGTTCGTTTCCTATGTTTCTTCTAGTTAGTCCTATTGTTTCTATAATTAATGTTAGCGTATTTGTATCCACTATTTTTTAGAGCAGTGTTGTAAAAACTACTGCATTGTTGGAAGATTTCTTCATTTGCGGTTTCATGCTGATTCTTTACTCTATTGATAAGGGTATATGTTTAATTGTAGATAGAGGGTGGTTTGACCTAGGGTGTACACACACGGGGTTAGCGTTCTGTAAGGTAGGTATACGTTGTTCATTAAGTCCTGTGTTACGTCGAGGAAATTTACCCTTTTCAATTTTGTATTGACTGTAGTTTTTAAATTTAGTTTTCTGAATTCACTATATATTATCTTTCTAATTTTATCTATTTCAAAATTTGTGGAATTCCTCACTACCATGAGCCCATCATTCCTGCATAGCCCGATGTCCTTAATGTCTAATTCACAGTGTGCGGTTAGGTTGTATAATATAAATAGACTGACAGGGTCAGAAGACTCTGCAGAGTTTAAAGATCCCATGGTGATGTCAAAATGGTCTTCAGTGTTTTTACTCCATTGGTCCCCATTATGAATGAGGACAGATTTTTTTGCACTAAGAATTATGTTCATTTCTTCTTCTGTTAGGTCTGAATATACAGTAGCAAACTCCAGGGCAGTCATGAATAGATCTCTTGATATTGACTGGTAATAATCCACAATATCGAACTGTATTAGGGTACAATCAGGCTTGTTGTTGATACAGGTAAACCAATTGATGACTTCTTTGGAATTAATGCAGAGTGTTAATCCAAGGAGGTTTTTAATTTGCTTAGTAATCCTTTCTAGGATTCTTTTGTTTATCTTTCCGATGTCAGGTCGGGTTGGGTTTATCATTCTAGTAGTAGGGTTTTCCTCAAAATCTGGTTTGTGGTCCTTAAGTGTGATGTAGCCTTCCTTTTCAGCAAGTTTGCGTACCTTTTCGCTTATCTTTAATTTATCAGTATTAATTTTACTAGTTCTGTTTATATTATCTACCATATTTACGTTATCATTATAAGATTTTTTTATAAGTCCTTGTTCAATTTTTTATTTATTTTTCAAATTATATATATATATATATATATATATATATATATATATATATTAAATCATTAATTTTTGGAGACCTTGCTAAACATGTAATATTTATATATGTACATTATATATGTTCCAAAGGTTGTCCTATCTGGAATGGTAACGAGGAATCATCTACCACTGTCTATAAAAGGCTGTCAGAGCTTGCCTCTCATACAGACTCTGACAACTAAGTCCAGTACCATCCCAGAGAAAGGGCGAAAACAAAGCACGAGTGTCATATAATCACCTCTTCAGGTATATAGCGCCAGACAGTTCAGGTACGCAGTCCATCTTGAGAGATGGAAAAACTCTGATTATAAGCCTTCACAGCTTTGTGGCTATTTGCAAAAGACGGAAAATGCTATGGTAAAAAGGCACATCTAGAAGAGGAGCCCAGAAGGCGATTAGATGTCAAACTTATGATGCCTTTTGCAACAATGTCACCCCAAATTTAATGAACTGCATTCCTTTGGATTTTGTCGGTACGGTCAATAGCGGGGTACATTTGATCCTGGTAGCGTCCTAGAGTGGTCACTCCAGTCTCACCCCCGAAGAACTGAATTCTGATCAGAGCACTACATTCAGCTCGCAAGATGAACCGATGCATAATATATGGAGAGGGTGTATCAAACCAGCCCCCAAAGTTTACGTTTCGACTGGAATTCGAACTAGGCTCTTCAATTCCTCAATCCGAGCCGCTATCTACAACACCACTGTGTCTCCTTATATATATATATATATATATATATATATATATATATATATATATATATATATATATATATATATATATTTCAAACGTTACTATAATGGATACTCATATTGAAAAGTGTGTATTACGCCTATCGGCTTAAGAAATCGAGAAATATCAATAGCGGAAATGATCTCTTCGACGGGGGATCTAACATGTGCCCCCGCCTATGTAAGCGAAATCATCGTTTGATCCGGCGTGCTTTAGTACTCGGCTACGAAGATCGTCACAGTTCGGCAAACCATTATTTTCATTTTTAAGGAAATCACACTTCCTCACCAAGGTATTTTTTCTCGAAAGTCCATCGGAATATACGATAAATATTTATTGTACTCAAAATATGCATTTGCTGATTGACGGCTTCATCTATCTGTGCAATTAGTAGGAAAGCCAGCACGTTCTGCGCAGATGTAAATAAAGCTTGGCTATTTGCATGAAATGTGCTGAATTTCGAAATCTCAAATTAACAGATATGTCGTTCGTTTAAATCTTTAAAATTGGCACTAAATCTAATTTAGTGGATAATATTATGTTTCTAGATCTTCTGGAACTTGCAAAAGATCGGCTGGAAGTGCAGAACTGTGTAGACGATCTTGGACGACTCCGAGGCAGACACGATAAAAGCAAGTTGAAGAATTCCTTTCACAGATCTCTGTCCCATATCAAGAAATAAAATTTAAAAACTCAGTCCTTGTTATTCTCTGGGTGTTTTCGATGTGGGAACACAAAGGAAGATTTTTAAAAACTTGCAAGTATCTGTTTTTTTTATTAAGTGAAAATGTCTCATCAAACTTTTGGTATCCATTGAAAGACAACAATCAGAATAAGACCAGTAAGAGAAACACCCATTTTTCGACCAAGTGAGATGTGGAGGAAAAAAATCATCAAAAGAAAGGTTGTCTTATTTTTATTATCAAAATATTACGCTCTCCTTAATACCAGGTTTTGCTCAAATTGATTGCGCAATTTCACCGTTACTAAATCTCTCACTGCTTTATTTGCCTCCTTGAAATTGCGCGTAACGCCTGGATGAAGGTATTTGTTTCTCTTCCATTAGCATCGGGAGTGTTTCTTTTTCTAATAAAAGTTCCGTCGTTAATCCGTTTATATTATATTGGACGGACCATGACTGTGTCATAGGATTAAGTAGCATTTATTACTTTGGATTTAGAAAGGCTAGTGACGTCAAACTGCATTGGGGACATACCCAGAGGATTTCAGTTTCAGCGATTGATTGACATTTCATTGAAATTCCTTAAACTTAACCAATTAATCTTAAGTTAGCCTACAATATTTTGTGTGTGTATATGCGTCTGTGTGTGAGATGCCAGATAAACATTAAATTTATGACATCGAATCGTGTTTTTATTGATAACTAGCAGCATGGCCCGGCGTTGCCCGTGCTTGATTCAAAAATCGTACGACTCATACAGCATTCGCTATCACTTGACTTAAAATATTTTTGCCCTTCCTTGTCTTTAAAGGAGTGCCCTTTGCCGTGCTGATGTTACTACATGCCTTACTTCTTGCCTATCTCACACTGGGAATTTTTTTCTAAGCTCTATACTAAACATTAAATCTGTTACGAAAAAAGAACTAAACAAAATGAACACAACACGATCAGCTTAAAAAAAAGGACTCGTAACTGGAAAAACCGAATAAAAAAAAATGTTAACAACAAATATTTTTTCACGCCCAACCCAGTTCTGCGGAATCAGAATCAACTTTGAGTTTAAGCAAACGAATGAGCCAATTGGAGTAAAGTGCCATGTAGATTTAAATTTCCCCCACTTGTGACGAATGCAGCTATCGATTATTTTTGCATGCTAGCATGCTAGTTAACATTCGTGTCAGTCAGCTGTTGTCTC
Source organism: Acanthosepion esculentum (assembly GCA_964036315.1). Classification (NCBI taxonomy): domain Eukaryota; kingdom Metazoa; phylum Mollusca; class Cephalopoda; order Sepiida; family Sepiidae; genus Acanthosepion; species Acanthosepion esculentum. Next base: position 1,812,654 of record OZ038503.1, read on the forward strand.
TGACGCTGGACAATAGAATTTTCCTGCCTATTCGTGGCAGCCAGATATAGGCTCTCACTCTGGCCAGTAGAAAATGGCCGCAAACTACATGAAAACTGCCGTAAAAGCATGAAAAAATCGATTATTTTACACTATCGATGGGAGTTTGGAAATGCAAAGTCGGTCTTCGCCTTTAAACTAACTTGGAGCATGTGCATGTAAATTCTGGTGCAAATCCGTCGAAAATTGCGGCCGTGCATTCGTTACACACACACACACACACACACACACAGAGACACACACACACACACACACACACATCCTGCCTTTTATAGATAGAAATTCCGTTTTGAAGATCATATTAGAGGTACAAAAATTGACTTTAAGCAATAAGAACGAAGACAGTTAAAAGCGACAAAAAGGAAATCCACTAATGTTTTAGGTCAGGGTGCACAAAACCTTTTACTTTCCTCAGTCGAATTTTGATGACGAAAGCGTAATAACTGGCTGACTGATTCCGGATAAATATGATTTGCTCCTACCGTAGAGTTGTTTTTTGCATTAATTACGTCCATTTTATTTCTTTAATCATGTCTGATTTATGCTCTTTCCATCCTTTGGAATATTGTCTTCATTTTCATTGCCATATTTACGACGCTTCGGTATTTGTACGCACGGGTCTTCTTCATGTAATATACATTGGAATTTTGAACCCTTTATTTAGTCCATGTGGGTAAGATTGTTCTAATTCCACGTGCCATGCCTTTCTGGATATCTCAGTTTCAGTTAATTCCCTTTAGTAACTCACCATCTCGGGATTTCTTCCCTCTGCTGTGGCCAGATATTGAAATCACAACTCTTTGGATCAAGTTATTTTTTTTATTACTCAACCAACGCCTTTATCCACAATGTTTCCTCGGGAATAGAAGGCCCGTGCGCACGACGGCCGAAACGTGGTGAATATGACATTAAAGATGAAAGACAACATTTCGAATGATTTAAATCGTGCAAATAGTTACAATGCATTATATCAGAAATATAAACAGACAATTCTGATTTATTTATTAATATTTGAAACATATCAATGACCATGTTTCATTAGGGTCGATCTAGAAACTGGCCTATTGAGAAGATTTTGCACCCTATTATTCTTCTCAACGAAGATCTTTTGCACGGGTCCAATTATTTATACTTGAGATCTGTAGCCATGAAGAAATATATAAAGAAAAGAAAATTTGCCACAAAATATATAAATGCTGATTTTTTCCCTTTTCCTTTCACCGATAAATGACGCGATACCCTCCATTTAACTGAAGGGGGTCGCTATGTTTAGGTGGCAACAAGCAAATCTCACGTCACCGGCTGAGATATCAACAAAACTGGGGAGGAGATATCCACGGCAAAATTAAGATTGTGATAAGATGAAAAAACAGATAGACGTTGAATTTGTGAATGCACATGGGGAGACACTGTTCAAGAAGAAGACACAATCTTTCAGAAAGAAGACTTTTATTAGCAACAATGCTCCCTTATATTCGCCGAAGAAAACTAATTAATGTCTGAATAATAACAGACTTTTAATGAAATGGACAGCGTGTGCGGATGACCTTAAGCCGTTTGAAAACAGTTGGAGTATTTTGAAGTAGACTGTTTACATTGGCAAGTTACAAGATGATATTTGGAATTCTATGTAAGCTTGTTCAAATAAACAAATAAAATAGCTCATCATATCAATGAATTAATGACTCCTCAATCTAATTTCACATTAACGAATATACATTTCAGGCAAATATTGTATTTAAAGCTTTGTTGTCATGACAGTGGTCTTATTTCCAAGTCTTGGCTCAAATCAATTGTCATTTTGCGCGCGTCATGTAGTTATAATTATTAACAACAATATAATAATTGTCGGAGATCCAGGAACCTGATTAAGAATGGAAGCATGGAATATACGGGAAAATTTATGAAACTAAGACAATATCATAAGAATGACATGTAATTTGTTATAATTCATATATGAGGGTGGGCTGAAATGTTCATAAGCTGACTATGAAAGAATGCTGCCGAAACTGTGAAATTTTGCATGCATTAATTTCAACACGTCTCATTAATTAATGCATTGTTTCTTTCCAGGTTATTCATCGTATTTGTTAAAAATGTCATCAACAACATTTATGACGTCATCATCACTGAGAAACTGGGTCCCAGACAAGTTTGTTTTCTAGTTGAGGAACATTCAAATTAGGAGAATAGGGACGGTGGTCAACAGGTTCAAAGCCACATTCACGTGCAGCAGCCATTAAAACTAAGGACCAGTTTCCTAGAGCATTGTTTTGATGAAACAAGTTCCCTTTTGTCGGTTTTCCTGAGTATTTGGTCTTGACAATCATTCGTAACGACCTCAGCAAGTTGGCATATTGCTCTCCTTTGACGGTGTGTTTTTTTTTAAGATAGTCAATAAACAAAATACTTTTACATAACGAAAACTGAAGCCGTCACCTTCCCCGTAGATGAAACGAATTTGGGATTCTAGGGGACTAATTCTAATACCATTGGCTATTTGATTTATAGTCAAGCGCTTGTCATCTATCGCCATGTGGCGAACACGATCAATGTGTTCCTCCGTGGGTCATCTTGAAGACTCTTTATTCCCTTCTTAAATTTACCTGCCCACTTTTGCACTGATGATAAAGCTGGGGTGTCATCTATTGTAACAATTATGTCAGAATTGAAGTCCTTGGGGGAAAATCATTTTTCTGTATGTACTTGATAAAACCACGGTGCCACGATGGAAAGAAATAATGAGTTATTAATATAAAATAGTTGAAATGAATGCATGCAAGATTTCACAGTTGTAGCGTCACTCCTTCATTATCGTCCGATGAACTTTTCAAACCAAAGCTCGTCGACGATATTTCTTAATTCTGAATTACATGCCAAAGAATGAGTCGACCCAAAAAGCAACAGAGAAGGGAGAATAATAATGTACAGTATATTCTCAACTCTCTCATAGGATATTCTAATACAATTAGCTATTTGATTTATAGTCAATCGCCTGTCATCCATCACCATGTTTTCTCGGTGGTGGCAGTTGCAAGACATCTATATCTTGGGCCATCTTCAATATATTTCCTTCCCCTCTTAAATATAGCTGCCCATTTTTATACTGTTCATAAAGTTGAATCATTATGCGCTAATGTATCAGTCATGTCAGTATGAATTTCCTTGGGGTGTAAACCCTTTTTCTGTAGGTAATTCATAACGCCACAATACCAAATTTAGTACATTTTCTATATAAATCGTTATTAGTTACTTTTGAAGTCTTATTTGAACAGTCAGATATCAGTTTACCAGGAGAGCAACAATGCAGTTATTAATACGAAGCGTTTCAAATAATGTCAGCAAGATTTCATAGCGTTACAAGCATTATTTCTAGCATGCTAGTTAACATTCGTGTCAGTCAGCTGTTGTCTCTGACGCTGGACAATAGAATCTTCCTGCCTATTCGTTACAGCCAGCTATAGGCGCTCATTCTGGCCAGTAGAAAATGGCCGCAAACTACATGAAAACTGACGTAGAAGCATGAAAAAATCGATTATTTCCAATATCGATGGAAGTTGGGAAATTCAAAGTCGGTCTTCGCCTTACCGCTCACTTGGAGCATGTGCATGTAAATTTTGGTGCAAATCCGTCGAAAATTGCGTCCGTGCATTCGTTACACACACACACATCCTGCCTTTTTGCAGATAGAGATATATCGTTATCTCTCACACACAGACACACACACACACAAATATATATATATATATATATATATATATATATATATATATATACAAGTATAGGATTGGTTTATACTGAATAAATTTCAATAACCTACAAATACTATTCTTAAAAGAGTGCTGAATACAGAGTAGAGCAGATTTAATTATTTATTAGCATATTATAACATAAATATGTTATAAAATCACTACAAAAATAGCCATTTTATTTCATCACTTCTGGTGTCTTATCAAGTGATGGTCTTGAATGTATATATTCAACACCATCATAATAATTATTTATATATATATATATATATATATGTGTGTGTGTGTGTGTGTGTGTGTGTGTTGGTGTGTGTGTGTGTGTTGCTTCTGAATTTTGTAAATGCGTTTATATATTGAGCGAGAGGGATAGCGAGAAAGAGCGGAAAATAGATGAAGGACAGAATCATGGATGAGGGAAGGAAAAAGAAAGATGAGTTTCGATCAACACAGACTTATAGATTATATAAAGAATCAAGTATCATCTTTGATTCACATAAGAAAAAAGATAAAAAAAGGATTTCTAAGATATTCTCTGCCCAACAGCCAATTGACTGTCGCGAGAATGGATGAACGTGTCCAGACAATCCAATGCGGTCGCCATCCAATAGGGTCGCTATTTTTACAAAGACGCTTCTTATATGAGAGATTTCTTTATATACATAAATGTTTGAATAGAACTGACTTTTTCTCCCAACAAAAGAGAAAACGAAAAAAAAAATCATATCCTTAGATGGTTTATTTGCAAACAAGCGCATTGTTCCGTGTAAAGTGTCCGCGAAGAGTGTTTTGCGGGCATTTAGAAGCAAAAACAAGCCAAAAAAAATGATAAACACGCCTCTCTCGTGTGAGCCATTCTCGAAAAAAATATATATGGTAATGGCAATATTAGCCGTCTTTTTATAAGGAGTATCACTGTCGGTTGAAATTGATAAACTCTTTCTATTAAGGCATTTTTTCAGGAAAATAGGTTTCTCATATCCAGTAACTATTATCATCTATTCCAGTATTAATGGGAGTTTCCTTCGTAACATTTTATTTGAAGTCGTGTGGAACATCAAGATTTTGATCATATTGTATTCGTTTCGAGTTACTCATTTTAGCTCTTGCTCATTTTGGAAGTTCTTAACTGAAGTGGTTTCGGCTATTTGGTACTCTTCTTTGTTTGGGATTCTGTAGCGCCAGTCCTCTAGGTTCGAATAAGTAACATTTTTATAATAAAAATACCAGCAATAGATTTTTATGTTAAAAAATGACCAACAATACATTTCATCTTTAGTTGAACGTAGATAAGTACGTTCCAAATATATTTAGTTGAAGCCATAACATTGTGTTCAAAATATTTAGATTTTGGAATTAAACCGCCATAGTATGTTGCCAAAATTCAGCCAACCAATCAAGATGAAAGAACTCATTCAGGAAATTAATCCATATAATATCCTTCAATTTCTTAAATGAAATTGTATTCCAAAATATAACTGCAACAAAACTACAACATGAAACATAGATCTCAACGACTCCACAGAAGCATATGGATGTTCAAAAGCTGAATATCATCTCCTTTGTATCCAATTGTGAAAGCAGAATAACGTATATCATGTTTTAGTACTTCAAAGCACCCGAGAAAATTAAATTTCGGCATTAAATGACCTATAAGGAGTTGGTATCCCGCTAAATAAATAAATTAATTAATCGAAGAAGATTAGTCCTCTCCATGTCCTACAGGCTTCATTTGCTCGAAACCCTTTTTAGTCATTGATCTGAGATAGCGTTTGTACACAGTTGGCAGTTTTAATATTTCCGTACGGTTTCGACTCACTACTTGATATTCATACGAAAGCCTTGATCTGACGTAGTTATTTAAAAACATGACTCCGGTTTTTCAACTAATGTTTTGGTTTTGTAGCATCTTGTGGTATTGGGCAAAACTACCTCTAGCGCAGCCTGTTCAAAGTAACATTTCTTTATTTCCTACGCTAAATTTGTAGTAACTGATCCATACAGTGAGGCATTTAATGCGTTCCGTATTTATTATTTCCACATTCTGAATTGATTTGACTTTTCAGTTGTTATAAAAAACTAACAAGAGGGACTAATTTAAAATTAAAGTAATAAACAATATGATTATTAGCTTTCAAATTGTTATAGAGATCTCACGAAATTGGCAGTTGTTACTGCAATATTTAAATATGAAAGTTTGCGTATAAAAATGTGTTTCTAAAATCATAAAATAGATTTGCCCAATCAATACAATCGTCATTATTGATCATCCCGATAAATGATTAAAAGATTACGACCTTTCATACGTAATGAACTTTATTATTTCTCATTTAATAATAATTATCACAAAAGTGATCCTGATAACTTTGTAGGTAAAAATTCTGTTAAATTTCGATTGTGTTAAATTATACAAGTGTACGTAATCGCTAGAATTATAATTTTATTATGACGAGAATTACAAGAAAATAAAAAATTATATAAAAAAAAAGGAAAACCATATGCTTTAACATCCCCTTATCATGATTATCATTACCATCACACATCTACATACATACAGATCATACGACAAGCATTCATTGGCTAATCTCCTCAAAACTAACTCGCTAATTGGTCAATTCCGACTTATCAGATAGCCTGCAAGTGAGGAATAATATTTCCCGCGCACTGAGCTGGGAGCCGATCACGTGAGACATCACCTTATAAAAACATAACAGAAGTAAGCCTTCTCTCTCCTTTTTCTCTTTCGTCTCATTCCTTGCTGTCAAAATGTGACCTTCAAAAACTCTCATCTTGACCTTGCGGTCAGACGTTAAAGAACATTACCAACATTCACGCAAGTACGAACTCTTAACTCTTCTGAACTCTTAACAACTTTTCCTAACATGCAACAAGAACTCTATTCTTCTAAAACTACAGTTTAATAATTAATTTAACTTCGTGAGCTCCGGTACAAATATTTCCCAAACCTAAGAGACGTAACTCTAACAAACCTTTATCTTATATGCATGTACATCAAAACAAATAAATTCAAATATTATGTTTTGAACCATTACGTTCCGTCTTGTGTTTTTGCTATGTGCTATTTTACGTCAAATATAAATTGCATTGTGACCGCCACATTTGATGGTGAGCTCCAGCGCGTTTGCTTGTCCTTTTCCACGTCATTCCTAATCAAAGTTAAATATGTGTGGTGGGTCCACTACATCTGATTGACAATTCTTCACATTTTTATTGCTGACCGGTCGTTCGTTGTGGATCCCAATACATCCTGACAAGATACAACACTTAACTCGATAGGTTCAATACTCTTCTAGAGAAGTCACTGCAATAGAATTGTCTTCTCTCTAGACAATTACCCAGGACTACTTATCACGAATGGATCAGTCCATTCACGATAGAAAGAAGGGTAACTGGCTCTTAACACAACATTTTTCCTCATGAGACTTACTTCCTATAGGAGTAATACTTTTTTTTTCATCTTGGCTTAAGATCCAACATTATTTGAATTAGACGTCTTTTATACATCCATGTAAACCCTTTTATTATGTACAATAACTTTTCGATAGTCTCTCAACTACCCCATCTTCCCAGCATTCCTTTCAATTTTTGTAAAAGTTCGAAGGAATAATTCTGTTACGCCGGGTTTTAAGTATTTCTGGGTATCGGTTTTTTTCTTGTTTACGACATTTTTCTTTATTATTCGGCATCAGTTTGTCAAACGCCGATTTAATTTTCCTCGCGAACATTAGTTCTGCCGGGGACATACCTGATAACGTGTAAGGATTAGGTGTCACCCGATATACACGTAAAAGCTGCTCTACTAATATATCATTAGTTTCACTTCCATTAGTTCTGTTTAATGACCTTTTGAATGTATCAGTGAAGTGTTCTGTTTGACAATTAGATCTTGGATGGTAGTGGACGGAGTTTTCATATGTTGGATCGCAACGATTTTACAAAAACTTTCAAACTCTTTCGCAGTGAATTGCGTGACGTTGACCTCAATTTTCTTTTCCGGGATACCGTATCTAGCAAATAATTCATGCAAGAAGTTTAATGTAATTGTATAAATTGGGCTCTTGCATTTTCAAATTTCTGGCCATTTGGGGAAAAATGTCGTCAACGATTACGTTGTAAACACCATTTATCGGTCCCGCGAAATCGATATGTCATCTCTACCACAGTGTGTCTGTCTTTTCCCAATGGAGGAATTTAACTGGTAGTGATTTTGCTGCCATAGCACAACCTCTGCACGCTTTGACAATCTATGTCTTTGTCCATATATTGGGCCAGTAAACATAAAGGCGCCTGATAGATATATTTGGATGACCTGTATGAAATTCTTTAAATATCCTTTTCTGAAGAGTTGCAAGAATTACCACTCTGTCACCATGCATTAAGACACCTCATCGCAGACTAAGAAAATATTGTCACCGTCAGATTGATTTAATTTTATTTTTCTCCTTCATTTTCTACTGTATTTGCTTCTTTTTCTTCTCTAATAAAAGAGAGCTTTTATTTTAATTTCATCCCGCGTGACCGGTAGATCACGTTGGGTATTACAGAGAACGTTCTCAATTTCATTCTCAGTTCTTAGCGCTGTAACTACCGTATCTTGTAAAGGTTCACATAATTTAGGTACGAGTCTCGACAAACCATCTGTGTGACTTAATTCTTTGTATGGCAGGAATTTCCATTTTAAAATTGTAATTCAATAAAATTTCCCCCCAACGCTCTACCCGATTCGCTGTATGTCGGGATACTGTTTTTCGACCCGAAAATAGATAACAATGGACAGTGGTCCGTCTGTAGTGGGAACATTCTACCCTGGATGAATTTGTTAAATTTTGTCGCGGCAATATTTATTGCCAACACCTCTTTCTCTATCTGGTTATAATTCATCTCAGTCGATAAAAGTGTTCTTGCCGCATGCGCTATTGCTTTTACAGATGCATCTTTGTGCTTATGCAAAATTACAGCAACGATACCATAGTTACTAATATAGCTTGTCACGATTATTTCTAATTTGAGATCAAAATCTGAGAGAAACAAGTCCGATGATAGAATCTTTTTAATTTTTCCAATACTTTTTTGGCTTTCTGTTGTTCAATTCCACTTAGAATCTGTTTTTAATAAAAGCTTTAATGGTGCTCGCAAAAAAAATCATGACCGGAATAAAAACATTACAATAGTATTGCTGCCATATATGGTCTGGAGCCCCTTCTGTTTGCCTTGGGGTTCTTGATAAGATCCAGAGACGGGTATGCAATGTAATTGGTCCTGATCTGGCTTCTCGTCTGCAGTCTCTCTCTCACAGACGCGCCGTCGACTCTGTTTGTCTCTTTTACAAATACTTCCATGGTAATTGCTCCGATGATCTGCTATCGCTGGTTTCCAGGCTCCATGAATTCAAGCGTCATACGAGGCTGGCATCCCGTTCCCACCCTTTCGCTGTTGAAACTGTTAAGTGTAGACGTCTCTTCTACTCCAATAGCTTCATATCTCGCACCTCACACCAGTGGAACTCCCTTCCCTATTCCTGTTTCCCTGACAACTATAATCTCCAACTATTCAAATGTAACGTCAATCGACATCTCCAGTTGCATTGATCTATCTACTATCCTTCTCCACATCCTTTCCTCTATCACTCCTATCTGCTCTTGCTCCAACTCCTCTGTAACCCCTTGCTTGCTAGTGGCTTTCAGCCTTGCCTGGGGTGAAAAGCTTAAAAACAACGTAAAAATGCTTGATAAAGGAGGACATATTTTTAATCGCACTTACTCTGATTGGGTCTGGTTTTCTACCATTTTCTTCGATGATTTGACCCAAATATTTAATCGTCGTTATGAAAAATTCGCATTTCTTATCACTCAGTTTAAATCCGTTTTAAATACATTCAGGAAAACAAACTCCTGAATTCCTCATTTACGTGCTTCATATGCTCTGCTCCCGATTTTCAATTTTTGTTAAAATCTCATCTATGTCGTTGATCGCGAAATTTAGATCGCTCAACGTTGTGTCCATTACTTGCTGAAAAATTCCAGATGCAACCTTAATTCCGAAAGGTAATCTATTAAAGTTGTATAACCCCTTGTCTTCAGAGAGAACGTTTTTTAGATTTCTAAAAAACATTCGATCTGAAGAGATGAATATAAAAATATTTATGAAATAAATTATAACTGATATGGAGTTTAAAGATTTTCCTTGATTTATTAATATAATGCACTGTAACTTACATTGAGCTCTTTTGGGGTTAATGCCCTCCTTGGAATTATCCCTACCAATTACAAATTGGCATAATACACACACTCACACACACACACACACACACACACACACACACACACACATATATATATATATATATATATATATATATATATATACTCGTCCATTGCAGAAGACATTTTGCCAGACTGCTTTCTGTTGCAAGTTACTCCCCCCCCCCCAAGTTATGAGTTCATGATAGATCGTTAACATCAACAGTTATAAACATTTCTATATTCTTTTTTTTCCTTTTCTATTTTCTTTTTTTACGTTTCATCTCCTTCCTTTCCTTAGAATAAAACTTACGGATACATCTATTAACTTCACCATTAAAATGATGAGACCTAACTGCCAATCCAGTTCTACGCGTAAATTCGTGAAGTCGTGTCAGGCTCATCAGAACAATTATGATAAAAATCTATATAGAAAAGGCAAAAGGAAACCACGTAATGTTGGAGCAGAAAGTTATTGAAGCCGAGGTACAAATGTTTCCTCCTCCTCCTTTCATTAATTTCTTTTTTCATAACTAAGTACAGGATTCCCTTGTCTATTCTTCTTGTTTCTGGTTACATTTTTGTTATCGCCTAAGTCATTCGCGACATTCTTTCATTTTCCAACTCTATTTTAATCGAATTCTCTTGAGTCCGCTTCTTGTATAACCTATTCTTTTTTCCATTCTTGTCTTTTAAATCAGTTTTGTTGCCCTACGAAAGACATCTTTTCTTTCTTTGACATGTTGACAATTTCGACGTCTCACCATATTTGAAGGCAACACTGCGATCGTTCAAGTCTTTTTTTCAAACTTCAGTTACTTCAATAGTAAAAAAGATAATCCTTTTAGACGAAAAAAGCAATACAGAATAAAAGCCTCCTATACTAGATATATTGACATCTTAATATAAGTGGCAGGTTAAGGGTCAATGTTGGCTTAACGTACTTCACTTACAGGAGAGAAAAGAAGGCTATTTGTTTATTGTACCTCCGAAGATTAGAGAGTTACTAGCTTTGTCACCTGAAATGAAACACTGAAATTGGGCGCTTAATATTCAACGAAGCACGAAATTATTTTAGCCATCAATAATACACAGTATAATACATACGCACACACACACATATATACGTGTGTGTGCGTGCGTGTACATTTTGTCAGAAACATACGTGTGCTATATTTCTTTACTATATATATACATATGTGTGTGTGTGTGTGTGTGTGTGTGTGTATGTGTAATAAGCTTGGGTATGCTAAGATCCTAAAAATTTAGTGTTCAATTGTTGAAGCTAGTAACAAGATCTCGTGCTCTCCATTCACAATACATATCAGGCCTATATCTGCTGTCGATCCTAAACTACATCACCCTCAGGCTTGTCTTCTTAAGCTTGTTAAATCTAATATATAAAGCATCCACAGATGTTCATACTTTTTTTCTCTCTTTATTCTAGCTGTTTCTAGAAAGTTACATTTTGATCAAACACTTGCGATGGCACACAGTTTTGGGTATCGACTCTTTTCCAGTGTTGTCAGCAATTAATAGAAATAACTTTTTGACGTTTTCTCAGCAAAATACAAGCTCGAATTTATTATGAATTCATCTACGAGTTAAAGATAACTGAACGCGGTAAAAATATGGCAATTTATTTGTTAATATTAGAAAATTAATATCCATTTCCTCATTGGATTTGTTCATTACATAAAATGAGAAAGTTGTTTTTTTATACGAGTTGGGTAAGCGGGTATTTTA